>LPNX011209814.1:97897-253474 GCA_001517045.1 Pseudotsuga menziesii | reverse complement strand
TTAATGATCTGGAGTCAACAAGGTGCCTCCACCAACTTCTGATGGTCAGTTCAGCTTCAGTTAACCTCATCGGGGTTCATTGAAGTCATGGAGCACTAGCCCTTGATGGTTGGCTTGCTATGACATGTGTTTGATCTCCTTTAGTTGAGATTCAGTCATTTATTGCACTCCGACTTCACTTAGGGTTTGGTGAGTCAATTAGGGTTTTGGTCAAGTGGTTAACTGAGTGTGATTGAATGGCTGACAGTCAGTTAAGCCAGACTCACTCATGATTTCAAATTGTCTCCTTAGGTATTCAAATTCTTCATGGATTCAAGCTATTGGTTAACATTGGTATTGTAACCATTCATTTTATTGAATATACAAAGAGGAAACCATTTTCGGTTCCAATTAACACCATTTCATGAGTATTTGTTGATTATTCTTTCATGAGATTGATTCTTAGTTCCTAGATCATGTGCAAGAATTAATACCTCCTTATGGTAACAGGTTCACCCTGAGAGGTAACACTTCAGTTAACTCAGTATCGTAGGATTCATTAGCAACCCATGGGAACCGAGGATAAACACAAGCAAGTTCCTATAGAGGATTGGGATGTCTTAAAGGATCCAAGGGAAGGAACCTGTCCCAAAGGACTCCTCCTAGTAGCATACAAGCACCATCCAATGTCTCTTGTTGGGTATGTGGAGTTCCTCATTTCTAGTGGGATTGACCTAATGGGTAGACTAGCAACAAGTAGAGGGGAGGAAAAACACTCATGGTAATTTTTGGTAACACTCATTGGATTCATGCAGTTGTTCATAACCACCAAGAAGAACATCATTCCACCATAGTGGAATTCAGTGGTAAAGTTAACAATGTCAAACTTAAAATTTTATTTGATCCTGGTGCAACAGATAGTTTTATTTCACCATATGCATTAGATAAATGTGGGTTGGAATCCTACGAGCACGATGATTTTGAATCGGTTGAGATGGATTTGGGGGTTAGGAAAGTAGTAGGCCTTAAGGTAATGGGGTGTCAAGTTGACTTAGGAGTATGCACCACTAATTTGGATGCTTATTTCACTAATTTGGGGACCTATGAACTCATTTTCAGCATGGATTGGTTACAAGGCCATAGACCTTTCATGGATTTCTATGCAAAGAAATTCTTGTGCCTTGATGATGAAGGTCGAGCAATTCAAATCTAGGGTTGGAAGAGGAAAGTATCTCTCTGTTTCATCTTCGTGTTGAAATATAATAGGTGCTTAAGACATGGATGTCAGTTATTTGTAGTAGAGATGGTGAGAAACAATAAAGGACCTTCCTTGAATCCTTACCCAGTATTATCTGAGTTCAAAGATGTCTTTCCAATGAAAATTCTAGGGTAACCTCCTGAAAGAGAACTTGATTTCACGATCGAAATAAACCCCGACACAAAGCCTATCTCAAAAAATCTTTATAGAATGACAACCCCTAAGCTTCAAGGGTTATATATCTAGTATAAAGAGCTGCTATAATTGGGATTAATTAGACCTAGTATCTCACCATGGGGAGCTCCAGTGATATTCGTTAAGAAGAAGGACAGATTTCTACAACTGTGCATAGATTACATGGATTTGAACAAATCCAAAGTGAAGAACAAGTATCCTATACCAATAATTGATGACCTATTTGTTTAGATGAAAGGCGCTTCACTCTTCTCTAATATTGATTTGTGGTCAGGGTATCACCAGCTTAGGATTAAAGAAAATGACATTTCTAAGACTGCTTTTCGAACTCGATTTGGGCATTATGAGTTCATAGTGGTACCATTTGGTTTGACCAATGCTCCAGTGGTATTCATGAGTCTCATGAATAATGTCTTTTAAAAGTACTTGGACCACTTTGTTCAAGTATTCTTAGATGTCATTATTATATATTCTAAGAACGAAAAAGAGCATGAGGAGCACTTACGGTTAGTCTTGACTTTTTGAAGGGAACATAAACTATGTAGTAAATTGTCAAAGTGTTCTTTCTTCCAAAAGGATATTCACTACTTAGGGAATATCATCCCAGGAGAAGGGATCTCAGTGGACCCAGAAAAGGTGAAGGCCATCAAGGATTAACCAATTCTGAAGAATGTGCATCAGCTGCATAGCTTCATGGGATTAGAAGGGTATTACCGAATATTCATGGAAGGGTTATCCAAGATTGCAAGACCCATCACCACCTTATAGTGAAAGGGAATATAATATGAGTGGACCAATGAGTGTGATGCCTCTTTTTCCAAATTAAAGAGATCATTAGCAAGTGCACCAATTTTGTGGGTACCAAACATGGATAAGTACTTCATGGTATGCATGACACCTCGAAGCAAGGGTTAGGAGGAGTTCTGATGAAGGAAGGTGGGGTAATAGCTTATGCATCTCGTAAGTTGAAGACTCATGAGGAGAAATATACCTCACATGATCTAGAGTTGGAAATAGTAATGCTAACACTAAAATTATGGAGGCACTACCTTGTTGGTAGGAGTTTCACACTTAAAACAGATAATCATAGCTTATAGTATATTTTACACAAAGGGATTTGAATCATAGGCAGAGGAGATGGAGTAAGTTCATGAGTGAGTATGACTTTGGAATCTCATATATCAAAGGAAAGGTGAATGTAGTGGCATATTCTTTAAGCCAAAGGAAGAGGATTTTCTCCTTAATTCCCTTGAAGGTGTATATGAAGGAAAGAGTGCTCGAACAACTTTTGGGAGACATTTGGTATCTAAAGGTAACCTCTTCTATTCAGAGTGCAAATAAGCTTGACTTAAAGTACGATGGGTACCATATTGAGGAAGATGGGTTGCTGTGGTATCAAGAAAGGATGTATGTTCCTAAAGAAGGTGATCTTAGGAAAACAATCCTTAGCAAGGCCCATAGAGCACATTATTGTGCGCACCCTGGAGTGAAGAAGATGTATGCAGACATGAAGAATCTCTTCTTCTGACCTAGTATGAAGAGAGCTGTATTTAGATTTGTTTCTAAATTCCTCAAGTTTCAACAAGTAAAGGAAGATCATCGATGACGAGCCAGTCTCATGATATTCCTATGACTAAATGGGAATTCATTTCCATGGACTTCATTGTAGGATTGCCACTCACATACTTGAGACATAATCTTATATTGGTTGTGTCACATGCCCCAATTTTGCAAAAACAATTTTATAATATTCAAGGAACAATATGTTAAATTTTATGCTAAGTTGTAATTGATGACTCAGTGGGGTCAAGGATATTTAATGTAAATTCTGAATATTTTATTATAAATAAATAAAGGAGGAGACAACAGCTTAGGAGAGCTGTTAAAAGAGTGTTTACTGGTCAAATTGGTGGAGGAGACTGGGTGGATAGAAAACTAACATGTGGCAGCATCCTCAAACCACTTCCTACTATTGCAGGTGGCAACCTCCCTACATTTGTGGTCATGATTCCCCAAGAAAGTGGAATCATAGCAGGTGGCTGAATTAATGAAAACTGACCCAAAAGGCCTAGGAAATATTTATAAAAATTCCCATTGAAAAGAGCTGAGGTTGCTCATTCTAGAGAAGTGATCATTCAGGTTGAATGAATGTACTTTAGATAAATTCAATGGAAGGGAAATATGGAAAGTGTTTGAGGGGATAACTGTTGATTGATCTAGTTGCAACTTTTAAGCTGAAGATCATACTGCTGAGAGCAGAGTGTTTTACTAAGATATTGAACTAGTCAGTTGACAAAGAGTTCTAGTGTTTGCACTCTCCACCAGTTCTCAGCCAAGAAGACTAGGAATAGGCTCGGGGGTCCTGAGGAAGCATTGTTTGAGCACTCTCTAGGATATTAGTAGGGAGGAACGACGTCCTACAACTGTTGTTGTCTATCCTCAACAAGATCTATGTTATTTTATTTTACTGTGTTAGTTAAATAAATCTTATTTGACCGCTATATAAATGTTAAAAATTCAGTTTGTGAAAGGTTAGAATTAGTATTTTGTTAGATTGTTGAAGAAATGAAATTGATTTAGAGAATAACGTGCTAGAATGAAAATAAATTTCTAGACTGTGTTTTTCCACACCTGGAAACCGGGTCGTACTCTAGCACAGATAGAATGCTTTAAGTAGATAAGAGAAGGAAATTAGTAGGTAGGATTGTGTATCTATAAATAACAGAGTAAATTTATTTCAATGTTTAAAATATTATGAAGGAAAACAATATTATGATTGATTTGTGTTTACTGTTTTTACTTAGTTTAACTAAATAAAAATGGAGAAAAAGAAACAGTAAACTACATTAGAGTTACAGTAATAGTATACCGATAAAATAAAATCTTATAGAAGATAACAGCTAAGTATATAAATAAGTTATTAACCACATAGTTTATATTTTAAATCTATTAACTAAAATCTTAAACTATTACTTAGTATAAACCAGAATAGGGTTATGTTTACAAACCATCTATTTATGAAAAGTAAACTGAGTTACAGAGTTACTGTTCTAATATTTACAGACCTTTGAATAATTTCTAAGTTACAAAACAGTAAACAAATACGAATGTAAATGTAAACATTAAATAGAATAAAACTAAGAAATTAATTATTCAGGAAACAATAATATTTACCAGATAGGCTTATAACCTGTGCAAGATAAACCTGAGGGTTGAAACCCTAGTTTTTCTTTTATCTTTTTATAAATTAATTTATTAAAGTTTTTAAACATATAAATTGATAACTGAGTAAACAAATTAAACTAGAAGACTTTAAGTTATGCGTTAGACTGATTACAGTCTTATCTCAAAAACTTATAATATATTTATAAACTCTTTTATTTTTTTTAAAATACTTCATAAACACGTTAAATAACATCAATACTCCTGTAATAACGAAATAGAAGCAAACAAAAACTAGTGCTCAATTAATAATTAATTTAAGAATACATCTATACAAGGGTTCTTTTCCAGTAAACCCTAGCTATTCTATCCTGAACCGATAAGTATAAATTTATAAAATTTACTTTACAACTGATCGACATTCTTCACAATAACATCATTTACTTACAAGATATATCTTTAAAAGTAAATTTATATCACTGACAGTGAAGAAGAAAAACATAATTTTTTTTTACAGTAATATTAGTTACAAGTTGAATTATAATAAACAGAGTAATTGAAATAGGATTCACTTAAAACTATAAGTACAGGAAAAACCCCTTTCATTTTATAAACCAGAGTATGATATTACCAAGCCATAAGGCTGTAATCCTTTTTACAAGTCAAGAAAAGCTAAGTATAAGTCACAGCTTATAAGCCGGAGCTACCCAACAACATGCAAGGGTTTTAACATCAAAACTAAGTAATAACTGAAACTAAGCATATAAATAATGGAGGAATTGAAGCCATGTTTCCTTTCCAACTGTAGCCCTTTTCCTTTGACCATTGCAAGTAGGGAGATGCCACGTTAAACCGGGGCTTACCTGTTTTAGCCATGAAGTCAACCAGCGTTGGAGAGGCTTCTTCCAAGCCTGAAGACAAACTGTAACTTGCAAGAGAGACCGAGTGCTTAGTTAGATGATGTATTTTCTAGTACTAAAAATGTAACTTGAATTTTAAAATAATACCAGGGTAAAACCTTTACTTGTAATCAAATAAATCTAGAGCCGAGGAGGTAACCAAACCAGCACGACGAACAACACCTTGAAGAAACAAACCCTCGTGCTAACCTGTGATAGAAGCAGTGGGGTCACATTCCAGACTACACCAACGATGGAGCAGGTTAAAAGCTATGGAAAGGGTAACGCTATGACCCAAAACTATAAACTATTGACATAGTAAAAACACTCTCATGGTGATACAATGCTTGCAGAAAGAAACCAAGATACTAACTCTGTATCACTCAACTCTTATACAAGAGTTGCAACACTTCACTATACCCAAAATGGAACTGTAAAACGTGAACAAGCGAGCCTCTCATGGCCACAAAGAAACCAGATAGTGTAGAGCCAAACCCTCAAAGAAGAATTAAGAAGATAGGGTTACATTGCAATTTTTTAAATCGACCATTGCATGGTGGAGGCTTCTCCACGTGCCCACTGAAATTTTTGGAGGCTTCTATATAGTTATCCTGCACTGTCGGATGAAACAATATTATTTCGAATCATATATTGTTTTATCACTAATGATAAGGTTTGGTATCATATCATTGTTATGTCGAATAACATTGAAATCAACCCTTCGGTACAATCATATATTATATACAACCAACAATATATTTGGTATAAAGTCAATTCTTAGTATGTGCTTTTCGATAACACTACAATCAATCCATTGTGAAAACATATTTATAACTTAATTATCTTTTACATTGAATAATGCTAAGTTCAATAATTGGTAAACGAATATAAGTGGAGATCAATATTGAAATTTATGCCTTTGACTTATAGTCAATAGTACTCCTAATGATTCTTCACACAAACCTTATTATAAAGGAGTAATGCTATGTTTACATTAGTGTTATGCAAAATCAAAGTTGGTAATGTCAATATCTTAGGTTCTACTTCTTGTAAATAAAACTTAGGTAGTATTTTCTACACAAGCATAACTCTTAAATTTGCATAAAGTAGACAGTGTCATAGATGGGAGACTTCTTAGAAGTTAGTGACCTTTTGGTTTCCACAAAGAACCAATTTCTTAATAAATCAAACCAATGCTTAGATAAGACTTGGTAAATAAAAGATAGTAAGACTATCCAGGGTTAAAGGTAAATTCACTTAGTAATATTATTAAGTGATATGGTAATGTAAATTTTGCTACAATACTTGTGTCATGATGAAACTTGGAAGATCGGAATTATAACTTGATGACTATTGTGCAAGTGAACATTTATAATGGTATACAATAATAAGTTGATAATTCTTCTCTACTAGAGCAGAATTAAATATAGAGCTAAGTAATCTATTGTAAGTTTTTTTTTGAAGGTGTTAGATTTACATTCATGCTTATAAAGCAACATTTAGATACTAGACATAGCAATAGCAATAAATACTTGCTTTAGTAAAAATGTCTTTATATTAAACTAAGAGCTCTATGCTCATTAGTAAAACTTGTGAGTAACTTGGATTATAACTTTAAAGACAAATTGTTAATAAAAATCATGTTGGTGAAAGACATTAGTATGTCAAGGATTTTGGTCTTTACTAATAAACTTAAAATACTGTCATAGATGCAAAAACAACAAAGAAATTTACTTTACCTCATAGTAGCCTTGAACTCTATTAATCAAATTATACTCTAGCATTTTATATATGCTAAAGAAGTACATCTGGATTTAACGCAATAACAAGCTCCTACTTGTTCAAAAATTTACCTGCTTAACCTGTAAGAATCAGAAATCTAGTAGAGTTAGCAATTGCTAAGTAAACCCCTATTGAGAACATAGATTCTCACCTACTTGACAAAAGCAAATCATCAATACAGCTAGAAGTAACTGAATGCAAGACATATACTTAACATATCAAAATTAAAAGGGTATTAATTTTTATGTGTTGAAGTTAATCACTACTTTTGTTAACTGTTTCATTTTTCTGCTAGCCGCTAGTAGTTATCAAACTGCGACATTAGACATTTTATGTTACATTGAAAATTTTATTTTTTTGTGAAAATTCGGGGTTATGACAGGTGGTGGCCGACAAGCTAAACAAAAGCGCTCACTTCATTCTAGTCAGAGACACTTATGATGTGACAGATGTAGCAAGGGTATTTATAAATGAGATTATACATCTTCATGGAGTTCCAAAGAAGATAATTCCTAACAGAGACCCTAAATTCACTTCCAGATTTTGGACAAGCATGCAGTCAGCATTAGGGGTGCAGCTAAATTTAATCTCTTCTTATCATCCCGAGACAGATGGACAGACAGGGAGGGTAAATCAAGTGATGGAGGAAAATCTTAGTATGTATGTTATGGGTCAACAGACATACTGGGAAAAATATATTCCTCTAGTGGAGTTTGCATATAACAATAGTCATCAAAGCTCCTTTGGTATGCCTCCATATCAAGCATTGTATGGGAGGACATGCAAGACTCTACTCAGTTGGGATAGGTTGGAGGATCATTTTTTAGTTGGACCTGAGTTGATTCAATAAATGGAAGAGAAAGTGCTATACATTAGGAAATAGTTAAAGGAAGCACGGAATAGACATAAGATTTATTTCGATACACATAGATCTAACAGAAGTTATGAGGTAGGGGATCACATATTTATTTGCATCAGACCAAATAAAAGCACCATTCATTTTCAAAAAGGGACTAAGTTGTCACCTCGCTTCATAGGGCCATTCGATATTCTTGAGAGAATTAGACCAGTAGATTATCATCTTGCACTACCACCCCACTTACACTTAACTCATAATGTATTTCATGTTTCAGTATTATGACATTACATAGCTGAAGAGACTCACAAACTTCATTGGAAGCACTTGCAGGTCTCGGACAAGGGAACCTTCATGCTCGAACCATTACATATACTTGATCATAGGGTTCAACAGCTTTGTAGTCACCATGTGGACCAAGTTAAGGTCTAGTGGGACAAGTATAGCCCAGGTTTTGCTACCTAGGAGGACACATAGACTATGAGTTGATATTTTCCCTCACTATTTTGACCATAAATTTGGGACGAAGTTTCCCGAAGGGTGGGTTTATGTAACACCCCATATTTTGACTAGACATGTTTATTAGTTAGAATTATTACACTGTATTTGCTTATTATTAGTTGGATTCATCTAGATTGAGTAAACTATATTTTGGTATGTTATACCTGATTATACACTGATTATGATGTTATGATGTTATCATGCTTATGCAGATGCTCTCATTATGATGAAATGATGTTACTATGCTTATGATATTACTATGTTGTGGTCACCGTGACATTTCCATTGTTTCATAAATGTATGTTCGATTTATGTTCTTGATGTGATCGATTTAATAATTTTATGCGATTAAAGGAAATAATGTTGATAATATGGACCAGCTAATGATTTAATATTGTTATGAATGTATGTTTTCAAAGTGCTAACCCATAGGGTAGAGGGGCTATGTAATAGCTGGGTACATGATCCAAAGTGTGATGTAGTACATATCTTGTAGAGAGCCTTAATTACCGAAGCGATGATATGATGACACATACCGATAACCTTAATAGAAACACAATATGGTTTGATAGGGTATATACATAGTATGTTAAGATGGGTCGATGTATTTCCCACCCTATGTCACTATGATACTCAGGATCATGGGAGGAAAGTGCTGAGACATGCTCCCCAAGTTGTTGTGATGACAACGGCCAGATTCCTGCTAAGAGAGGCTAAATATACTAGTTAGTTGATGCTACCACTCTCAAGTTATGTGTGGTCAGGTTAGTATAGCTGGCATCCACTTTGTATTAGCAAAGGAAGGAAAGGAAGGGTGTCGATGTAGGTTAGGATGAGAAGATATGTTAGTTAGTATTGTTTATGTTTGGGCATTTTATGATACCAAATTAGTGATGGTAGGTACCCATCTTGTTTGACTGGTTAAGTTAATAAGAACGTAAGGTAAGATAGGAAATCATAAAAGGGAGTAATTGTTAAATAACTAAGAACGTTAAAGAAATTATATTATATATGTATACTTGTCTTATTTGTGTGAAGGATTATTAGTATCAGTTAGAATTTATGCATAAGAAAGATGAGGTATGTTTATGGTACATGTTTGACCTGGGCATGTACTCTCCATGCATGCACACCTTGCACATGCACACTAGTATAAATATACAAATACGTAACATGTCGAATAATAGTATAAGTTGTAGTAGGAAATAGGATAGTTACGCATTGATCAATTCAAATAATGGATGTTTAGTTGTTAGGGCACGTGTAAGGATAAGTCAACAAAACTATTTGTTAATTGTATGTAGACTTATAAACAATTAAGAGAAGTATTTTCAGTATGAAATATCATTGGAAAACATTAACCTTGGATAGTTGTATGGTTTAACTAGTAATCATGATTAATTAAACAAGTAAATGTACCTTGTTTATTAAGAAAAGTGTACTAGATTAGTGCTAGGGTACTAAGCGATTAAACAGATACATGTCAATGTTATTAATTGCCATCAATTAATAATAATATTATTATTGTTGTTATTATTACTAGTAGTAATTTTATTAATAGCAATAAAGAGTAATCGATGATAGTATTATTATTATTATGTTTCCATTAAGCTTAACAATTAAACATATAAATGTTGGTGTCATTAATTACAATTAATTAATAATAAAATTATTATTAAATGTTACTATTTTTATTATTAGTAGTAGTGTTATTAATTACGATAAATAGTAATTTATATTAATATTATTACTATCAGGTTTGCATTAAACTAAAATGATTATCCATTACAAAATCCATAAATGAATATGTTAAAATATCTGATTACTGTGGTTCCTATTATGAAAATGATTTAATCAAAAATCTTGTAAATATTATTAACTAAATGAATGCACAATATAAGTCAATATAAGGGTTTATTAAAATTATTATAAAATTTATACCATGCCACTCCAAATTACGAAGATTCAACATGATAACTAGAGAGGGAATTGAGGGAATTTTTGGGGATGTTTATTTTGGGGAAGTTTACAAGAAAAGAGAAAAGAAAGTGTTGTAACAAAGGAGGAGAGAAAACTTGAGAGGGGGGTTAACTCAAGAGTCAGAAATTTTTCGGAAGGGAAGGAATTTATTTTCGATATTATTGGTATGTGGAATTGTGGGCTTGAAAACCCATCAGTTTCATAGGTTCGGCCAGATCAGCACTGGTCGGTAGGGTTGTTCATTCAGTTTTGGTAGCAATGGATTGGATGGGAAAGACAACGGGAGCAAGGGGACTATATTCAACCTACATAATTCCAGGTATTATTTTGTGTTATCTTCTAGTTAATAGTAGTGCAAAAATAAACATGCTTTGGAAATAGAACTAGATTTACTGTCATTATAAATGTTGTAAATAGATAAATAACATAATTGTTAAACTATTGGTAATTCCATACATTAATAACTTACATCCTTTTAACTATTAAGTATTGTTAAATCCCTAGAAAATAGAAAATACTTAATGAAAAATAGAGGTAAACAAACTTATACAAGAACATAGAAACTTATAGAAACACCAAAATATCCTTTCTTTTATTTTCATTAAAACAAATCACTCATTTTTGAAAGAGAGATTAGATATTTTGACTCAGTGCTCTGCCAAATAGGTTGATCATTACAATTCTTCTACCACCAAAATTATTCATGTTGATAGCATCCAGTCCAATTCTTGCTTAATGTTTTCCTTGTACTTAGGATTTAATTGATATATTATTTTCTTTATAGGATGCACATCCAACTTCAAATGTATTTTAATCTCTCCTAATGATCCTACAATGCTCCTCATTTCTTACAACTATCTTAGAAAGAGATCCCCATATTCCCTTAACAACTCAACAACCTAGGTGATAGTCTCCTCATCCTAGTAATCTCCAACAACAAGTAATTTCAAGTGTTTTTAGAAGCTATGTTTTACTTATTTGTATTAATAGTTTCTGTGTAATAAGGCTTATTAGTTCCATGGTATTTTCTTCTCATTACCTTTCACCTATAGTTTAATCATTTCTCATATTTCAGAGCTCTTATCCCACAATAGGGTATTCTTCACCTACCTTCCAAAAGTGCACTATTTCATTTAACCTTTCAAGTTCCTTATGATGCATGCATACCACCCTTTGATCTCAGCCTATACACTCATGTTCTTTTCCATAGAACATGAAATTCTTGATATGTTGTAAAACTCTAGTGAACATGGAATTCTTCGATGAAAAATTTAACATCTCCGACAATTGTTTAGAAACATTGTCCCAATCACTTTTCTACCTCATGGTATCCTCCTAAATGTACCAAATATAAGGTATATTTTCCAGTATATGAATGAACCCATGAGTTCTCTCACATTTGGGATAGTTCTTTTCAGTCCATCTCCTTTGATAAAACCATCTATGCTCCTTTAGTTATTCCATTCCTATATATATATATATATATGTTCACAAAATGTAGCTTCTAGGAAGGTTAAAATCTAAGAACCATACATTCTACCACTTGTGCCTAATATGTGAATGTATTATCCACCATCGCATGGGAGTTCCTTTGACCACTACATCCATAGCTTGCATTCTATGGTTATTTGGTACACATGCTTCTATGTATGAAAAAAATGTTGTATTTGATTCAATCCCATCAAACGTTGGAAGGACATTCATTTATGTTCCAATCCATCACATAGATATTTATAGGTACATGCACCTTCATGGGGACATTTCTTAACCTTTTATCTACCATTTCTCCATCGCTTCCTATGAATTGTTTCTAGATAAAAAAAGTGTCTCTATCTTAGCTCCCCATCTGCTATGGGATTTATGTAATCTTATTTATGGATAGTTGCATTATAGATGTTTTCTAGAGTTGAACTTTGAACATCTTCATCGATGGGTTTTGTGAACCTTTCTCCTTCAATTGTATCCATAGGTGCTATCATGTGCAATTCATTTATTTTAAAGGCCATTCTTATATTATTCAAATTCAAAACTACAATATTATTATCAAACACCCACTCTATCCCCAACAAAACATTATATGTGTATTTTTCATCCATGACTTCATTGCTTCAAAATCAGTTGTAGTATTCACTACATTTATGTTTACTTTAATCTACTCCACCTTGCCAATTAGATATAGCTTATATTGGTTAGCCAATATTAGTTGAATGGGGTGACTAAAATACTACTCCATCGTACCAATTATATAGATATTGTATTGTATTTATGTTTACTTTAATATACTTCACCTTACCAATTATATAGATCTTATAATGATTAGCCAATATTAGTTGAATGGGATGAACAAACTAGTTTTGGTTGGCCCATAAATTACCAAGAAATATTTGGAAGGGTATGAACATCCAAGACAAGATCTAACATCGCATATTGCATCTCATATTCTCCTAACTCCATAGGTGTTTTAAATCATATCCTTGTCCTTCACTTTTTTTTAACTTGGCTAGTGTTTCTTTTAGGCATGGGGAATAAATAGGTTCATTATCCTCTTATATTACAATACATCTAATAAACATCTCATTCAATTTCCTAATAACACCCAAATCATAAAAAATATTGATACAACACTTTAATAATGTACTTACTTGGTATTCAATATCTTGTTCTCTTTTTTTAGAATTGTGGTGTTCCTTCCCTCCCAATGGACAATTAAATGGTTGAGTCTATGACATCATGCAAGAATTATTTATGGCATGTTGTATAAATTTGAGGGGGTGATGGAGCAGCTTATTTTATTTTTATTTCTATGATTTTTTTTGCATCTAAGTCAGTTCTTTCACCTCCTCGAGTGACAACATGGACATGATGGGATTCTCCTTACTCCTTCCTTGGATTGGAAGTAACCATTCTCACCCACCTTTTATTTTCTTCCCACTCTGCTTGCAAACCTTGGAAATACTCTATCTGATGTTCAGTGCTATGCAAGTATCCACGAAGTGCATAGTGTTTGGTACAATACCACATAATGTTTCTATTTTATCGAGAACTAAACCAATAGATTATATTCACCCTCCAAATATGTCTTAGAATCTACCTCTCATACCTTCGTTGTACCCACCTCAACTCTATATCCATTATCCTTTTCCCGTTATACTTGGTAATCATCAATAGTCAGTTCCTTCATGAATTTTCATGATCTAAAATTATTCACATCATGCTCCATAGGATTGAAAATTTCAAAATTCACAAATAGGGGTGTTGGTGGAAGTTTGGTATTTTTATAACATAGGACACCATTAAGGATCATGGCCCAATCTTTTCAAATTTCACACCAATTTGGTTTTTCTCCAATAAGGTAAGGATTTGGCATGCATATTGTAGTATAATTCACGAACGAAGAACATGATCCATTTTTATGGTGATCATTAATCCTACACATAGTGCACGATAATTTTTTGTATACAACCTTTCCTTTAGAATTTCTTACAATTGATTCATGAACACAATCAACTAACTCTAAACCTACATCATTCTAAATGATGACTCATCTCCTCCCAAAGTAGAGTCCAAGTGCAAAACTATCTTTAAGGATTATCCTTTATAGCTTATTTTCTTCTATGTAAAGGTAATCCAGATGTGGGGGAGTAAATCAACAGAAAACCAATCCCTATGTTTCATATCTTGCAATTGAAAAATCTATTTTCCTAATGTTGGTTGTGGAGCCTAATATTCCTGATTTAGAGATGTTATTGTTCAGCCATGTTTGTACCCTAGTTTTTGTGTACACTCATCCCAGTAGGCAGGTGCAGGGGAACATTGGCCCCCTATATGGGTCCGGGGATGTTTGTTGGATAACAGTTTATAGGCCCATGGTATTGGGTGAGCCATGGTATTTTCCCATCGTAACTCCCCTATAAAAGGGAAGTGTTGCAATACAATTGTGTATTGTATTGTATCATTGTAAAATTATCTATGTGATTGTGTGAGAGAGACTGTGACAGAGTGAAGAGGAAGTGCAAAGGGTTTTCTACAAGATGTATCCCTTCATTTTCTTGGATAGTGTAATAATAAAATGATTGGAAATTTGTGTGTGGATGTATCCCATCTTGGGTTAACCACATTATATTGGTGTCTCTCTTGTAATGTGTTTATGTGTTTAATATTTAAATCTTGTTTATTTTTATTCCTCTACGATCCTATTTTCTAACAAGATACTTAAATCTCTTATCATAATCCCATATTGTTTCTCCAATTTCTTGCTTGATAACTTTTAGCTTTGGTGTGCATTGATGTTCTAACTTAGGTTTTTGAAATTATTCGATTAAATTAGGTATATCTTCCTCTCAACTAAAGTACAAGTATAACCAATAGGTGCTATAGTATTATACTTCATATACCACTATAGGGTTGTATCCCTTAAAGAGGTCTCCAATTGCTCAATCTTCATTGTTGCATATCTAATTTTATTCGCTATCTAGGTAGATTCATAAATAAATCAATGTTGTTCAGCATCATCCCCTCTGATCCCATATAACACTAGAACTCTAATATTAGTATCATTTTATTCTACTAATATATTATAATTCAAATTAATTTCTATAATATGAATCCTAGGTTCTATTGCCTCTCACTACAATAGAACAAGCCATTCGCGTCCGAAATAGCGCCGAAATTTAGTGTATTTGATTTCACGAATTGGGATCAATTGCACGTGCAAAACCTGGCACCACAATGCATGTTCACTTGGATCTAAAACTGGATTTTTCTTCTTTTGTAGTGACAACAATAGTGATCGTTGCATCACACCGGGTATTGCGTCAAATAGGTAAATTGCACCGTTTTTAGAGCCCATATGAACTCTAGTTTTAGCTTCCACTTTTCCTTCTAGTATTGCTTCATATATGGAATCCACTTTGGATTACATTTTTTCTTTGATTTTAAATTATTTGTTAATGTCGGTTGTTGCTTCTCATTTAGAGCTGAGTGGTACTTCCATTATTGCTTCCTTTTGTACTTCTATTTTGGCTTCCAATCTTGCTTCATATTTTTCTTCCTAATTTACACCAAGTTTTTCTTCCATTATTGTGTCTTTTGTTGCTTCTAATTTTGCTTCCAATATTGCATATTTGGTTGCATCTAGATTTTCTTCCATTATTGCCTCTTTTGTTGATTCTAATATTGCTTCCATTATTGTATCTTTTGTTGCTTCTATTATTACTTATTTGTTTTCTTCCTAAATTGCTACTTGTTTTTGTTCCCAAGTGCCACTAGGTTTTTGTCCTTAATTGGCATTGAATTTTGCTTCCAAAAATTCTTCCTTATTGGATCCATGGTTTGCTTCCTTTTAGTTCCAAGGTTTGCTTCCTTTTTAGTGTCTAGTTTTTATTCTTTTCTAGCTCCAGTGTTTGATTCCTTTTAGTGTTAGCATTTTCTTCTTAATTAGTGTCCATTTTTGCTTCCTGTTAAGCAACCAATTTAGCTTCCTATGTATAACCAGAAATAGCACCAAGTATGGCTTCCAGTTTAATCTCGATTTTTTCTTCCATTTTAACAACTGATGTTGCTTCATTTATATCTTCCATTTATTAATGTAATATTTTTAATTTTGATTAAATTAGTTAAATATACCATGGATCCTAAAGAAATTATATGATTATAAAGTAACTCATATTGCATTTCAAATATTTTATAGCATAACATTTATAAGGAATTTTTAGGGAAATGGACATCCATACAAACTAGAAAAATCATTATAATTATTAAATCTCCATCAACATATAATCTATAACATCGAGTATATATAAATTAACAATATAATTATTATAACATCATCATCATCTATAATTAAAACAAGTCATTCAAATATACCAATGTTAGAAAAATATCATGTCAAATAACCATATATCTTTAGAAAAAAACAAATATCTCATTTGAAATGTATATTATAACATTTTCAGAGATATAAAACAAAAACATATATCACATTTAAAATTTATGTCATACCATTTATGAAGAAATTGAATTCAATTCGACAACATCCATCCTAAGTCATAAAATCATCATATGTAATGAATATCCATCCAAAAACCATCGACCACTTCCAATATATATAAATTGACAAGTAAATATTGGTAAGATCATCATCATATATAACTAAAACAAGTGAAAAGATATAAGTCAAAATGATAAAAGTCAAATGATGCATGTCCAAATTACATAAGTCAAAATGATACAACTCAATATGGTACTGCAAGTGAAAATTATACATATGATAATCAACACAAGAAGAGGTATCATAATGAAATATCAACAATGATACATGATAAATTCTATATGATCAATGTCACTGGATACTGCTAGCAACCAGTTCATCGTCATCATCAATGTCATCATAATTGTTTGACAGCTCAATGTCCTTTCCATCGAATCATCCTCATCATCTACCATGTTTGACCAGACTCATATAATCTGGATCGATATTAGGATCAATTGGATCTTCTGGAAGACCCATGTTTTACAAAAGACAACATTTAAAAAGAAATGTTATTGTTGATTTCATGCAATAATTCATATTTATGTTATGTTTCTAATATTACAACATATGAAACGAAACCATAATCATATTACATTGTATCAAAGTGCACATACCATAATAATATTTCAAATAAATTACACCTAAGACATCATTCCAATGATGTAAAACATGTAAAAAATCTAATAAACGTTAGTAAAGATCATAAAAAAATGTTATACAATTTAATTATAGACTAGAAATTCTATTACATAACCTTAACTAACAACCCTCTCCTATCAATATATTAAAGTATTATTTTGTCAACATTAACTTTGCAATATGTATAAGTCTATAATCAAATAGAAGTATACAATATGCTATCATTCAATTAACAAGATGCCATAATTAACTTGTGTCTTCCAAGTATACACAGACAACTGGTAGACTTCCTTATCAAGTACTTGTATCTTGAAAATTATGTCAAGCAAGGGTATGATCACCATATGCATCTCTCCCTTGACCAAACACACCTATAGGAGCCGATGGAACTCTGTTCCATTGCTCATTTTGCTTATTATGACCACGATATAAATTTATCAATTTTCCTTGAATGGCATTGGGAAGAGAGTTTAAAATTCCAATAACTATATATTCGAGGATCAAATAGAAAAACCGCTAGTTTCATTGGAATTTTGAAATAGTATTATCTCCAAGAACACCCCTCTCTAATCGCTTCATGGACTGATTGTTGTCTATATTGGCATTTTTCGCAACTAGGGTTTTGTTCATTAGCATGCAATGCAAACTTTGAATTATATTCTCATATATTGAATATTGTGCCAATAGAGGGTCTAGGAACCCTAGGCATATCTCCATTGACAAAACACACCTGCAGGAGCTGACGGAACTCAATTTTGTTTCTCAGTTTGTTTTTTATACCCCCAATTAAAATTTTCAAAATGTCCCAACATTGGGGAGTGAGTTGAAACTCGCCATAACTAGATAACCGACACTTATATGGATAAAATTTCAGTTCCATTTGAATCATGAAATTGAATTTCCACTGGGGACACCCATCTCCAGTCACTTCATGGATTCATCATTGCCTATATTAACAATTTTCACAACTGGGGTTTTTTTCATTAGCATACAATGCAATTTTTGTATTATATGCTGACATGTTGAAAGTTATTTCTAGCGAGGATATAGTAACTATGTCCATATTTCCCTTGACCAAACACAACTATAGGATTTAACAAAACTTAATTATGTTTCTCGGTTTGGATTTTATGCCCCCAGTTTAAATTTGTAAAGTGTCCTTAAATGGCGTTCGAAAGCAAGTTACAACTCAACATAACTGGATAACCGAGGATTAGATGGAAAAAAGGATAGTTTCGTTGGAATTTTTCCATCATATTATAACTATAGGGAAACCCCTCTCTAGTTACTTCATGGATCAATCATTGACTATATTGATGGTTTTTGCACTAGGGTTTTGCTCATTAGCAAGCAATGCAATTTCTGCATTATATGCTCAGATATTGAAAGTTGTGATGAGTGAGGGTATGTGAAACTTGGAAATAATTTTCTTGACCAATCACACCTATAGTATCTAACTAAACTCACTTCTCTTTATCAGTTCGGTTTTTATGCTCTTGGTTGAAATTTGCCAAGTGTCCATGAATGCCATTGGGAAGCTAGTTGAAACTCGCCATAACTGGATAACCAAGGCTTGGATGAAAAAACTATCAGTTCTATTATAATTGTGACATTGGATTGTCTCTAGGGACATCCCTCTCTGGTGACTTTATAGAACAATCGCTGACTATTGATGGTTTTGGAAACTAGGGCTTTTCCCATTATTATGCAATGCAATTTATGCATTATATTCTCATATCTTGAATATTTTTCTAAGAAAGGTTCTAGGAACCCTAATAATATCTCCCTTGACTAATCATGCCTATTGGATCTAACATAACTCAATTTCGTTGCTCGATTTGTTTTTCAAATCCCTAGTTGAAATTTTCCAAGTGTCCCTGAATGGCGTTGGGAAGCAGGTTTAAAATCACCATAACTAGATAACCGAGGCTCAGATGGAAAAAATTTTGGCTTCGTGGGAATCATGAAATCAAATTGTTTCTAGGGACACCCCTCTCTAGTCACTTCATGAACAAATATTTGTCTATATTTATGGTTTTTGCAACTAGGGTTTTGCTCATTAGCATGCAATCTAATTTTTGCATTATATGTTGACTTGTTGAAAATTGTGTCGAGTGAGGGTTTGGGAAATGTGACCATATTTCCCTTTACTAAACACACATGTAGGATCTAACAAAACTTAATTATATTTCTTGATTTAGTTTTTATGCCACTGGTTGAAATTTGCCAAGTGTTCCTGAGTGCCATTGGGAAGTGAGTTGAAACTTGTAATAACTTGATAACCAAGGATCGGATGGAAAAAACATTATTTCCATTGGAATTCTCGCAATGGACTATATCTAGGGAAACCTCTCTCTATTATCTTCATGGACTAATCGTTGTCTACATTGATGGTTTTCACAACTAGGGTTTTTCTCATTAGCATGCAATGTAATTTCTGCATTATATGCTCAAGTCTTGAAGATTGTGTTGAGAGAGGGTTTGGAAACCTAGGAATCTCACCCTTTCCCAATCACACCTACAATACCTAAAAAAACTCAATTTCGTTGCTCCATTTGGTTTTGATGCCCGTGGTTGAAATTTTCCAATTGTCCATGAAAGGCGTTGGGGAGCGAGTTGAAACTCGACATAAATGGATACAAAAGGATCAAATGGAAAAACCATCAGTTCTATTGGAATCATGACATTGTATTATTTCTAGAGACACCCCTCTTTGTCACTTCATGGACCGAACATTTTCTATACTAATGGTTATCACAACTAGGGTTTTCTTATTATCATGCAATGTAATTTTCAGATTATATGCTGACATGTTGAAAGTTGTTTCAGGAGAGGGTCTGGTAAATGTGGGCACCTTTCCCTTGAAAAAACACACCTATAGGATCTAATGAAACTCAATTTCGTTGCTCTATTTAGTTTTTATGCCCTTGGTTTAAATTTGACATGTCCCTCGATGGCGTTGGGAAGCGAGTTGAGACTCGCCATATATGAATAAATGATGCTCAGATAGAAAAATCATCAATTTCATTGGAATTGTGACATCAGATTATCTCCAAGGATACCCCTCTCTAGTAACTTCATGGACCTATCATTGCTTATATTGACGGTTTTGACTTCATGAACCAACTAGATCTATGAGCATATTCGATTAAAATGATTATAGCTAGGAGGAAATATCTTTATACTATATGATATATATCAATTTTGGTAGCTTTAATGGACTTTTAAGCCTACTATTTTTATCATGTGCTAGTCACTCGCATGCCCCACTTTCTTTTGTAAACTTTCCTATTTGTGTATATTTTACATATATTCAGTCAAAGGAAGCATTTTTCACAAAATTGAAATTTCATGCAAAGTAAAAATTTATTAACTAAATAAAAATGAATATTAGCGATATTTATTGTTCCAATGATAGAATTTCATTACAAGAAATTTCCAATACAAACGGACTTGACTAAAAGACATAGTTAAAAAAATCATACATTATCCTCCAAGTTCTTCAAAATTGACTCAAAAGGATATTTTCAACTCCAACATTCATGGATGGTATGTGTGATCTCTACTCTCATGCAATAAAAATACCTATGTGGTAGTAGTCTCATGCAATCAAAACCAAGTTGTAAAACTTCAAACAGAACAAGGCACCCACCATCATTTATTTCAATGGGTATATCACCCACCAAACAATCAATCATCCTCTTCTTTCTCTCAACCATATGCAACACAAGTTTCAAACTTTCCCTCATCTCCTAAAGAGTCCCTCAAGAAATATATCCCTTCTAGTTCTCTAGTGTGGGAATGAAGAATATGATCAAATAACTGAACTCTATAAATCTAGAGTGGTATACCATTATCTCAATTATAGTTGATTCATATCATACATACATTGTTATAGGTTTGTAGAATTCAATCTCTATGGGAATTACAAACATGGTTATTCCATGTAGATCCAATTCATTTACTCTCATAATAGAAATAAACTCCCCAACTTACCTTATGTTCTTATTAGCCTCAAGCTCATTCAATTCTCATGGATGTTTCATGAATGAAAACCATGGAACTATAAATTTGTAGTTGGTTGTGTTTGATGCCTTGAGATAAATTAGATAGGTGTGCTTCCTAGAATTGGCATGGTTAATATGATCGCCACTAGTTTCCTTCTATCCACCCTTGATATACTCTAGACAAGCTTGCCAAGAAAAAAGGTCCTAATTCAACTTGTTTGCCAACTTTCTCAAGAAAAAAAATATGTGAGATAATTGGTAGCCCCAAGTAAAAGGCCTCACAACAGGAAATTCCAAGTAATTTTGAGAAAGTGATAAATTAGGTCAAAATTAGGGCATCTTGTTCTAACACTGTGTCCACTAATGTAGTAGAATACATGGAGAGCGGAGCTAATTCTTGACATGATTTTGGATGCTATAAATAGAGTTTTCTAGCCCTCTGCTTGTGTTATGTAAAATGGCTCGGGTTTCCAAACACTAGGAAAGTAAACCATGCTAGTGGGGAGAGATTGATTGGCATAAGATACTTATTGAAGCCAATTAGGACTTCCTACATTTCCTATATATTATAGGGTTCCTTAGGAAACCATAGGATTTATATGTTAGGGATAATGAAGATATAACCACTGGGGAAGCTAAGGGTAATATAGGCATCTTGGATGTTCTTGGAGAGATTTCTCTTGTGTAATGCTAGAGCATAATACCTACGGTTTGATGATTGACAGGTAGACATGTATTCTCTAATTTGAGTTCTCTAGTGGTGTACTTCTGTGATGTGACATGGGTAGGGTTTGTGATCCCTAAGAAATGCAATAATCCTAGTGGGGAGACCTTAATTGACATAAGCTTATTATTGAATCCAATTAGGACTTCCTACCTGTCTTAGAGATTATAGGGTTGCTGAGGAAACCCTAGGAGTTATATGTTAGGGATCAAAAAGTTATAACCAATGGCGAAGATAAGAGGAATATACATGGTTAGGCCCTTCCATGAGAAAATATTATGTACTACCTTTAATAGTATGTATAATTTGCATCATCAATGTGACATAATGTGTAAGAGTAATATGCCATAACTGTGACAAAATACGACATAAACTTACATATTAGTGTTAATTGTATAACTGTAAGGAATCTATCATACTAGTGTAAGGTAATATTTTCCATGTGGATTTCCCATTATATAATTAATCCCCTTCAACACTCATGCTCACCTGTCCTATGATAACATCTCAAATAATTAAAAAACTAGCACCCTAGCCATGGACAAGGCTTTGAGACCCACCCCTCATACACAAACTCTTCTAATAGTGATCCTATCCCATTTGAATATCAAATACCCTCTATTAATGGCATGTGTTGTGTTTCATGGTTTCGATCATGATCCATGAGACCTAAACGAATAATTTATGGCTAAATCATTGAGACTCATCTGGCATGTGCAAATATCCATAATTGATATCCCACATAAAAGACAATGGTTCCTTATAATGGGTTTTTGTGGTGGTTCAAGGCCTCATTCATTTCTCTTGAGCCATAGAATTTTCATTTAGGGTTTAAAAAACATTGTTTTATTCCTCATCCATGGTGAAAAAACCTTATTTTCTTCCTCCTAAAGGAGGCCATATCTTATTTAGAGGCCAAATATTTCTTTAGCTAGGTTCACTTTGTAGCTTTATGCCCAAAGAAAAAAATGGATAAGGGAAAACCCTCCATCTCTTTGGAAATAAATATAAATAAGTGAAACAATAGTTCCCACATCGAAATTTCCCAAACACACATGCAAGATTTCATGGAACTATATTCTACTTCCCTAATCAAATTCTAAGCCCCCGGCAAAGATTCAACAAGTGTCCTTGAAACCCTAAATGAGGAAATATTAAATGAGACATAAAATGATCATTGTCTATTAGATCAATGAACCATCAACTCCTTTGGAATCAGGATATTGGAATAATTCTAGGGATGCATCCTTCAAGTGGGTCCATGGCTCCAATCTCATCCTATTTCAATATTTCAGAAGATAGGGTTTGGCTCAGAGAGAGACATTCTAATCTTTGCACAACGGGGTCAACTTTGTATATTCCTTAATGGTGGGCTAGTGGCCAATGTTCTCACATCAACCATTCCAAAACACACTTGCATGATATCATAGAACTCCATTATGCTAGCCAGATTAAATTCTAATCCCCTGGTAGTGATTTAACAATTATCCCTAAAAGCTTACATGAGGTGACTTTAAGTGAGACACAAAATGATGGCCATTTATCATATCAGTGAACAATAGACTCCGTTGGAAATGGGACATCAAAAAAATGCTAGAATTGTCTCCTTCATGTGGGTCCATGGATCAGATTTTGTCTTATTTCAATATTTCAGAAGCTAGGGTTTGGCTCAATGAGAGACATTGCAATTTATGAAAAAGGGGATCAACTTTGGATATTCCTTGATGGTGATATCGTGGCCAATATCCTCGCATAAAAAATTCCCAAACACACTTTTTAGATCTCATGAAACTCCATTCTATTTTTCAGATCAAAATTATAATCCCTCGGTAGAGATTCAACAACTATCCCTAAAAGCGTACAAGAAGCGAGTTTAAACAAGCCATAAAATTATGATCATTGATCACATAAATAAATTGTTGAATCTGTTGGAATTCAAACATTGGAATAATGCTCTGAGTGCATCCCTAGTGTGGTTCCATGGCTTGGATCTCATCCTATTTCAATATTATAGAAGCTAAGGTTTGCCTCAGTGAGAGACATTACAATTTTTGCATAAGGGGAGCAACTTTGGATATTCCTTTACGGTGAGTTATTGACCATTGTTCTCATGTAAAAAATTCCCAAACACATTTGTAGGATCTCATGGAACTCCATTCTGATACTCATGTCAAATTCTAATCCCTCGGCTGAGATTCAACAATTTTCCCTGAAATCGTACAAGATGTGAGTTTAAATGGGTCATAAAATGATTGTCACTGATCGGATTGAGAAATCGTCAACTCCGTTGGAATCAAGACATCAAAATAATATTAGGGGGTACCTACCTCACATGTTTCTATGGCCCATATCTTGTCCTATTTCAATATTTCAAAAGATAGGTTTTGGCTCAGTGAAAGACATGTTTTAATATCACATATCACATAGGGATACCAATAATACACATAGAAACATATAATCACAATAGATACAAGAGATAGAATGGTAAGGTAGAATAATAGTTGTATTAATAAGTCACATGAGGGTCCATACATACATAAAACTGAACCCCCTTCTCATCTGTCTCAACAGCCTAATATATATGATTACAAACGGTTACAAGTAACTAACTATCGGTTCATTCAACCGAAACAACTTTATGCGACCAACCTAATCTCCGATTAGTCAACTACTCGACTAGTTGGCTCACCAACTAGCTCCTCCAACATCTCCCCCAGGAACAAAATCTTTCTTCATCCCGAAGAAACAGGGATGGCACTCAATCATTGCACTATCTGAGGCAGTTAATTCTACTTTGGTTTGGATTCATGGACTACGTAGTTGGATAGTTGGTCGTTTCTGCACACATACTTCCACAATGGCTTCTGCTGTAATGGCAAGTTGGTGCTGAAACTCTGTCCAATTCTGTAGCACTTTTTGAATATCGATAGTCAAGGTTGTGATGCTTGACAGAGTCAACATTTTTTCCTGGAGAGAAATATCTATGATGCTTTCCATGTCGGGACCCATAAATTGAGCCTTTTCTTATGTTGTATCCAATAGTCTCTTCATCTGTGGGAAGATTGTGTCCAGTCTATCAAGGCTTAGTAGTGCTTGTTATACCCACTGATGTGCTTGTTTTTCTAGTTTCTGTAATTTGGTTGTTTCTAATACAATCCAGTCTTGTATTTTACTCATCATTGTTTGTTCAAGGCCTCACATATTTTCTAGTGCTTGGATTTGCTCACGAGTTTGGAGAGTCTGCTGAAATACATGTCCATAGTAGGTGTGCCAATTACGGAGTACTTCTTCCGTAATGATGGATTCTTCTAAGTGGTCCTGCAGTACCTTATGAGCTTCAGAGAATGTTGTGTACTCCTTCCTTAGTAATATGTATGTTTCCTCTTTTTGATATTCTTTTGTAAGTTGTAGTTGTGTTTGCAGGGTCAAAAATACACTTTCAAATAGCTGATATGATTTTTTCAGTGCCTTGTCAGTGTCGGCCTCTAATGGTCCAGGTATGACTGTTTGAATTACATTTCTGCAATTTGACAAAAATTCAATTTGCTCTTTCTTAGTGTTGTTGAGATGCTCTCATCTGGTGTGGCATCCTCTTGCTATTTTGATGGTGAGGGTCTCTAAGAGCTGTCCCAACTCTCCATCTCTCAATTCCATTGTGTCGACTACAGTAGTCGATCCTAGTTGGTTGAGGTGGATCACTGTCGCTATTTTTTCTTTGTGGTGTTCCTTTTTCTTTTTATCTTTTCTCTTCCTTTTGTGTCTATGTTGGTCAGCTTGTTGTTCTGCCTGTGGTTGATTTTCAGGTGGCTGATTTCCCAGCTGTTGATCTTTGTTTGGCTGAACTTCATTAGTTGGGGGAATTTCTGGTTGAGCTTCTTGGTTGGAGCTTGCAGCTCGGTGTGTATTTGGAGGTTTTGAAATGGTTGTTTCAGGGTTTGGTAAAGATTCTGGATTTGGAGGTGGTGCTGGAGATGGTGAGTGGTCAGGTGTAAGTGGTGTGGTTGGGATATTTTCAGTCGATGGGGGATCTTCGACTTCTGGTGGTGAGTTGGTTAGGTCGTCAGGGTTGTTAGAGAATAGGTTGTTGATCTCCTAATTGATTGCTAATGTATATTCCTAGTCATTCTCTGCCAAGTCTCCTACTGGTTCATCTGTTGGTGGCGGATGGTTAATACTTGATGGAGTAAAGAATTAAATGCGGCTTGCAATGACTTGAGAGGTTTTGTTGGGGTTCTTTAAGAATATTGATTTGATACTTCCAGTTCTCATTTTCTGAGGTATATGGCTGATTTGTTGTGAGAGGGTTTGGAGTGCTAAGATAGACTCGATTAATGTGCGGTTTGTGGTAATTTTCTGAGTAGAGATCAATAAGCCGGGGAGTTTTTCAACAAATGCTTGTAGGTCACCATTGTGATGGATTCGTTCTTTTAATGTCTCTGACATAGCATTTTTATAGATGTCTACAGGACTGATGGTGGTGTTGGGGCCTAGAAATTCACAGGCGACAACAGTAAGGGATTCTCCCCAATCAACGTTCCCAACTAGCCCGTTGACTGTTTGGTATAGGGAATCCGTCCGGTTTGCGGTCTGGCTACCGTAGGTCAAAGTAACAAAAGGGTTTACCGGTTGCGGCCCAGTCCACCAGAATTTGTACTTTTTAACTTAAGAATGATATGCAAGAATCTAACTAAACATGCAGGGTGGTGAAGGATGCGGGTAGCAGTCACAATGTGATGCGCAGGTTCTTACCTATCGTCTTAGGCTCACCAGCACCAGAATCACACATACATCTATGCACTGACCTAGCTATCTGTCTATCTATTTATCTCTATCTACCTATCCCCGGGGAGCCAAATTACATTTAATAAATATGAGCAATGTGGATGTGCACACATGATAAAAGCAATTACAGATAGCTGACATTTACTTTTACAGGCATGAACAATGAAAGATATTTCCACAACTAGCTAACCAATTGTTTCGTAATAAGCATGCATTACTCATGGTGGTTATTTCATAAAATAAATCAGAAATCATTTAAACAAGACATAGGTCATAAGTTAGAACGATCTCACGATTCACGGATACAATGCTGAAAAACAAAGTAGTTCATCTTTCAACTCTCCATGGAAAAACATTTGAAATTCCACCGATCTTCTTTCAACAGGAAAACTGTAATATTTTATTGCAAAAGGAAGTAGTTCTTCTTACAATAACCTTCCAGTCTTACTGGGGAAAAAAGCCCTTTTGGCTTCTACACTTCCTACTTTTATACAAAAGGTCAAAATGGTTGGGCTGCCCAAAGTGACCTTTGGGATTCCCAACCTTTTTCTTTCCCAACGCTTCATTTCTCAAAACTTTTACAAAAATATTACATTAATAAAAATTTGACCGGTCCTCTATGAGGAGGATCCTGCTTGGTTTTCAAAGAATTTTTTCCACGTTGCTGCTTCAGCAGCGAGGCCTTCAAAAGCGCACGGCTCTAGGAACTGGATGTTAAGTTCAAACTTGTCAACTTGGTTCCTGATGGCATCGATCCTTGCTGGGCTCAACCGAAGCTGGTCTTCTAGAATCTGTATACTAACAGCTGCATGGCCCACCTCGTTTTTTAGTACTATGGCATCAATGGATTGAATCTGTTGCGTTCTGGCCTCTGCATCTTGATGCCTTTTCTGTAATATGTCCACCAAGGTCTCATGATCCGGGAACTCTTCAAACCTAAGCTCAGCCTCTATTTGGCAGCGGTTGTATGCATTAAGGAACCTTTTAAAATATTTTGAGCATGCTACCTGTGTCCTTCGGACAGCCTTCTTAAATTCTTCAGCAGTGCTGATGGAAAACTCTACTAGGCTGTGATCTTTCTTGAGGGTTTGATGATATTTGGCTGGTAGTTCTCCTGGAATATGAGCATCATCTTCTGGTCTTGCCATTCTGGCGTTCAAGACCTCAAGAACATCTTGGGACCTGTCTACAAAATAGGAGAAAGTTTCTATGATATCCTCTAACCTGCTGTCCATCTAAAGAACTTTGCATCTTTCTTCTTCCAGAGTAGTCTGCAGCTCCATCATTTTAGCCTTTTGCGCTAGGATATATTCTCTAAATGGCTACAGATTGACTTGATGTTCCTTTGCCATCTCCAAATCCGCAGTCAGAGAAGCCAGCTGCTCTTTCAGTTCTTTAGTGTATTCAGTATTGGACTCATAGATGATAATCTGCTGCGCCTCTAGGTCCTCTACCTTTGCCCTCAATTGTTCCTTCTCATTCTTCAGATCTTGAACTTCCTGTTGTGCATTTTCTAGAGCCTCTTGTGCTGTTCCCTTGGCTTTTATCTCCACCTAAAGGACATGGATTTCACCCTTTGTGGATTCCATTTCCCTTAGCACGTGTTCATACTTCCTCTTAAGTCTGCTACCCTCTCCTCTTTCTTGTCTCAGTGTGTCCTTTAGCTGAGCAGTGGTCTTCTTAGCTGACTCTAATTCAATCATCACCTTGTTTATGTTATCAGCAGAGGCATCAATTAGTGCAGCCCCAGCTCTTATCGCGAGCATAGGATCTTTGTCTGTCCCTAGCATGACTGCTGTATCTGTGACCATTTTCCCTGATAGATATTTCGCCTCCACCTTCTTTTTCGTCCTCCTCATTATTATTTTAGTGGTCCTGTCATAATATACAGTACTAAAATCAGGGACTTCTTCCCCCTTCTTCTAGATGAAAGGCACTATTTGGAGCATAGGGGTTACAGGAGTGCTAGCAGTAGGTACTTGAAGGATTTGCACCTCAGGGTTTTCCTCTTCCTGACTCTGCCCTGTTGGTGTTTCAGAGGCTTACTGTTGTGTTAAATTTATCTTTTCAGCCTCCTGCCCTTGGAGCTCTTCATTTAGTTTTCTCTGTGCTTCTTCGGCAGCTTGCCTAGCTGCCTCTTCTGTTTCTCTGGCTGCTTCTTTTGCTAGTTCAGCTGCTTCCTGGGCAACTTTCCTTTTCTCTTCTTCTCCCTTCCATAGCCACTCTGCATCCTCATTTTCTAGCCTTTGAGCTTCCTCCCTTATCCTTTTGGCTCCTTCTTCAGCTCTGGCTTGTTCAGCTTTGGCATGCTCTGCCCCTTTTCCACCTTTGGTGGGGTTCTTTGGTTTGAATCTTCTGCTGAGTGCCGTCATGTTTGGGGCATTCCTGAAGATGGATTCTTCACTATCAAAATGATGGGTGTACTCGAAAAACACCTTGTGCTTCTTACAGTGCTCAGCTACTTTACCATGAGTGTCATTTCTCCGGAAAGGCATTTCCCCAAAATGGAACTTCCCTAGTTCCTTTATGAATTCGGAAGGTTGTTTCACATTAGTGAATTTACAGCTACCCAGCTTGAATGGTAAAGGGGGATATGCAGTCTTCTTGTGCTGGAACAAGAAATTACCAATTCCGTCAATGAACACCTTCCTGACTGCCTCTTTATGGATTATATAATCCGTTGCATACTTTGGCAGCAGATAAGGTGTCTTCGACCCTCCATACATTCTAAGATACATACCATTGTCTGTCAAGAAGTAATATCCATGTTCCTCTATCACCTGGATATCATCTTCCGATATGCAATTACATTCCTTCCGAAAGATAAGCATGTATAGTGGCATAATGAAATGCTCACAGACCTCTCTGTAATAATTGTGGTACTGATGAGCCCACAGCGGTTTGTAAGCTGCATATACAGGCATTCTTTTCCTATCCCAGACACACTTGAGCCCGGGGAAAGGCTGGTTGCATAGTATGCAGTCTATCAAAATTGAACTCATATAGAATTCAGATTTTTTACGGGCTTCTCCTCCTCCCAAGGCTGCAGCTACGCAAGAAGAGAGACTACTTGATACTAGGCTGGCCCAGTTGAAGACTGTTCCTTCTGTCGCCACATGGAATATAAGGGGTATCCACTCAAATTTTAAAAGTCTACCATTGGCTCTACCAAAGATCCTATTTAGCATCAGAGCTATAAATCTGTAAGGAGCTCTTAAACTTGCTGTATCATAATCCTCGGTTGTTCTGTGTCGATAGAGCTTTCCCGGCAAGATCATTCTCCTCAGGGTCTCCACCAAATCCATCCTGAGGTTATCCAGCCAATCATTAGATAGAAATACTTGAGGTTTTGGCAAGTGGTAAGCTAACGCCACATATCCAGGGCTAAATGCAGCATAGCCCTGACCTTCGACATTTCCTATAAGCATGGTGTTGTTGTTTGTATGGGGCAGAATCCATCTCATTACATCAGAGCATGGGAACAGCTCTGTTCTGGTAGCCACCTTCATGATGGTGGATTTTTCTATGTTGGCATAAATGGGTTCTTCTTCGAGACCCATGTCTGGGACTTCCCTGTGGGAAATTAGTCTGTATATGTCACCCCATTTATACTCAGGCTCAACACCAAAGACACATTGGGCGTCCTCATATATATATTCTGTCTGAGCGACGACCTCTATTGCTGATTGTTCTTCGACCATAGGGGCCTTCTTTTTCTGCCTTTTGGACATTGTAAGTTCTTCCTGCCATGTATAACATTATGACATTAAGCAATTCGAATTTGCAAACATTGTGCAGCAATTTATTCTTTCTCAAGTGTATCATGACTATAATGAAGTTAAGACATAAGCCCTTTAGGCTGAATAATTGAACTAGCATGCAATACTATGAAATGTGCTAATATCCTATGTTAATGTGCAAGCAAGAAAAGAAACCAACACATGTATGCACAACCCAGCCATGTCCTGACTATCAGAACTACCAGCACGAAATAGAATCAGTCCACTACTACAATATAATGAGCAATGTCCTTCTGCTGTATGATACTAAAACTTAATCAATCATAATTTGGCTGGCATTAAATCTACATTATTTCACAGTATGCCATTTTTTCCACGATAACAAATCATAAAGCACAAGTATGAATTTTAAACGCAAGGTGCAAATGTATCTTTCCAAACTCAAACATTTCGATGACATGGCTTTATCAAGGATAAAAACTGCAATAGCCTATGCTGCTCACGGGTAGATAGTTACATCAATGTGGCTATATACTACAGGAATCAACATTATTTCTTGGTATATGACGCTCTCATCGGAACCGCTGTACACACTACCTTCAAGATGCAAACACTACAGCGACACAGCCTCATAGCCACCTAGGGTTTCAGACAACCAAGGACGATGGATTGCGCGGGACGACGAGGGCAGAAGTTGAGGTTCGAAACTGGGTAAACGGGAAAAAACCAGCGGGGGGAAACATGCGACCACCAGAAAACCACCGTAAAACTTCTTTGGGACTCATCATCTTAATGGGGACACTGAGTGCAGGCGGCGTAATGGCCGCCTGCACTGTGCCTTCATACACTGCGCGCGGGCGGAAAAAACAGGCCGAGGTCAACAATGATTAAAATGCGAGTCTTTAAAGAAAATGCCCCCCTTCCCAATGCAAACAGTTAACCTAATGGCAAATCTCAATATGTGGGTGCAACACGCCGGGCGGGAAAGGAAAATGACTTCGAAAAACCGAAACGGCGGTGAACCCTTGTACGTATGCAAAACAGGGTTGTCCTACAACATCTAACTGCAGCCTACAAATCCTGAAAGGAACAAAGCATGGCAAGAATGGCCTACCTGGTAACGATGTGAAGCTGATGGGGTGAGGACAGTTGAGCTTCCAATTGACACCTAGATGCAAACACCAACACGATAGTCCACGGGGGTAGAGGAATCGACAGTGCAGCGGGAAAAACAACAGCTCGGGTCCAAAACAACAATAGAAAAATCCAAATCCCATCCCCATATATATAAAAAAAAAAGTCGCATGTGTGACATGACGTATCGGGCAAGGAACGAAAGTGAATCGAGTAGCGAGAATCCTAGACCTTCCGCAACGGTGGACAGTTACCTTCCTCAACTCATCCATTAGCGGTGAATAAACGCGTGAAAAATAACGATGATCGGGCGTCGGCAGGGACTGAGATCAGAGGCCAGCAACTTGGACTCTTCCGCAATGGTGAGCGATGCATAAAAAAACAACGTTCGTAACTCACATCGGCCACCCAGAGGCTCTACATTGGAAAACCAAAAATTGAACACGCCCGCAATGGCAGAGGGAATAGAAGTTAACGAGCTCCGATACACATGGATCGGCAAGAAAACAAAACCTCAGAACCCCGCATGGTCCACAACGTCGGAGACCAAACAATAACCTGTCCGCAACGTCGGCCAAGGAGATATTCATCCCCTTCTGACGCAGAACAAAATTCCACCCGCAACAGTGAAGAATCGAAATCCACCCGCAACGGTGAAATACAAAGCAGCAAACCTCCGCAACGGCGAAAAGAAAAACCAATGACTTAAATCCTGATTCAGAATGATTTCGAAGGGTAAGCAAAAAGCAACGATGAGCTTGATTATAGATGGGATCATTCTAAGCATTAAAGGAGAAAAATAGCTCGATTGATAGCAATTCAAAGCGCTGTAAAACATTCCAAAAATCCATAGACCAAAACTGAGAACAAAAACCACCTAAATCAAAGTAGAGGAGGGTCCTAAATTTTTTAGAATTTTGGGAAAATGTTGCAGCTACAACAGGTGGATATCTGATGGATATCTTCTTGTGTGATCTAGGTCGGGGATGGGAGTGGCAGGGGTGGAAACTAAATCAGCAATCTCTTCATTGACTGGAGGATTTGTAGTTTTTACCTTTTTCGTTCTTCCTTGTTTCACTCCCGAGTCGACGAACCGCTCAAATTGTGTTTCAACCGATATTTTATTTGTTGCAGCATATTTTATGATGTCGAGAGAAATATCTAATAGTTCTTATTCATATCCTGACTCTGATAGGATAAGTTTACACTTCCCCTTCCCTTTTTCCTGATTTGATTTATTTTTTCTTGAGGCTGTTATTTCCTTTGCTATTTTTCTTAATTTTTCTTTTGTCATAGCATACTCTAGATTATCTAATTCAATATCTTCTCTATCTGCTCTTCTCCTCCCTCCTGTTGATGATTTGGGATGATACTTTATTCTGTCAATACTGCTTCCTGATGTTCAGTCGGTGCACTTTCAATTTGGAGGGGTTGTGGAACAGTCACCAATTGGAGCTTACTGGTATCCTTTGTCGGTGTATCCTCCAACATGGAGGTACTGATATATAGACAGAGTTCATAGTCCTCCTCTTTTTCCTGGTCGGTCAAGGGTTCCTCAATAGGTTGATTTGTTTCTTTGTCTCTTGCTGGTATCGACATCTTGGTGTTGGATTGTCTAGCTAGCTCTTGGAAAATCTCATCGATGAAAGGATAATAGTCAAGAGGTTTTGTTTTTTCTTTTCCCCCCTACATGTGCCAGACTACAGTGTGGTTGAGCTCTAGTTGAATGTGTGTTTTTTTTGGTAGACTTCTTCAGATGTTCTGAGGCACCATCCATCTAGCTGTCTGGATTTTTAGAGTTTGAAACCAATTTTCCAACATTACTTTTCCATTTGATAGTTATTTCAGAGTTCCATTCTATGAAAATGGTTTGAAATGCCACATGCGATATTTGAATGGTTCTTGGAACTGCTTATCTCCGACTATACATAAGTAGTACATGGCTATCCAAATTATAGGTGATGGGAACCTAATAATTTCGGCCAACTCCTGGCATTTTTCACATAAAGTCTTGAGCATGTTGGCGACATATTGGGCCCAGTGGTAAATTTTCCTTGAGTTTGCTATTGTGTCGATGGCTTCCAACATTTATAGCTTCAAATCGCTCACTCGGGTTGTACGGGTGAGTACTGTTGCTATGATTTTGGCAACTATTTGTGGTGTATGGGCTTGTATTTAACTGATCATCGACCCTTTTTAATTCTTTCCTAAAGGTGTCCCTACTAGTCATTCTACTTATCCGTCTTTTATTTCAATAGGAGTAGGTTCACCCTGATTTGAAAGTCTGGTAAGTTTGTATATGACCTCGCCTAAAATTTCGACTGGTTTGTTGAAGTAGAATTTGTCGTTGTGGTATCGGCTGATGATAAATTTTACAACAGTTTATTTTGTTCCACCAAAACTCACCATGAAAGGTGTATTCATGTAAATCATAATGGTACTGCAGCTTATTTTCTCTACTTCCTGTGTCATTTTCTTGTCTACATAGGCCCATTCTTTGATTTCTTCCTATATCTTTGCCCATGAAGTTTCCTGTACCTTTGAATTTTTAATATTTCTTAATCTCCTTACGAGTTGGGTTTTGGTGGATTCTAGATCTTTTGTTTTAACAAATGCGACTCTGGTTTGCTTTGGGGCCATTTTTTCGATCTCTTGGTCGGCTTTCTTCACAGGTTTTCTGCTCTCAAATTTCTTAATACTTGGTTTCTCTATTTCTTCGAAACACTGTAAGAAATATTTTTCTGACATAGTATTTATAGGTGGAGCAGATGGCATTTTTGTCGATGAATGTATTAATGGCGGAAATGATGGTCTAAGATGGTCAATTGATGTCGTGTTTAATGCGTTCTTGTTTAAAGCACTCCTTCTAACCATAGTCATGAAGGAGGGATTTTACCTTTGGATTCGTTGATCGATGTTGATCATGAGGTTGGTCGATGATGGTGTGTCGATGGTAGGGATGTCGATTGTCGAAGTGCGGTCTACTCTATTTTTCAAAATTTCCTATCATTCTGGCTTATTAGTAATGGCTCTTTTTGTTATTTTTGGTTTTTTTAGATTTTATAGGTTTTTCCGAACAATTATGGACGTTATTTATTTATTTTTCCAGATTACTTATTTTTGGTACCATTTTAGTTAGGCACCATAAACAATTTTCTGAAATACTATGCCTTATAACGTCCAAGGTCGAACTGATCCGTTGGCATGAATTTCTTTGACAATGTAAAGGTCCCATTCATTCTGTGTGTATCTTTTTGGGTTTTCCTTTCACTTGACTATTATACAACAGATCCAGATCCCCTACCTACAGATTTTTGTTTTTAATGTTTCAATAATGCCATGACTTTTGCTGTTGTTTCTGAATTTATTTATGTTGTATACTGAGCAGTCGGTGTTCTTCTAGTTTGCTTAGTTGCATCATTCAATCCCTCCTACCTTATTCTACTTTGATGTGTAATATATCTACTATTCTAGGTGTTTGTTGTCAGAAATGTAGTGGAACGACTACTTCTTGGCCGTAGACTAGTTGAAACGGTGTTTGGTCGGTCGAATGTTTGTATGCCATCCTGTAAGCCATAACACTGTAGGGATTTTTTCATCTCAATCATCCTTGTCAATATTTCAGATTTTTGTTAAACCCTTTGTTAGTTTTTTGTTAAATTCCTCTATTGTTCCATTCAACTGAGGGTGATAAGCTATGCTTCATTGGTGGTCAATTTTGAACTGGTTTTTCAGTGCTTTGATGGTTTTGTTAATGGATTGTGACCCTTGGTCACTGATTAAGGTTAATGGACATCCAAATATAGTAATTATGTTTTCATAGATGAATTTAGAAGCTACCTCACTGGAACATGTTTCAACAGGCTCTACCTCTACCCATTTGGTTACATATTCTACTGTAGTTATTATGTACCTCGCACCTATTCTTTTTGCTGGTATTGGGAATGGTCCTATGAAGTCGATGGCCCAAATTTTGAATGTCAAACTTAGTTTTACTGATATCAAAATAATTCATGTATTAGGCATAGGTCATCCCAGTTGTTGGCATCAGTCGCACTAGATAACAAATGTTTTGCAGTCCCTGTGTAGTGTCGAAAACCATAGTCCCAACTGCTGGACTTTCTTAGTAGTTGAATCTTCTTGGAAATGTCCTCCCATTGGTCCATAGTGTGCCTCATGCATAATATCTTCTATTTCGTGTTCTAACACACATCTCCGGAGGATGTTGTCCAAGCCCATTTTATATAAAAATCCATTTATGATGTTGTATGCTGCATCTTTCATGGCTACGATTTGTTTTTTCTTTGTGCTCATGCCTTCTAGTGCTTGACCGTTTTCTAAGAATTGAGCTATGTCTTCCAATTCTGATAAGACAACTTCTATTCATAATAAGTGTGCATCTAGCAGGTCATCTTTGACTCTTGTCGGCTCCTCCCCCATGTCGATCCTCGACAAGTGGTCAGTCCCGACATTTAGTTTTCCTGGTCTAACGATGACTTCGAATTCAAATTCCTGGAATAGTAATAACCATCGACAAATTCTCCCATGATGCAAAGGTTTATTTACAAGGTATTTTAACACTTGATGATCCGTGTAGAATATGAAGGGATTGGCAAGTGGGTAATTTTGGTACTTTTGTAGCGCAAAGACCATACCTAATGCTTCCCTCTCTGTTGTCAAATAGTTTCATTCTGCTTTGTTTAGTTTTTTGTTGCTATATACTATTGGATAGTCCATTCCATCATCCCTTGGTTGTGTTAAAACCATGCCTATTGCTAGGCCTAACACGTTGATATGCACATGGAATTTGATCGACCAATTCAGGAATCTGAGGACAGGTGCTTCGACTAGTTTCCTTTTTAATGTATCGAATGATATATTACATTCCTCTATCCAATCAAACACCTGATCTTTTCTCAATAGTTCTTCCAATGGATAGGTCATATCTGAATAGCGTCTAATAATTTTTTTGTAACATCTAGTATGTCCCTACAGTACCCTAACCTGTTTTAGATTCACCGATGGTTTCAAGTTAAGGATAATTTCTATTTTTGTAAAGTCGACCTTGATTCCTTCTTTGCATACAATGTTCCCTAGTAGTATTGCTATATGGGTTAGGAAGATGCATTTCTTTGTGTTAAGAGATAAATGGATTTGTCGCCATCGTTCCAGCATGAGCCTTAGCCATTTGGAATGATATTTCAACATGGATTAGATCGTCCAATCATTGAAGTATACTTCCATTGTTTTGTAGATATATTCTTGAAATGTTTTGACAACGAGTCTCGAAAATACCGTAGGTGCATTTTTTAAACCAAAAGGCATATCTCTGTAGGAAAATGAACTCAATTCACATACGAGTGTAGTTTTTTTCTGATCTTATTTGGCTATTGGTACCTGGTTATACCCCGAGAATCCATCTGTAAATGAGTAGAATTCATGTCCTACAACTTCATTTAATATTTCCTCTACTTATGGTGTTGGAAATGGGTCTGTTAGAGTGACTTTGTTTAGTTCTCTGAAATCAACACAAATCCTTAGTTTTGTTGTGTCATGTTTCTTCGATTGGACGACCATCAAGCTTTCCCATTCTAACTGGTTGATACGGTAGATAATTCCTGCTATGAGCATATTATCGATCTCTTTCTTAACTATATATTTGTATTTATGAGCTAATTTGTATGGCCTTTTCTTCACAGGTCGGGCATCGGATTTAATGTCGATCTTCATTTCTCCCATTTCATGAACTAGCCCTTTGAGATCTTTATAGTCTCAAGCAAAGAAATCCTGGAATTCTTTCAATAAGTTTATTATTTCAGTCGTTTGCTCTTCACTCTAGTAATCGCCAATTTTTGCCATTTTTGGTCGTTCATCATTTGATATGTCAAACTATTTGGTTTTAATTTTTGCATCCAACCATTCTAGTGCCCTGGATTCATTAATTGGTCAAATTCCTTCTTTGAACTGTGAAAATTTAGTAGGGAATTATACTACGGTCATTTGGTCAGTGTCTTATTTGTTGGTTGTGTCAACTTTAAGTACTGTTCGGATTGGTTTTGTTGTTTCTAAGTGATATGATTTCCATCGAAATATTTTTCCTTCTATATTTTTATTTTCCATTTGTAATCTTGTCGACTATGGTATTACGTTGGTTTGAATTTTATTGCATGATATTTCCGTTCGATCATGTTTTGGTATCATACTATTGTTTCTAGTCGGTTCGATGAATTCTTTTATCTGCTTTGTAGTTTTGACTAGTTTTTCATTTTGCGGTATAAAAATGAAGTCCTTGATGAAGTTTTTTTTAAGTTCATTCCACTCAAAAGTTTTGCCTTGTGCTTCTTCCATTTTATACCATTTATTTGGTAACTTGGCTAGCATTGATGGAAATAGATGTGTCCATGCACGGTTGTCTTTATAACCAAGTCTTCTCCATTCTCTTTTGCATGTTCCTATGTGCTCGTCTGGGTATTTCCCTTGGATGAAGACATGTATTTGCACCTGTTTAGTTAGTTTCTTTCCTCCGAATATTTCTATAAAGTAAGTCGAAGTTGTTTCCCAAGTCTACAGTCTCAACTAATGGGTGTCCCACCATCGAGTAGCTTGTCCTGTAAAGGTTTCTACTAGTATTTGTAGTTGATCATATTCACCTAGGTTTTTAGAGACTTGCTCTATATGCAGAATTGGGGACTCTCTTTCTTTATACCTTGGGTTTTGTCTGATACTTATATTTGTTGGAGTTAAAGTAGGGTATTCCCTAGTTTTCCTTTAGAATATTTTTTGGATGATGGAGATTGAGAATCATTGATGGGTTGGCTTATTCTACATAGTATTAATGGTCCAACAACCCCTTGCTTGAGTTTCATAGTTTTCGACTTCCCAATCATATAATTCTACATCCGAATTATATCGTACTGAGTCTTGGTTTCCTAAGTGAAGCTCAACATAGATATTGGGTTTAGTGTAGTCTTCGTTATTTTGAATTTGATATAACTATCTGATTTCAACTTCTTCATCGATGGGTTCAATCCAAGGTTCTCCTTGAGAAGGATGAATAGGGACAATAACTTTTTGTCATATCGACATTTCTCCAAACCTTGATGGGTTCAATCAGCCACTGGTCAGCTAACTTGAGGTATATGCCTGATTCATATAGTGAAGGTCTACCCAATTATTCCCATGTATCTCGAGTCATAATATTTACTTGTGAACCAAAGTCGAGTACAACTTTTCAAACATGGTATCCTTCAATTTCAAGATCGACAAGTGGGTCAGCGTCGCTCTTGTATTTTTGGTTCAGACTGCATATATTTTTGGTGTGTTTTTCTAAATTATTACTGTGCTTCATATTATACAATAATTCAATCGATTGGGACACCGATTTATCATTCTATACTAACTGTATTAATTCTTTGATTGTGTTTTGTCAACTGTCATAGGCTGCTTCCTACCTATAAATTTCTTTAAACATGTCAGATGCGTCGTTATATAGTTGTTTTTGTTTTGTTGAGTTAGGATAATAATTATTTTCTTTGATTTTGCTTATACGTGGATTCTTATTTCCAATTTTTGTCCCTTTTTGGGTTACTATGTGTAAGTTCTTTGTATTTATTACATCATGTGTTTGAACACACGACAAGACATTAACATTTTTTCTTTTTATTAATCATGTCGAGCATGGTGGGAAAATCCTCTAATTAGTGATCACCCACGCCACAGTTAGTACAAAATTTTAGAATAGTTCGATCCTTGTATGGACAGTCTACATAGCGGTGTCATTCTTTATATCATGTAAAGCATTGGATGGGTCATCGTGGTCCATTGTCATGATTTCCAGAAAATTGTCCTCAAACTCCATATCCTCCATGACAGTTGTTGAACAGACACTCATATCAACAGCCTTCATATATATGATTATTCGGCTCATTTTGATCATTGCTTCTTTGGATGTAATCATTATTCTATGCGACTGCATTCATTTGGTAGACTGCTTGATAGTTTTGTCGATTCTTCAATTTTAAATGGCAGTCAGCAGTTGTGTGACTTTTTCCTTCACAAATTGTGCACCACGATGATTTGTCATTCTTCATGTTATACGGGCAATATTTTGTTGTATGTTCTCCATGTTCTTGACAAATGTCGCAGAAGCATTTTTCTGAACAAAATGGACATCCTGGTGAATTATGTCTTGTCAATAGTTATCTTTAGTGTGTCTGGCTGTGGAGCATTTTGTGCACCAGACATCCTAATTTTTGAGGTTTAGCTCATTCAAATATTTTTGCATAATTTATAGTTGTTCTTCCAGCCTAGTGTCGGCGGGATATGCTAGGAAATATTCATCCATCTCTACTTACAGAGCTTTGGTAAGTGCGTCTTCATATGTCTTAAACGTCTACAACCTTATGTGCTGCCATATTTTTGTGATAGACCTGCCAAAAACCACTAAATTAATAATTGTTCATCAATTACATAGTCTAGTTAGCTGAGGAGGTTTTTCCATCTCTTATCATAATCCTGAACGGACTCCGTTGGTTTCTGAGATGTTGTTTTTAGATTTTTGGTTGCTAGATGTTTTGCATCTAGTGTTTTAAAGAAAGATAAGAATTTTTCCTTAATGTCTACTTTGGATGCTTGGGGATTTCTCTCTATATAAGTCATATACCAAGTTAGTGCTCTTTTCTGTAAAGCACCAGTGAATTGTGCCATCTATCGCTCTTCAATCGTAACTTAATTTGCCTCCCATATTGACTCACAGATGAACTAGTGTTGACTAGGGTCTTCGTCACCCTCATAGAGGGGAATNGGGGGGGGGGGGGGGGGGGGGGGGGGGGGGGGGGGGGGGGCTAGTAGTGGGATACTCTGTGTATCACTTTGTTCATAGCTATTGTTGATGAAACTGTTGTTCCCATCAGTTGTTTTGTTTGTCATTTCTTCTCTAACAAGTGGTTGGTTCAGGTCAACTGATTCTGTCAATGTCCAACTACACTGATGTGTCTATCGGTCTAACTGTTCTGAGTTCTACAAAGCTGTGTTTGGCACGAGGGTGCTCCTTCATGTGTCGGGTAGAATAAGTGGATACCTCAGTTGGAAGGGCATGCCTGAAGTGTTACCCAATTTCCTTCCTCTAGTCGATGGATTACTAAATGATTATCCTCATTCACTTCGTCGTCTAGTCGGCTCCATATACCAAAATCTCTAGCTCTTAGTCGCATGTCTTCTTTGACAATGGACTAAATTCGGGTACTCAGATCCATTGGAGACAGAGGTCTTACCTCCTGGGGGATTTCTATTTGGAGATACTCTCACTTCTCTATCCACAAGTATTCTTCCATGGGTGATGCATCTTCATTCACGCCTTCTTCATGTCGATCATGACCCGACTCTAGCAGATTTTTTTCTTGTTCTGTCACCCCAGTGGTCATTATTCTTTATAGCGCTATAGCCCGCTCTCTTCTTTCTTCCCTTGTTTTCAGCCTCTTCTCCCTTTCTAACCTCTGCAGATCCAACGTACTTTTATGTGTCAGTGTCCGTTCGATTTCCTTCTTAGGTCTACTTTTCATTACTGGAGATGGTATTTTCTTCGGTCGATGAGAATCCTTTTTTCTTTACCCCAACACATGACCAGCTACCCCCCCATATCCTATGCGATGCTTTAGAATGCTCGGATAGTTCTGTTTATTTGCTTAGGAAGTACTCCCACTCCCTTTTGGTAATGAATTTTTCCCACTTCTTTTGTTTCTCCGCCCATTTAGAATTTGGTGGTGGTTCGCGTAGTGATGGACGCGGCTCTATGATATGGCCCACTCCCTTCTCGATTAGGAATTTGAACAAAAGGGTCGACAAGGAGCAAAGGACCTACTCGGTGAGGTCTATATAAAACCTTTTCTTAATGTTTTCAACTAAATTTCTCTCCTCCATGGCTTGTTCTTTGCAGAATTTGTATGTGATCTTATCAAACCACTTCGATAGGTTTGTTCTATCACCTCAAATTAGTTTCTCCAGTAGCTCTTGGTATTTAGTTTCTTCTGTATTTTTCATCCAGAAGTTTTTTCAAAAGCTGAGGTACCAATTCTACAAAATTCTCATGTGTTTCAGTGAAGAATTTCTCCTTCGCCTGAGCAATGGTCAATCTATTTCTCCTTATGCAGTTCTGTAAATAATTTGCTATCTTACGCTCCCACCAATTCTTAATCTCTTGCTATGATATCATCTTCTTATGGTCATTACGTTCATATATGTACTACCGGAAATGGAACCAATGTTGTAATATCACAGATCACATAAGGTTAGAAATAATACACATAGAAACATATAATCAAAAACAGATACAAGAGATATAATGGTAAGGTAGAATAACAGTTGTATTAATAAGTCACATGAGGGTCCATACATACATAAAACTGAACCCCCTTCTCATATGGCTCAACAACCTAATATATATGATTACAAATTCTTACAAGTAACTACCTGTCGGTTCATTCAACTGACATGACTTTATGCGGCCAACCTAATCTCTGATTAGTTGACTACTCAACTAGTTGGCTCATCGGCTAGCTCCTCCAACAAGACATTGCAATTTTTGCACAAGGGGGTCAACTTTGGATATTCCTTCATGATGATCTTGTGTCCAAATTTCTCATGTCAAAAATACAAAAACACACTTGTAGGACCTAATGGAAATCCATTCTATTTCATGGATAAAATTACAATGCCTTGGCAGAGATTCAACAACTATCCATGAAATCCGACATGACGCAAGTTTAAACATTCCATAAAATGATATGGTTGATCGGATTGGTGAACCATTGACTCTGTTGGAATTAGGACATCAAAATAATGTTGAGGGTGCCTCCTGCGTGTCGGTCCATGGATTGTATCTTTTCATGTTTCAATATTTTGGAATCTAGGGTTTTGCTCAATGAGAGACATTACAATTTTTGCACAAGGAAATCCAATTTCAAAATCTTGGATGTTCTTGGAGAGATTGCTCTTGTGTTATTCTAGGGATTTATCTTGTGACGAGTTAGGTTTTTGTTTTACATGTAAACCTTGGTAATTTGATTTCCACGTGAAAAAGTATCATCCATATTTTTTAATTACAAATTTTCAAATTTGAAGTGTAAGTGATTAAGGAAGAGGAAATCCTTGTAATTCAATAGTAGGCGGTTCCAACATTACTAACAGATATGTGGTAAGTACTTCCTTACTAACCTTTCTAATTTTGATATAGAAAATGATTATTTTGGTAGTTTTGAATTGAATACCAAATACATGTCTTCATGTCAATGATTGAAATAGACTATAATGGCCAAGGCATTGGCGATAAAGGCCAAGGGATTAAATACCTCGTTATTTCTAGCATTTCTAGGGCTAGATTAGGTTTCTAGGGTTACATTAGTGTTTCTAGGGATATAATAGCTTTCTATAGTTATATTACTATTTCTAGGGGTATATTAGGAAAAGGTTTTTAGGGTTTCTACGATTAGATTAGGTTTATTAGGGTTAGATTAGTGTTTCTAGGACTAGATTAAGTTCCTAGAGTTAAATTAGTGATTATAGAGATAGATTTTGTTTCTAGGGTTTATGTGGCTACATTATCTTTATAGGGATAGATTAGGTTTCTAGGATTCTAGATTAATTTTCTAGGTTTGTATTAGTGTTTCTACGGCTATTTTAGGTTTCAAGGTTTTCTAAGGCTAGATTATATTTCTAGGATTATAGATTAGTTTTCTAGTGTTAAATTAGTGTTTCTAGGGCTAGTTTAGAATTCTAAGGATAAATTAGGATTCTATGGTTATATTAGTGTTTCTAGGGCTAGACTAAGTTTCTAGGGCTAGACTAGGTATATAAATATAGTTTTGAGGGCTAGATTAAGTTATAAAGGTATAGTATTTATGGATAGAGACTCCTAGAGTTAATATTAGCAATTAACTTCCCCTCCCTCTCACATGTCCATGTTATCTATGTAAAAGGACTGGGAATGGCCATGTTATTGATGTAAGTTTTCCTTCTCTTTCAACATTAACTTAAAATTCCAAAGAGGTTCACCATGTATGTACACCAACCCTTATTTCTGATTAGGTTGGGGTTTAGTTAATCCCATGCCCAAGAATTCAATATTTATGTCAAGAAATCCTACCATATGAAGTGTTCATCCTTTATATAATCTATCAAGATTATTTCAATAACATATGTTTCTAGTAATCTCCATTTTTTCTATTGGATGGTGAAACTGTAGCAAAACTTGTATGTTTCTTAGTTAACATATTGTTCAAGAAAGGCATCCATTTTCATGGGATGTCTAGGACTATCACTATTAACATAAATATTTTATAGATGTTCTGGATTTTGTAAAGGACTACAATATTCCTAATTAAGCACACCAAGAAGCACCTCACATGTTCCTAATGCTTACCAAATTTTGACGGAAATGTTTATCATTTGTATTAAAATAAGGTCATGGCCATGTTGTACAACAAGAAAATACAAGAAAAAATGAATTTTGAGACCAATCTTTCAAAATTCCCTAGAATCTCAAAATGACTACCTACTATCTAAATATTTCTTGGTTTATTGGAAATAAAATTGAACAATTCATCGATATATTGCTAGTAAAAGAGCTAATAAAAAACTTTTGTACAATACCCAAAAAACTTTGGTATAGATGAAGTGATTCCAGCTATTGGTTTATTTATTGGTATCTACCTAAAAATTATGCACCAATTTTTTATTTCTGATTGTCATGTCTTATTATGCATGTTGGACAGTCGAATCATCTTTTCAGTGATTGCAATGTCTCCTTATGCTTATGTTGTTCATTTTATCCATTAAATCAATGGTGTTAATTATATGTGAAAAACATTCTAAAACTCTGTGTGAAGGTTTTGTCATTGCTTACCTATAAAATATATTAAATTTCAATCAAACATGAGAGGAACACCTTGTTAGAGTTTGCACTTTAATTCAAATATGTTAGGTTTTTAATATAATTCAATGGGATCATTGAAAGATATACAAGCATGACATAAAATAAAAACACAAAGATTTTATCCTAGGAAACCACAAGGGAGAAAACCTAGAAATATTTTCTATATAGATTCATCACTTAGTACAATGTCAAAAAATGATAGAAAACCCAAAGATAAGATTACTTCTGCAGCTTCTTCTTCTTATACCCCAACGAAATTTTCTCTCTCTTGTAGCAAACTTTCTTGTGTTTGTTGTGTTTCCAAATGAGGGAGAGTGAATCCATATTTATATTCTATATTTGGGTGACGTCTTTCCCCAATAGGTCTGACTTCTCCTAGGGAGACTCAAAAATACATTTTACAATTATTTTCTGGGGACTGTTTCCCTGACTTACAAAGGAGGTTTTACCTCGACTCTTGCATGACCAATTACATTAATGACATCTATGATCAGAGGGAAAACATAGCTGAAAGGAGGAATAACAAAATTACATAGTAATAATAATAATACAAACAAAATATTCTAAAGTTACATTTTCAACAACACTCCCTTTTAAAATATTCTTCCGACCGGATCATCACCACAACTGGACACAGTCTCTGGTCATCATCATCACTGCTACAGGAACTCTTCATCTCATTGACCATTGACTAGTGACATCTATCGAATCTATACATCCTCTGACATTCTATAGATCTAGCCCTTTTTCATATCGTATGTGGGCCTAGATCCCATCTAGGATAGTATCATCATATCTATGAGCAAGCCATCAAGTAAGTATAGCCTAGGTCTTTATTTTACATTATCGAAGCAATAACCTGTGTCTCCTACAGTCATCCTGTCATATCCAAATAATCTCATCATCTCATGGAGTACAACCTATATTCCTACATTGTTGAAATAATGTAACTTCGAAGAATATTATACTTTTACTTCAAATTATTATTATTCCTCCTTCGGGAGATATTACTAATGTAAAAGTTCATGTGAATGTCATGAGGTAAACCTTTAGGTATAAGTCGGGTCAATAACACTCAAAAACATGATTATAATTATTATTGTGAAGTGTACCTAGGTAGGTCATCCTTTCCAGTTAGGTAGGTTGGCCCAGTTAGGTAAAATGTCAGTTGGGAAGTTTAGTAAAAATAGGGAGGTACCCTCCCTCATTTATACACACACTCACACTTGTATTGCACAAGAGAGAGAAAGGAGGGACAGAGAAGGAGGAGGACTAGTTTCGTTGGTGTCTTCACTATTATCCTTGTGTTTCATCTCTCACTTGATGAGACCTTTTTCTTTGGTGATTGCATACCGGTAATCTATATTGAGGAATTTTTTTGGGGTTTTTCCCTTTAGGGTTTCCCATGGTAAATTGTTGTGTACCTTGTGATTGTGTTTATTTCAGTGATCCTCTTTATGTTGTTATTATGAAAATGTATTCAATACTAATCAATTTATAAATCAAGCTATGAAATCATAGCAAGCTTAACATGGTATCAAAGCTATACTGAAAAGAGCATATTTCATGAGGTAAATCTCTCTCTCCTTCTTCGGACAAGGAAATTAGTGTTTTATGACAAAGTGGATATTTTTAGTGCAAGTGACATAGAGAAGTGTGACCCTCTTAGGTGCATATTTTGGCACCAAGATCAAAGTTTTATAGTGGGAAAATTCTCCAAAAATTCAAGACCTAGTTTGGCTTGAAACCAAAAAACCAGAAACTACAGTCCAGAATCTTGCAAGTCTAGTTTCAAGGGTTAGAATTTTGATTCTTCAAAAATTGACAATACCATCATACTCACCTTAGTTAAGTGCATATTTTGGTGAGTACAGTTTTCATTTATGAGAAACTTTCATTTTTTGTCATTTTCTGGTCTCCGGGACAGGATGCATCCAAGCACTAAGCTTGACGACGAGTTGGAAGGTATAGAAAAATTTCGTGCTGGGAAATAAATAATAGGAATCATTCTAGAAGAGAATGATCTTGCAAATTTTATCACGGGATTTGTATCGAAGCCCGAAGAAGACGAAGAAAAATAAAATTACAAGAAAGATATGATTAGGGCTAAGAGGATCATGGTTGATTCAATCAAGGATCACTTGATCCTCAAGTATCCTATAAAGATACATCTAAGGATATTCTTGATGGCCTATTAGGAATGTATGAAGGAAGAAACATCAACCGAAATATTAACTTGAGAGCCAACTCAAAAGTACAAAGATGAGCAATGGTGAATCTATCCATGAATACTTCACAAGGGTGTCTCAATTCAAAGAACAACTAGAAGAAATTGAAGACAAGATTGATGAAATTGAACTAGTGATGACCACTCTCAATGGTATTACTAGACCATGGGACTCCTTCATCCATGCAGTCTGTGCAAGGAAGGAAATCCTAAAATTTGGTGTCCTATTTGAAGAATGTGTTCAAGAAGAAGCTAGAGTAGCTAGCCAAGAAGCACTAATTAGACCATGGGACTCCTTCATCCGTACAATAGGTGCAAGGAAGGAAAGCCTAAAATTTGGTGTCCTATGGGAAGAATGTGTTCAAGAAGAAGCTAGAGTAGCTAGACAAGAAGCATGACTTAGAGATAATGACCATGCTCTAGCTACTCATACCAGAAGAAGAAAAGGTAAGCATAATTTCAAAAAGGAAATTCATAAGGGGTCGTATCCTCCTAATAAGTTTCAAAATAATAAAAAGAGGGGTTACAAGTAGAGATATTTCTCCTCTTATCAATGTTATCATTGTGACAAGATAGGACACATTGCCAAAAATTGTCTGACAAATAAAGAAAATTTTAAGAGGAAGAATAAAAAAAGACATCATGCTAACTTAGTAGTAGAAGAAGAAGAATAACCTCCTAATAAGTTATCAAAAGTATGAATTGAAGAATATGTTGTCTAGAAGATGTATCTAGAGGGTGGCATGTATGAACTGAGAGGTCACTTAGAACCATCCTTAATCCATGATCAAGATCTTCCCATGTACCTACGGGATAAAGAAGCAAGGACAATAGTATATGTCTAGAACATAATATGCCATAGTGCACTTATATTCAAAACCCTTGAATAAATTTTCATTGAAAAGAAACTAGAGGTAAGTCACCTCAATATATTTGGTTGTCCAGTTTTTGTTCATTTACCAAATTAGGTCCTTCTGGAAAGAATGAAATGTTTGTTGGGTATTGTAGCGTATCCAATGCCTTCAAAATCTATATACTAGGTTACCATGATATGGAAATTAATAAGGATGTAACCTTTGATGAATATGTAGCTCTCAAGAAGTTGAGAAAGTTCCAACTTGAAGAAACATATGAAGAAGTTGTAGCTCCTAGAGTTGCAGAACTGATGAAGGAAGTTACACCTTCTCATGATGATGAGATTCCAGAAGAACATGATATGTTGGAGCCCCAAGAACCTCTCGACATGAATATATCCCATAAGATAAATCCATATTGGGTTTGCAATATTATTCAAGCAGCAAAAATGCATGGTGCTCCAGAAGGCTCCAGAAGGCAAAGCAAGAAGAAAAATCCATTTCCTAGTTATGTTTCTTTGATTTATGATCTTATAGACAAATAATCTACTTGTTTTGAAGCAACTGTTCAAAATAAAGAATGGGTAGAAGATATGATAGAAAAATACCAATCCATAATAAAGAATAATGTCTGGGAAATAGTTCCGAAGCCAGAATTCAAAAGTGTGGTATATTCCAAATGGATCTACAAGATAAAATATACAACTGATGGAAGTATTGATAAGTACAAAGCCATATTTGTGGCCTGTGGATTCTTTCAAAATGAAGGAATCAATTATGAAGAGAAATTTTCTCCTGTAGGAAGGTACACTTCCATTAGAACCATCATGGCACTAGCAACCAAGATAGAATGGAAGTTACACCATATGGATGTGAAAACAACCTTCCTAAATGGTGTTATTGAAGAAGAAGTGTACATAGAACAACCATAAGGTTTTGAAGTCGAAGACAAAAGAACACATGTCTGTAAATTAAAGAAGGCTATATATGGAGTGAAGCAAGCTCCAAGATCTTGGTATGGAAGAATCAGTAGTTTTCTAACGAGGTTGGGATTTACCAAAAGTAAGGTTGATACTAACCTTTACTTGAAGGTTATGGATAATGAACCTGTCATATTATTGTTGTATGTGTATGACTTATTCCTGACAGGTAATGAGAAGTACATATTAGAGTGTAAGAAGAAGCTTGCTACATAATTCAAGATGAAAGACTTTGGCTTGATGCATTATTTTCTAGGTCTTGGAGTATGGAAGATCCCAGAAGGAATCTTCCTTAACCAAGGGAAGTATGCAGTGGAAATCCTGAAAAGGTTTGACATGTTGGAATGTAAACCATGGCCACACCCATGGATACACACTTGAAGTTGTTGGTTGATGCTTCGTCAAAATCAGTGGATGTGACACTATACAGACAGATCATTTGTTCATTGATGTATATGGAAAATACCTGGCTAGATATATGCTTTGATATCAACACTTTGAGTCAGTATCTGGTTGAACCCAGACATGCTCACTTGGTATATGAAAAGCATGTGATGAGGTACCTAAAAGGTATGATAGCATATGGTCTCATTTATAATAGATATCATGACTTCAAACTATATGGTTATAAAGATTCAAATTGGGCAGGAAGTGTCTCAGATAGAAAGAACACTTTACGATGATGTTATAGTCTGAGGTCAGCCATGATATCATGGCTAAGTAGGACGAAGTCTAGTTTTGTTCTCAGCACTGCAGAAGTAGAATATATTGTAGCTTGTTTCACCATTTGCTAATCCATATGGCTTTGAAAGTTGTTATCATATCTATTTGATCTCAATATGGATGCTACTGTGATTCTATGTGATAACCAAAGCTGCATGAAGATGACAGAGAAATTTTTGTTTGATGATAATATCAATCACATAGAAATCCTGTACTTCTACATTTGTGACATTGTTTAGAAGGGAGTTATAAAGATCCAATATGTGAGAACATATGAGCAGGTTGCAGATGTGTTGACTAAACCTTTGTCTCATGTGAATTTTGAACACTTCCGAGACAAGCTTGGTGTTGTCTACAAGGATTTCCCTTTAAAGGGGGATTAGTATTGATGAGCTGGAATCCTGATCACTACAGGTAGCTCAATTGGGATTGATCATCCTTAGACTTGATCATGTAATTCTAAAATGAAGCATCATATTAAATGTTTATATTTTTGGATTGGATCCCGTAATTATGAAAGGAAGGATTGTCCAAGATTATTATGTTGGGATTGATCATCCTTAGAATTGATCTCGTAATTCCAAAAGGAAATATCATCTTAAATTTTGATCTTGTTGGACTGGATCCCATAATTCCGAAAGGAAGGATCATCTTAAATCTTGATATTGTTGGACTGGATCCCGTAATTTTGAAACGAAGGATCGTCCAAGATGATGATGTTGGGATTGATCATCCTTATACATGATCATGTAATTTTGAAAGGAAGGATCATCTTAAATGTTGATCTTGTTTTAATTCATCCCATAATTCCAAAAGGAAGGCTCATCCAATATTTATATGTTGGGACTCACCATCCTTACACTAGATCTTATAATTCTAAAAGGAAGGATCATCTTAAATGTTGATGTGGAAGGACTAACCATCCGTAGACTTGATCCCGTAATTATAAAAGGAAGGATCATATTAAATGTTGATGTGGAAGGATTAATAATCCTTAGACTTGATTCAATAATTACAAAAGGAAGGATCATCTTAAATACCGATGAAGTAATGGACTTGATCATGTAATTCCAAAAAGAAGGATCGTCCAAAATGATAGTAGTGGACTTGATACCGTAATTCCGAAAGGAAGGATCATCTAGAATGTTGGTAGTGTATTTAATCCCATAATTCTAAAATGAAGGATCATCCATAATATTGGTAGTGGACTTGATCCCATAATTTCAAAAGGAAGGATCATCCAGAATGTTGGTAGTGTACTTAATCCCATAATTCTGAAAGGAAGGATCGTCCAGAATGTTTGTAGTGGAGTTAATCCCGTAATTTCGAAAGGAAGGATCTTCTAGAATGTTGGTTGTGTACTTGATCCTGTAATTTTGAAAGGAAGGATCATCCATAATGTTAGTAGTGTACTTGATCCCATAATTCCAAAAGGAAGGATCGTGGAGAATATTAGTAAGTAGAATTTATCTCATAATTACAAAAGGAAGCATCATCCTGTATATGTATGTGTTAATTGTGATTAGTATTGGTATCTCTGCAAAGAATTGATCCCAAAATTCTAAAAGGAAGGATTGTCTGAGTACCACATATTTGTTGTCCATGATCTCATAATTCTAAAAAGAAGGATCATGTTGGTTGTTGATATACCTTCCATAGATGATGTTGCTCTAGCCTAGACCTAGTAATGATGATGTCACATGTTGTTGTTGTTATTCTATATTTATGATGATGAGCCAAACTCATGATGTTGATCCTAGTAATGTATCAATTTTTATGCAGATGATGTTGTTCCAATAGATAATGATGCTCATGCTCCATGCTGCAAATGATGCTCCATTTCCATACTATAGATGACGATGCTCCAGCTCCATGCCCCTAATGATGTTTCAATTCCATGATGCATATGATGATGTTACAGCAAATGATGATGATGCTCCAGCTCCATCCTGGAGATGATGCTCCAGTTCCATATGATGATGCTCTGGCTCCATGTTGTTGATGATGTTCCAATTCCATGTTTAAAATGATAATGCCCTGGTTCCATGCTACAAATGATGTTACTTCAGCTCTGTACTAAATATTTTGATGATGTCACTTCATATCTATACTGAATATTTTGATGATGTTACTTCAGCTCTGTACTAAAGTTGTTAATGATTTTACTTCATCTCTGTACTGAATATGTCGATACTCCAACTTCGTGTTGAATATGATGATGTTGTTCAAAACATCTGATGATTTACATATGTACTATATGATTTTCCAAAATATGATGTTGATGATGCCTCCTCTCTCTATCTCCTTCCTATGATGTTGTGTTGAGCCACACCAGTTGTTGTTGTTGTCAATATAATACCCTTATTGTTAAGTGGGAGTGTTTAAATAATGTAACTTTGAATAATATTCTACTTGTACTTCACATTATTATTATTCCTCCTTCAGGAGATGTTACTGATGTAAAAGGTCATGTAAATGTTATGAGGTAAACCCTCAGTTGTAAGTTGGGTCAATAGCACCCAGAAAAGATGATTATAATTATTATTGTGAAGTGTACCTAGGTAAGTAAACCCTACCAATTAGGTAGGTTGGCCCAGTTAGGTAAAATTTCAGTTGGGAAGTTTAGTATAAATAAGGAGGCGTCCTCCCTCATTTATACATAGACACTCACACTTGTATTGCGCAAGAGAGAGAAATAAGGAGAGACAGAGAAGGAGGAGGACCAGTGTCTTTGGTGTATTATCTCTTATTCTTGGGGTTTGATATCTCACTTGATGAGACCTTGTTCTTTGGTCATTGCACACTGGTAATCTATTTAAGGATTTTTTGCTGGGTTTTTCCCTTTAGGGTTTCCCAAGGTAAATTATTGTGTTTCTTTTAGTGATCCTCTTTATGTTGTTATTATGAAAATATATTAAATGATAATCAATTTAGAAATCAATTTATGAGAGCATAGAAAACTTAACAAACATTACATCCCTATGAAAAACCTATGTCTCATGTGGACATCATCCCAGGAGCATATGTGTATTCTTCCATGTGGAGAGTATCCCAGGTGCATATATCATGTCCATCAAAAAAAAAATGTCTTCCACCCAGTGTATACATCCCATGAACATATACATATTCCACCCATTGGATACAACCCATATGTATTATGTCTCTCTCTCAGTCAACCTATGTCTTCCATCCAGTGGATATAGGCCAACAAAATTTACATCTTCCACCAAGTGGATACATCACTGATGTATTACGTCTCTCTCTCATTTAACTTGTGTCTTTAGACATGTGGATGTAGCCAAGGATCATCCCATATGCATTAAATCCTTTTGGACTACCTGTGTCTTCCTCCATGTATATACAACCCAAGTGCATCCCATATTCTTAATGACCCATAGACCACCAGTGTCTTCAAACATGTGGTTACATCCCATGACCATACTAGATGAATTACACCCTTACGAGACACTTGCACCTTCCTCCATGTATATATATCCCTAGTGCACCTGCGTTTTCTAGACATGTCACATCACTCCCTCTTTCAAGGAACATCAATCTTGATAACTCCAACCTTCTATCTGAAGTAATCAAAATTTAATCTTACTAATGGATTGGTCAACACATCAGTTGTATGCTCATCTATTTCCACATACTAGATCTTCACTGCTCCTTTTTGCACCATATCCTAGATATAGTGATGTTGGATCTCAATATGCTTCGACTTCTCATGGAACACTGGATTCTTGGACAACTTCACACAACTCTGGTTGTCAAAGAAGATACAAGTCGCCTATAACTCGAGATCAAATCAATATGATAGTATATTTCTAATACATACTACCTCACAACTAGTCGAATAGCCTGCAATGTACTATGCCTTGGTTGTACTCAGTTCCACACTTGACTACTTCTAGCTAAACCAGAAGATTATACTAGTTCCCAAACTAAAGCAACATCCTAAAGTTCTCTTCCTATCTGTGGCAATTATTTCCCAATCCTAATCAACATAATTGTGCAGGTTAATCCTTTGATCCATTGCATACCTGATCCCATACTCAATTGTACCCTTTAGGTGTCTCAATACATGCTTTGTAGTGTTCAGGTGAACACATCTCAAATCTATCAAAAATGGCTCAATGTGTTCATGGAAAAGAATATGTCTGGCCTCGTGTTAGTCAAGTACATCAATAATCAAATAATTTTCCTATACATCATGGCATCAACTATATTTTAAGAAGCATCACATAGTAGATTCAAATTTTATGCCATGGGTGTAGCAATGGCCTTCCAGTCCATCATTCTGAACCTCTTCGGAATATCCACTGCATACTTTCCTTGACCAAGGAATATCTGTTGAAATATTGTAACTTCAAAGGATATTCCAAATGTATTTTACTGATGCAACCCAAGGGATATGTTATTATTCCTTCAATAGGGTGTTACTATTGTATTTTTTCATCATAGAGTCACGAGGTAAATCTTCCACTTGTGTCGAGTCTTAAGTACCATAATAAATAATATAAAATATTGTTTTTGAGTATTCCTAGGTGAAGTCGGCCTAGACAGTTTATTGGGGCCGACTTGTTTAGTGAAAAATTCAAGTGGAAACATGTGTATAAATAGAGGAGAACAACTATTTTTGGTTGTCTTTAATACATCTTATACAGAGGAATTTTTGTTGGGTTTTCTTCCCCATGAAGGTTTCCTGGGATAAATCTTTGTGTTCTTTTTGTGTTTGTGCTTGTCTATATTTCAGTGATATTTTTGCTTATGGTTATGATGTTATGATGATAAATGCTATAATATATGATATAACCATAAAAATTAACATGGTATCAGATCCACCGTGAAATAATTCGTTGTGCAGCTGAAATAGTGCTACAACTACAACTATTGAAGATTAGGGTTTCATGCTTGAAAACCCTAAAATACTAAAACTAGTAGTTTTTGTACATTCGCTATATCTAGATATTAGATAAGTCTCAGGAGCCATAAATTTCACATGACAAATATAAATTCCTGATGTACAATATGTAAAAATGTTAGCCTCACATTCGCTATATTATGGGAGATATGATTCCTCCAAGTCAGGGTTCGAGCCTCTCCCAGGATTTATCCCTAAACATCACACCTAGGGATAATTGCTATATATTGGGAAAAGAAGTTCAAAATGAAATTTATCAAGAATTTATAGATAGGGCATGGAATTTAATATCTATGGTAAAATTTTCAGACCCCTAAGGTGAAACAGTGACACGTGGTAGTCCGTACAAGTTTGTTATGCTAAACAATCCTGAAATAAGTCACCTTGGGAAAACGCGCATAAGTCCCAATTGCTGAAACCAATTCTGCTCTAACCTATGTTTTTGGAAAGAGGATAGATGATGCTAACTCAGTGTAAAGTTTCAGTCACATAGAATTAGTTGTTTCGGATATAACATAGAAACAATATCAATCATTTATGTAGAAGAAATTGAAGAAAACTAGGGCATCAGATATTTTGCAATTCTAATCACAGTTTGGGAAAATGAGTATACTGCTCATCTCTCCTTGAGTAGGTGCATATTTCTATCCAATCATATATGAAAGATACCTCAATTGAAAAATTAGGGTTTCTCTGTCAAACCCTAGGTCTACCAGAAGCAACATTCCAAAAAATCTTTCAAGTAAGCATGAGATTGAAGCAATCTCACTGGTCAAAGAAAAAGTTGAAGATCCAGAAGGAGATGAAGAAAATTCAAACAAAGATAAGTATTTGAATTGTATTTCCTGTATATTTTGTGTATTATGCATTATAGAATTTTTTCATTAATGACAGTATACTACTAATATGCATGTGATGGGTAAGTAGTCCATGGTTCTATACAACTCTCCATTGCTACTTATCTAGAATGAAACCTCTTTGTTGACATATTCGATTAGTGCACAATCTCAATGATGTCATGGTAGAGATGGAAGGCATCTATAAAGTTTTTGTGAGATATGGATGAATGTTGTATTGGCTAAACAATTGCATGATGCATAAGAATTTGTCATTATGCATATGTTCTATGAAATGGTTCTAACCATGCAACCGGTGCATTTGACTTGTATGAAAGGTCTTGTACAAACGCCTACAAGATAAGGAAGATAAGACTTGTTCTTAATAAAAAGTGATGACAATTCAAGATTCACTCCAATAAACATGAACCTGAAGCTCCCATGGTCAGGGACACCATGATGGAAGAAAGAGATTCAGAGAGCAGTAGATCCACCTCGAGAGATGAAGACCATATTGGGCATGAGATATATTCCATGATGAAGAAAAGTATGATGGGAATTCCAAACCAAATTAAGAGTCCTCAGACACACTCTATTTTTGTGACATAGTTGGGTGACATCATTGATGCAAACCCTTCTAGCTATGGAAAACTCCATGATCAAAGAGTAACAGTTGATCATGGGGAATGATGTCTAGAATATGATTCCAAGGACTTAAGGGAATTTCATACTTTCTTCCATATGGATCTACTAGAACAAGTATACAAAGAAAGGTTCTAGTTTGTCTTAGAAAGAATAGACTATGGCATGACATAGTCTATTGACCAGACACACTTCTCCAGTGAAGTACAAGTATATATCGAGCAAAGAACCACCTGTACAGAATAGGCTTTGTACAAGATCAGAAGGCACCCATAGATAAGCACATCCAAGAGCTTGAAATATCACCTAGAGTGATGAATATATTAGCGTTTTCTATAAGGTTAAAGATGGAAATATAAGATAACAAGCTCACAGATGGGTGCAAGAGGAACTTTTTGAAAACGTTCAAGATAAAGGGATATTGGTATCTAGTAACCTGAGATGGGTACATGGTAGCAAAAGATGCTACCTATCACTCCAGTACATATTGTAGAGGAAAGATGATGCTTTGCTTCATAGGGAGTGACTACAGAAGATATCTGAGTTCAACATGATATGGCATGATGGATAGCTTCTTGATGGATCAAGAATTTACTAAGAGTAAAGTGGGTTCCAACCTTCAAGTTTGAATGTAGAAGAATAGGATATGTCAATGACATGGAATAATGAACTCATGGTAGATGAAATTATGGAAGAATACCATAATGGTGTTTGGGATAGAGTATTCAAACCAGAAATCAAGAATGTGGTATCTTCCAAATGGATTTGCAAGATAAAATATGTTGATGATGGAAGTAAGGTGATATTTGTGGCTAGAGTATTCTCTCAAAGAGAGGAAATTGATTATGAAGAGACACTTGCTCCAGGAATAAAGGTACACTTCCATCAAAACTATCATGGCACTTGCTTCTATGATGAAGTGGCATATACACCAGATGGATGTAAAGACAAGCCTTCCTTAATGGTGTGATTGAGGAATAGGTTTACATCGAATAGCCACAAGGATTCAAAGTTGAAAATAGAGTGACTCATGTATGTAAGTTGAAAAAGACTCTGTATGGACTAAAGCAAGATCCTAGAGCTTGGTATGGAAGAAAAGATAGCTTCTTTCCAAGCATGGACTTTACCAAGAGTAAAGTTGAACCTAACCTTTACCTTAAGGTTATGGATGATGAACTTGGAATACTATTGTTGTATGTGGATGATCTAATTATGACTGAAAATGAGAAACATGTCACAAATTGCAAGAAGAAGCTAGCCAAAGAATTCGAGATGAAAAAATCTTGGATTGATGCATTATTTCATTAGTCTAGAAGTGTGGAAGAGCTCAAAAGGAATATTTCCAAACCAGGGAAAGTATGCTATGGAAATCTTAATAAATATTTGATATGTTGAATTTTAAATCCATGGCCACACCCATGGATACCAACATGAAGCTATTGTTTGATGAGACATCAGAGACAGTGGAGATGACTCAATACATACAGATTATTGAGTCGTTGATGTATCTGTTGAACACAAAGTCAAATATATGCTTTGTTGTGAACACCTTGAGTCATTATCTAGTTAAACCTAGATGGGTTCACTTGATAGCTGCAAAGAATGTGATGAGGTACCTAAAGGTATGATTTATTTGGGATTGTACTATGGGAGAGATCATGACTACAATTTATATGGATATACAGATTCAGCTTGTGTAGGAAGTGTCACAGACAGGAAGAAAACCTTAGATGGATGTTATGATCTCAGATACACTATGATCTCATGGCTTAGTCCAGTGTTGGTCTCAGTACAGCTAAAGCAAAGTACATTGAAACTTGCTTCGTTGTTTGGGAAGCCATATGGCTTCAGAAATATGATGCCATGACTATTTGACATGGAGTGGATACCACAGTGATTCTTTGTGACAACCAGAGTTGCATAAAGATGAAAAATAATCCTCTGGAATATGGTACTGAAGGGAGACATAAAAATCCAGTATGTGAGTATTGATGAGCAAGTTCTTGATGTGGTGACTAAGATTTGTGACAAGCTTGGTGTAGTTTGAAAAGACTTTCCTTGCAAGGAGGAACAATGAAGATACTACATAATTTCCTCGCAAGGAGTAATAGTGACGATGATACTACATATTTTCCTCACAAGATGGAACATTGATGTTGATATAGATATTTTCTCGAAAAGGAGAAATAGGTCAAAGCTATGGACCCTTCTCAGAAAGGAGAAACAAGTCGAAGATATGGACCTGTTGGCTTGATTTTCTGACCTGGTCCAACTAAGGAGAAATAGTCCACACAAAGTGCTTAAAATAGCCCTCAGTGTGTTTGGGATGACTAAATCTCACAGTTTATGGTCTCCTGCTATCAGCTGAATTTATCCTCTTAAGGAGAATATAAAAAACTCAGTCAAATGTATCTTATGTTAATCTAAAGTTTATCTAACCCTAATGTCAATTCTTAAGTTTAAATCATCCTAAAATTGCTTTCCTAATGAAAGTCTCTTGTTTTATTTTGGTTTTGTTTTCAGTTTCTAGTTAAAGAACTATTTTAAACTTAAAAAAAACAAAATAATCTAATTTAAATCCTATTTAACAGTTATTAAAATTAAGCTAAATTAAAACTATGAATTAAAACTAACTAACTACCCTATCTCAGCTGAGAGAAAGTTTAACAGACTAAATCAACTATCAATTGATGATAAGTATATCTGAAAAGAGAATAATTCCAATTCAATAAGAAAACTTAATAGAATTGAAACTAAAACAAATTTCTGATTTTATAAATTCTATGAATGAGAAATACTTGAAACAAGAAATCGCTTCAGTATTTAAAGTTATAGCTATCAAAAGATAATTAATACTCAGTATTTCGATACTTGAACAATAATGATAATTAGCTAGTAATTTTAAAATATTTGTTACAATACAAATATTTAAAAAAATATATCAACAAATGCATAAGTAGTATCAAACAAAGAAATAACTAACATGCGATTAGAGTAAGTCTTTGCAAATTATACATCAATCATAACCAAGCATGATCATATATATATAAACTAAGAAAATCAAATACCAGACTATATATATATGTATGTATGTATGTATGTATATATATGTTTCAAAAAGCATTTATCATAAATGAGACCAGTTCCAAGAAACAGTGCTTCTGAGAGATCCAAGAAAGAGATAACTCCTTTCGAATACCCACAAGTGAAAAATATCAAGTCTCAGTATAAGTCTTTTCATACAAACTCCAACCCCTTACTCAAAAATTCTTTGGGACTTATATACCTCAAAAGATTAACTGTTTTTTACTTATTCTAGGATCTATTTACAAAAATAGTAAAAAAAGTCTCTTAACAGCTGTTAAGATAATCCATAACCATCCCCAAATTCTTTCTACTATCGACAAGACTCAATTTACACCAAAAGAGGCACCTGGAAAAATTATCTTCCAATGAATCAAACAGAGAGTAACCATCCAAAATATATGCCAGCTATCAATGCAAAAGAAGATTCAAAGACACATACCAGTTAGCAAAACCATCTCCATTCGATTCGATGTATTTATATCATAGGTACACATGTAGAAAATAGTTAAAATATAAGTTCCTCATTAAATTATTATTATGATTATAACAAGAGAATAAAATAAAAATATAAAACAATCCTACAGAATCTTCGATTCTATAGGATGTTCATTAAATTGCTCATTTACCTGTCACAATCAAAATCTTAAAAAAAAACAGAGTAAATTGTTAAGTTGCGATTTGTAGCTTGATGGATTCCTTGCCTCTGATAGCTTAGCTCTAAGTTTTAGAATTTTTTCTAAGTTTTAGGATTTTTTCTTCATGGCATTTTTCATTCTTCAGCAATTTTTCATTTGACACAGCTAACAACTTCTTCTCTGATTTATATATGTCATTCTTTTCCTTCATTTGTTGCCATTTATCCACCCACATAAGTAATTCATTCTTATGTTGTTGTAACTCTGTTTTCAAAATACCACAAGCTTCTTCTGCTTCTTTTAACCGCTTATCCTTATGTTGCTGGGAAAGTTTGATTGACTATTTCGTAGCCTTTAAAGTCTCTTCTAAAGAACACTCATCATTCAATGTTGTCTTAAACTGAACTTCATGTTCTGGTTGTTTCAATGATGGTGAATTATCCACAGAATTACCGTGATTACTACTATGTTCATGTTCAAAATCTTTGAATGGGGTTTCATGAGGAGGAGATTCATTTTCTTGTTCACTACCATCCTTAACAAAGATAGGTTCACTATTATGTTCCACAGTCTTTGGAATTAAAAGACTTCCCATACTTCTAGTAAATCTTCGACTTGTTGTTTCATATTTTCCCATAACTAGTTCAAGAAGTTTATTGTCATCTTTGAGATTTAATCCCCTTAACTCGTTCTTACCCTCCCCTAACATTGTCTTAGGATGCGAATCAAAGGGTAAGTTAACAAAGTGTGTATTGAACAGGCTTTTACCTTTGTCTTTCACTTCAGTTTTCTCCTTGGGTTGCTCGAGAGGGTTTAAAGTATTTAACTCTTCAATTTCAGCTATCATACAGAGTTTATCAAGCCCTTCATGATCAGCTACAGGATTAGACTCTTCATTTACTTCTTTTTCCAAAGGCCTTCTTCATTTAATACGTGTTTTGGGTAAGCAAGTAGGCTAGAAGCAAGTTAACCCAAAACCATTATCACTTAAAAACTCATCCCATGTTCTGCTCATCATAGCTAATTGATACTAAACCAAAATTTTAATTAGGCCATAACAATTTAACTCATGATTAAGTCAGACTTAGCACGATGAATCCATATAACATAAAATGTTGATTCAAACCATTAAACCATTGTAATGAGGATCATTCAACTAATTTCAATTTTCATTATGATCATCACATAAGATTTTGGATTTAATAGTTCGACATGAAATCAAAAGAAACGATTAAAATTATATTTGCAATGCTAAGTTTATTTATTTACATAATTAAAACATGGCTTATATATGACCATTATAACATGAATATTTACCAAGGGTTAAAATATATAATAAAATAAATTAATCAACCCTAAGCAAATATATATAAACATGTAACTTATCCATAGAAAATCATATCTTAAAGATTTCAAAAATGAAAAATAAAAGGAATTTAATAGAAAGCAAAAAAAATGAGAAATTATAAAATTCAATTCAAGCTTTGTGAATCAACAAATAATAATGATAAGCAGCACATCAGTTATATAATCATATAAAATAGTAATGAAAATTGATCATATTTTAACAGCTACTAGATAATCAAATTGTAAAACACCCAGGCTGAAGTAAAAGTATAACCTAAACTTACTTTGATCAGATTATCCCTTCTGATTGAGAGTACCTTCAGAATCAAATATTTTGAAGGCACTCTTAAATAATTTTGTGATAAATTATAAAACAGAACTGATCAATTTTATTCAATCAAAGTAGAAAAATTTGAAAGGGTTGTTTCCTACAAACAGGACCCTTCTCGGAAAGGAGAAACAGGTCGAAGATATGGACCCTTCTCGCAAAAGAGGAATAGGTCAAAGATATAAACTCTCTTTGAAAAAGGAATTATTGGCCTCTTTCTCCTTCTTTTCTTGAATCATGGTTCAAGAAAAAACACAATACCAACATGACACAACAAGACATCGGCCCAAAAGAGCAAGCTCAGTCGGCAACACTTGCTAGGTAGGTGCAGTCTCACCCGAGATATCTTAATTGGTAAATTCTAGAACCAATTTTCTTCAGTTGGTGAGGGATTATAGTCCCTTTGCGCGTGGCCAATGTTCTTGACAAAGATGAAGGGATGGAGTCTTTCACTCTGCGAGAGCGGCACAACTATGTTCCATAGTCCACCCACGTGACACGACAGTTTCCTTAAACCTTAATGACTGGTGCAACAGTGCGACGCAACCAATCCCTTACACTCTACAGACAGTGTGCAACTTATATTTATATTTGGAAGATTAACCATGAACACATACACAACAGTTCAACATACTTTTAAACAATCACGAATTCATACTGTGACATACATTCAACAAAAACTATAACTGTAATAATGGAAGATAAGAAAACATTCACCATTCAACAACAGTCATCCATATAACACAAGAAATAATGTGGAAACCCATCTGGGAAAAACCACCAAGGTTCTCTTCATCTGGCATGAGAAATATAGGTAGCACCTTGCAGCCTGCAACTTCTAGACTATTCTTAAGATATGTCTTTATGACTCAATCTTCTTACTCTCATGCTCTCTGCTCTATTCTCTATATACTCCTATTGATCCGCACACAACATGGATCGAATCTTCTATTCTACTAGTGGTCTGTGCACACAACTGCAAGATCCACGGCTCAACAGGATTCTACTTCTACCAGACTCTCCTTTGAGTCGACTACTAAATCTAATAGGATCTAACCAAAAATGACTAAACGAACTAAATCAAATGACTAACAACTAATCGATCCGAACCCTTATACATAGAGGGTTTCTTCTATTTATAATAATTACAAGACCATGCAGGATCGACTGAGTACTACTCAATTATTACAGACTCGAGTAGCTGCAACAATCTCTGTTACATTGAATGTCGGCCCATACCTAGCCGCAAAATTCCTACAATGCATTAACCATAGCCTTAACTAGCCACGAAAACGTCCTTCAACTCATCTGTACCAGTCATAACTAGCCGCAAAATTATCCTTCCATCTTCTGCTGCTTCATCCTTCTGTTGTCTTCCTTGATTTTTTCCTTCCCATCATTAACTCTTCTACCTGCCTCTTCCACTGACTCTTGATGTGATTTTCCTCATTGCACCAATCCTATCCCATCTTTCTCTGCCCTACGCTTCCTTTCCTTCCTTTCTCCACTGTGCGCATGTTTTATCTTTCTGCGTTGGTTCATTTTCTTCCTTCTTGACCTACTTTTCCCTTATCACATGCGTACTTTTCCTTTCTTGCTTACGCGTCTCATTATTCCTCGTACACTTTTCCTGGCCCATTAAGAAGAACAATTCGAAGCTATGGACTTTCTTCAGATAGGAAGAACAAGTTGAAGATATGGACTTTCTTCAAAAAGGAAGAACAAGTCGAAGATATGGACTTTATTTAGGAAGAAAGGGTTGAAGATGTGGACTTTCTTCAGAAAGGAGGAACAAGTTGAAGATATGGACTATCCTCGAAAAGGAAGAATAGGTCGAGACTATGACCCCTCCTCAGACAAAGGGGGAAGAGGTTGATAATATGGATCCTCCCAAAAAATGGGGAGTGGTGATGAGTTTGACATCGATGATGGGATGACAGTGATGCTCCAGCATGGAAGAGGCCAAGTGCACCTAAAGATGCTGACAAGGTCCAACATTTATTTGTGGATGATAGTATCCTCTCTTGGGGATGGAAGGTATAACACTATGTTCATGAGAGTGGTCCTTACTAGGTAAGGATGGCCCTGCAGATATTACTCTATCATGGAGGGTACCCACATTCACCTGTGGACAATAGTATCCTCTCTTGAGGATAGTAGGTATAACACTCTGTTCATGAGAGTGGTCCTTACTAGCTAGGGATGGCATTGCAGATGTTACTCTCATATGGAGAGTACCCACATTCAGTAGTGGATACTGTAAAATAACACTCGCTCAGGAGTGGTCCTAACCTGTGTGGTATGGACGCTCTAGTATGAGTCCTCACGGATGATGGGACTGAAATTTTGTATGCAGTTGAGATCTACTCTACAGACAATACTCTTATATGAAGAGTATTCCTACATTCATATGTAGATACCATAGAATAACACTCACTTAAGAGTGGTCCTAACCTATGTGGTATGGTTGCTCTATGATGAGTCCTCATGGACGTCGTAGTATAACACTCACTTCGGAGTGGTCCTAACCTATGTGGTATGGATGTTCTATGTTGGGACGAAATTTTGAATGTGGTCGAGATCTGCACTACAGATAATACTATTACTTGGTAGAGTATACCTACACGTGAGTGTAGATACCATAGTATAACACTCACTCAGGAGTGGTCCTAACCAGTGTGGTATGTATGTTCTAAATTAGGCCAACATTTTGAATGTAGTCGAGATATGCTATGCAGATAATACTCTTACATGGTAGTGTATACCTACACGTGAGTGTAGATATCATAGTACAACACTCACTTGTTAGTGGTCCTAACCTATGTGGTATGGATGGTCTACGATGAGTCCTCACAAACAATAGGGCCTGCACTGGGTGTGGTCGAGATCTATGTTTAGTTATAGATGATTCAACTAATCAATTTTATGGATCATGTTGATGGAGGATTGCATCGTCCTTCGACTTATGTCCTAAAGTGATCAGGATTGATCATCCCACAAATAGATCATGTGTACTACATGTACCATGGCAGTGAAGGATCAAGTAGATCGAAGTACAGTATACAAGGGTCGAGTAGATCAAAGTGTGGATGCAAAACATCAAGAAGGATCGAAGTGTTGCCGCAAAGGATCGAAAGGATTGAAGTACTACTGCAAAAGGATCGAAGTGATGCTACAAGGGATCGAGAATATCTGAAGGCTGTTGCAGAATATCAAAGTGATGTTGCAAAAGGATCGAGAAGATCGAAGTGCTACTGCAAAGGATCAAGAATATTGAAGTGCTGCTGCAAAGGATAAAGAATATCGAAGTGTTGCTGCAAAGGATCGCGAAGTGCTGCTGCAAAGGAGCAAGAAGATTGAACTTCCACTGCAAAGGAATGAGATGATCGAAGAGCTACTGCAAAGGATCAGAAGATCGAAGTACTACTGCAAAGGATTATCAAAGTGCTACTACGAAGGATCGAAATATTGAAGCATTGCTGCAAAAGGATCAAGTGATCATGTGATGCAGAAGATAAAGAGTAATTATTCCAAGCTACTGATTGTGGAAAACTTCTTGTGACATATAGATGTATTACCTCGATGTACTGTTGTAACTATCTTTTTGTTCTCCTATAGTATGTGATGATGTTGTCAGTAGAATAACCTTCTCATTAAAGGGGACTGTTGAAATATTGTAACTTCAAAGGATATTCCAAATGTACTTTACTAATGTAACCCAAGGGAGATGTTATTATTCCTCCGATGGGGTTTTACTATTGTATTTGGTCATCATAGAGTCATGAGGTAAATCCTTCACTTGTGCTAGGTATTTAGTACCCTAATAAATAATATAAAATATTGTTTTGGAGTATTCCTAGGTGAATTCAGCCTAGACAATTTATTGGGGCCGACTTGTCTAGTGCAAAAGTCAAGTTGACACATGTGTATAAATAGAGGAGTTGTGGTTCTTATTTGAACACATACTCACTCACTTGTGTAGTGCATAGGAGAGAGAGAGAGAGAGAGAGAGCAGAAGGAGGAGAATATTGCTTTTTGTTGTCTTTTATACATCTTATATAGAGGAAGTTTTGTTGGTTTTTCTTCCCCATGAGGGTTTCTCATGGTAAATCTTTGTGTTCTTTTTGTGGTTGTGCTTGCCTATATTTCAGTGATATTTTTGCTTATGGTTATGCTATTATGATGCTAAATGTTATAATATCTGATATAACCATAAAACTTAACAATATTTCATCTGATCTTTGCCACACCTTTAGACCTAAGAAGTTGTGCATCATCCCTAGGTCCTTCATTTTGAACTCTGTGATAAGTCTCCTATGTGTGTCTACAATGAGCTCATCCTCACCAGTTATAAACATGCCATCTATGTACAATAGTAATACCACTGGTCTTCCACCCTCAACCTTGAAGTAGATGTTGGAATATTCTTTACTCTTGGTAAATCCTAAGCTCATCAAAAATATTTCGATGATGTTGTACCATGTCTTGGGTTCCTACTTTAAATTGTACAAAGACTTATTTAACTTGCACACATGAGTCTGTATGCCATGTTTCTCAAATCCAAGTGGATGCTCCACATACACTTCCTCTTCAAATACACCATTCAACAAAAGTTGTCTTGACATCCATCTAGTGTATCTTCCATTTAATTATTGTGGCTAAGGAAAGTACATATCAGATGGAAGTGTATCCTGCTACTGAAGCAAATTTATTCTCTTAATATATGCCTTCCTTATAGGAGAATCCATGTGCTACAAATATTTCCTTATATTTTTTGTTGCTTCCATCTGTTGTATGCTTGAGTTTGTAAATCCATTTGTAAGACACTATAGACTTCCCTTCTGTGTCATGTCCCCACATTTTGACCACCAAATGTGTGGACCTTCTAAACACATAGGGGAACAAAGAGGCATTAATTAATTAGCCTAGGGAATTTTTTCTAAATAATTATTATTAAGGCATAGAATTGATTTTAATTATTTCTATTAATTAATTATTATGCAAATAACATGTGGAATTAAGCTTTCCATGTCAAGAGGGCACAATTGGAAATCAAACTTCCCAAGGAGGAAAAGTGGAAACTCTATGACAAAAGAAAGTTAGAAAGAAAAGGGAAAGTTACCAAAAGCTATGGCAAATGCAGTTAGCTACAAAAGAGGAAACAATTGACAAAGGAGGATGCAGTTTTCTTTTTGAGACTCGAAAAAGTTGTCATAGAAAAAACATGCAAATTTTGACAAAGGACGGCACAATTTCCTTTTGGAGACTCAGTCACAAAAGCAGGGGAAAGAAGAAAATATATCATAGATCAAAGAAGAAACTATTGGCATAAGGAGGGATCAATTTGTAAGTTTGATGAATGACATGGATGGGGAAACAACTCACAAGGGTCCCTACTTGCTAATTACTCAAGGAGGGCTCATATGTGGCTAGGGTTAGGGTTCTATCAGGATGACTTGCTCTCATAGGTCAGCTACCTTCTCAAAAAGTCACCAAAAGATTATAAAAATACATGTGGAGCTCATTTACTTATTTTGTCTTATGATTTATTGATGTTTATGTGAAGCATTGCTTCTAGTGAGAGATGTGCCTCAGCTATTGGGAGATGTGCCCCAATTCCTTCCTTCCCCATTCTTCTTCCTCCCATTCATTTTCTTTGAAAGTATTGGAGAATATAAATATAATACCATGATATAATATTCATATCATTCCTATTGCAGCCATCATGTTCAGTAAATCCGAGCTTCAGTGAATCCCAAGCTTCACCTACGCTCACATCCCTCTTGTTGTCAAGTTTTGTGCCTCCTGCACACTATTTTGAGTCCTCTTATAGAGTGGTAAGTAATTATAATTATTTATGATGTTTATAAGCCTTAAATATTGTTTAATATCTCTTTAATATTGTAACCTTATTGTCCAATAATATCCCACATTAAGTTTTCCTTGTATAATCTTAATTTGCCATGAAAATGATGGATTTGATCAGTGTAGTGCAATAATAATTGAGTGATGGAAATGAGATTTGTTATGAGTGATATAATATGTTAATATAAGCTGTATTAGGCTCTTTTAATTTCAATTACCATATATTAATCACTTCTTCCACGAATTTCATGTGTTTCTATGCCCCCCAGCTAGATGACTAGGCTAAGTTGACTAGTCTAGATGTTTCTTCAATTTGGGGAGTTATATTAATTCAATTTTGATTATGAAAGTTATTGTGTGTCACTTAAATAATAATATATCCATAAATACTCTCATATCAAAAATTCATTGAGGTTTTACGGTGTTTTGGTAGCCTCCAGTGCGCGGGACTTCTTTAGGCCAAAATTGCCTAATTTTCCCTAATCACTCCTAAAATATCCCAAATTATCCAGAAATTTCTTGAACTGTATTGAACCTTATTTTATGCTGTATTAATTTCATGCAACATCTCTATTATTTTCCCCAAACCATTGGTCGAAAGGACTAAATAAGTCTTCCTCGTTTCATGGTTGGGTGACCCAGAAGCGTGGGAGTAAGTTTCCACATAGTGGAATCTGAAACCTAAATTATAGCTGATATAAATGTGTTAGGTAATATGAATTCACTGTTCTGAAACTTAATTTCATTTCTTCTATCTCAATTTTTCCATACTTATGAATTTCTAAGCAATACCTAATTTTCCTAGCCTGAAATTTTCAGAGGGTCTGCAAATTCATATCAGAAATTTTAATTAAGTTTGAAGAATTATTAGTGATATGATATGTGTATCATAACTTGGATAATTACATTAATATCAGAGATATGAGTTCATTTATTGAATAATACCTTTCAGTTTGAGTCCTTCCAGTCAAAACTAGTAATTTCCTAGCACATAGTTTGACATTTTTTTTACAGCAAGTCTTTGTTTGGAGTTAGTATCTCTAAGATCTTATCCAGGGATATTACAGTGGTATCATAGCAATTTGCTTGGCTCATCCTATGGAAATAAGTCTCTTTGTTGACTAACATTGCATATCATTAAGTCAAGTTGCATCCATGAGGGTCCTACCAATGATAGAAGAAGACTTCGATGAATAGTATGAAGAATACTGCAGAAGATATGAAGAAGAAGAAGACCTTGAGAAGTCTGAAGAGGAAGGATATGAAGATACCTCATGAAGTACCTCATTTAGAGGTAGTAGGAATGATTTTTATTCTTTTTGGATCTCATCTTATGATCAAACTCTTTGGCAGAAATCTACAAGCATCCATGGCCAAATGTTCAATGGAAGGAACTCTAAGGAACCCTTCCAGTATTCCATGGAATACTATGCCTTGAAGGAAAAGATAAGGGAGGTATTATATTTTCAATAGTACTACACTCTTGATATATAGATTATTTTCATAGATCCCTACTGTGGGACAAACATGAGAAGGATTTCACACATGGTTGATGAAGTGTGCAAGGAAGTAGAGACTAGAAGGTTTCCTCCTGGAGCCAAAAGAGGAGGAAAGAAGGAAGATTCATTAAAGCCATATGCTTGTCCAATAAGTAAGAGTATTTTTGTATATTTTACAAATAGAAATTCTAGTGACCATCTTCATGAAGAAGCCTCAATATCCTTGAAGGAGAATAGAAATGAATCAAAGACAGAGATCCATGAAGCTGAAGTTGAATGCACTGCAAGGTTCTTGGTGGGTGATCTGCAGATCACTAACAAATATGTGAGCTCATGTATGGGTGGAGAGACACCTTTTGGATCAGATCCAAAAGTATATTTCAAATCAGAATTACAGTCACCTTTGGATCCATGTAAAGAAGAAGAAAGCAGGGCCATGATGCTTGGGTGTGAACCAAAAGTTTTGGTGGAAGAGCAGACCACCATAGTATCTGTACAGGAAGAGGATAAGGTGAAGAACATGGATAGTAAAATTTTAGATTTTTGAAGAATCCATGTACACCTGCAACCATCTAATCCATGGAAAGATAAAAATTCTTCACTTGCATCTGAGGACTACAAAAGGAAGGCTAGTTGCGAGGGAGATAAAATCACTCCTAGTTTCCTTGTTGGTGATCACACAATCAGTGCAAAGAAGGGTGAGGGTGTCAATGGTGATAATATGGTGAAGGAATATTTTGGATCATATCCAAAATAATAACATATATCATATTTTAAATCATCACTTGATATTTCTAAGGAAGTGGAAGACAAGCCCCCACCAGCTGGGTATGAACTAGGAAATCTGAATGAGAAAAAATATGATTCAAAGGGATGAGTACAGTTCATATTTATGTACTCTCTTGTAGAATGATAAGGTTTTAGATACATTAGAGGGAAGGCTTGACATCATTAAGACCCCAAATCCCACTTTCATCATTGAGGAGATCTATGAACCATCTATTCTTGCAAGTGGGAAAGCATAAATAAATAATCATGAAGAGAAGTGCAAGCTACTACAAGGTATTTGCAGTGAAGGAGAGCGTGAAGTTTCCTATCAGAATAAAGAGAAATATGTTGCATCCATGGAATACATAACTGAAATCCTTCCTGATGAGGATTGTGAAAGAAAAGAGCAGGGTGTTCTTTCACTTGACCCTACCACTAGTGTTGTAGAAGAACAATCCAAAGGGATAAGAAACAATCCGGACATGATTGAAAGAGTACCTACTGATGGGTGCTAAAATTTAATAGAGTCATATATGGAGGTATTTTTGTCTCTCTATGTTGGTGACATAGATATTTCACTTGAAGAAATTATTTCAATATCAAATTCCACTTCACCACTAGAGTTCCCTAAAGTTGATACTAGAGAGAGGAAAGAACAAAAGGTTCATCTGCAAGAACCTCATTTTCTTGCAGGGTCACTGAAGATGAGTGAGTGAAAAATGAAAGAGGCCCTACAAAATCTCCATAGAACCTATGCATTGATGAAAAATTTCCATTGGAAGTTGGAGGAGAAATATTTCATTGAAGAAATGGATAATTTTCAAAAGGACATGATAAGCACCAAACGTAATTTTCTGCAGTTGCATTCTGATAGAGACAGTCTACTTCAGCTTGTGGAGTTTTTGTATGGATAATCCTTGAAGGATGAAGAAGAGATATGCAATCTCACATAGGAATTATTTACCACCAAAGATTCCTTGAAGAGCACTCAATGTGCACTCCAAGAGTCCAAGATGGAGATAGAGCAACTTCATGAGAAGTTGCAAAGATCTTACCTACCCTCCTACACACCATTCAGCTATGTTCACAAGGCTGATTTCATTCTTGAACAGATGGAGGAATCTCATGAGATGAACTTGGGTTTACAGGTACTTGAGGACTGTGCAAACAAGTTTGATGAGAACCAAGCAATTAGTCTTTTCCAGAAAAAAAATAGAATTGTTTTCTGGAAATAATCTCTTCCCCATTGAAGAGTCATATGAAGATGAAAATGGGGAAGCCATAATTTGGGTGTAAAAGTATTTTAGAGATCGAATTCATAGTTCTACCCACACTTCTATTTCAGCCTCATCAACTGGGGACGAAAACTAGGAGAAGGAATTTTCCTTGTTGGTGCAACAGGAAGAGTTGGAGGCTTTCCTAGAGGTTCATGATTACTTGATGAATGCACCATCACCATCCCATTAGCCACATAGGCATATATTGTTGTAACTTGATTCCATTCATCCATGTGTGTATTGGGTGGAATATTGCATGTCACACATGGAATATTCTTGCAGAAAACTTTATGCAAATGGTGAGTGGAAGGCATATAAGAAAGCAAACTTCCAAGAGATGTTGTTGAGGAAAATATCTTGCATAAGGTGGTATTTATGGAGAAAATACACATAGTTGGATAGATGCTTGCATCCTTTGACCAGTGGCAGAGATTTGATCCATTGGAAGTATTCACATGGACCTTTTGATAGGAGTGTCAGTACTTTCTCAGGTTGGATGAGGGGACACTTATTTGTATTTCTTTCTTGCATTCTTGGAGAAAATTGTGATACATCATCTTATTGTGAGAAATTTGGGAATCTATGGTTGTGGGAGGATGCCTATAATTATCTTGAGACATGGGAATCACACCTATTTCATTGGAGCAACAAAATAGGGAGCTTTGGTACTAGTATGCATCAAGTAAACAAATAATTTTATGTTGGGTGGAGAAGACTCACAGATCCCCAATGTCACATGGGGAGTTCTCAATTTTTTGTGTGGTGGCATGATTTCCACCTCATGATTTTTATCTTCTATGATGATGTAATTTTGTTGTGTTTACTCATGAGTGGAATGAGGAAGAAAATACCTTGGGACCTTAGCATTCTTGGGAATGATAGATTTCCAAAGGGAGCAGCAGTATTTGGATATTTACAGTAGAGGAAATGGGACCCAGGCATATTTTTGTCTAATAAGTTGTGATGGAAGGAATTCTCACTGAAGGTGGTGCAATGCAAACAATGGGACCCTGGAATTCCTTGTTTTTTAAGAAACTTTACATGTTGGCTTGATGGAGCAAGTCAATTTTATTTTTTTTGCACATGAGTTCATGCTTTAATTCTCCTACATAGTGGACCAATTTGTAGCACTCTGAAGTACTTCTGCTTGAGGACAAACAAATTTGGGAGGGGATGATTGTAATGTCCCCACAGTTTGAACACCAAATGTGTGGACCTTGCTAAACACCTAGGGGAACAAAGAGGCATTAATTAATTATCCTAGGGGAATTTTGCTAAATAATTATTATTAAGGAATGTACTTGATTTTAATTATTTCCATTAATTAGTTAGTGTCCAAATAACATGTAGAATTGAGCTTGCCATGTCAGGAGGGTGCAATTGGAAAGCCAACTTACCAAGGAGGAAAAGTGGAAACTCTATGACCAAATCAAGTCAGAGAGAAAAGGGAAAGTTCCCAAAAGCTATGACAAAAGTAGTCAAATAAAAAATAGGAAACAATTGAAAAAGGAGGGCGTAGTTTCATTTTGGAGACTGAGAAAAGATGTCATAGGAAAAGTAGGAAAATTTCAACAAAGGAGGGCACAATCTCCTTTTGGAGACTCAGTCACAAAAGCAGGGGAAAGCAGAAAAGATGCCATAGATAAAAGCAACAACTATTGTCCTAAGGATGGATAAGCTACTAAGTTTGATGAATGACATGGATAGGGAAACAACTCACAAGGGTACCTACTTGCTAATTACTCAAGGAGGGTGCATATGTTGCTAGGGTTAGGGTTCTATGAGGATGACTTGCTCTCACCTACATGCGCAACAAGTCACCAGAAGAATATAAAAATACAAGTGGAGCTCATTTACTCAGTTTGGATTATGATTGATTCATGTTTATGTGAATCATTTATTCTACTGAGAGATGTGCTTCAGCTATGGGGAGATGTGCCCCAATTCCTTCCTTCCCCATTCTTCTTCCTCCCATTCATTTTCTTTGTAGGTATTGGAGAATATAAAGATAATACCATGATATAATATTCATATCATTCCTATTGCATCCATCATGTTCAGTAAATTCAAGCTCTAGTGAAGCACAAGCTTCACCTACGCTCCCATCCCTCTTGTTGTCAAGTTTTGGGCCTCCTTCCCACTGTTTTGAGTCCTCTTATGGAGTGGTCAGTAATTATAATTATTTATGATGTGTATCAGAATATAAAAATTGTTTAATATCTCTTTCATACTGTAACCTTACTTTCCAATAAGCTCCCGCATTAATTTTTCCTTGTATGAGCTTAATTTGCCATGAAAATGAGGGATTTGATCAGTTTAGTGCAATAATAATCGAGTGATGGTCATGATATTAATTATGAGTGATGTAATATGTTAATATAATCTGTATTAGGCTTTTTTAATTTCAATTATCATATCGGAATCACTTATACGATGAATTTCATGTGTTTCTATGCACCCTGGCTAGATGACTAGGCTAGTTGTTTCTTCAATTATGGGAGTTATATTAATTCATTTTGGATTATGAAAGTTTTTGTGTCACTTTCATACCCCTCTATCCATACATAATCTCATATCAAAAAAAAATTGAGGTCATATAGTATTTTGGTAGCCTCCATTGCGCAGGACTTCCCTAAGCCAAAATTGCCTAATTTTCCCAAATCACTCCTAAAATATCCCATCTTCCCCAGAAATGTCCAAAATTGTACCAAAACTTATTTTCTATTGTATAAATTTCAGAAAACATCTATAGGCTTTTCCCCAATCCCATGGTCGAAAGGACTAAATAAGTCTTCCTAGTTTCACGGTTGGGTGACCCAGAAGCATGGGAGTAAGTTTACGCATAGAGGACTCTGAAACCTAAATTGCCCCTAATATAAATTTTGTAGGTAATATGAATTCAATTTTCTGAAACGTAATTTGGTTTCTTCGCTCTGCTTTTTTCCATACTTATGAATTTCTCAGCAAAATACCTCATTTTCCTAGTCTGAAATTTTATTGAGTGTCGGCAAGTTCATATCAGAAATTTTAATTTAGTTTGAAACATTATTAGTGATATGATATGTATATCAGACCTCATATCATTACATTAATATCAAAGATCTGAATTCATTTATTGAAGAATCCCTTTCAGTTTGAGTCCTTCCAGTCAAAACTAGTAATTACCTAGCACATAGTTTGACATTTTTCTACACCAAGCCTTTGTTTGGAGTTAGTATCTTTGATATTTGATCCGTGGATATTACATTCTAGTATCAGGACCACCTCCCAGGCATAATTCTTCATTATTGATTGATATTCTTCAATGATGGCATCCTTCCATTCCTTCTTTTGTGTTTCTTTGTAATGTTCCAAAAAAATGACATGCATGCAAACCCCAAAAGTGACATGCATGTAAACCCTAAAAGTGTCATGCATGCAAAACCTAAAAATGGCATGCATGAAAACCCTAAAAGTGACATGCATGCAAACCCTAAAATTTATATAAGAAGGTTAGTTGAACCAAAAGGGTATGCATTGTTATTATTCATCATTAAGATTTAGTTTGGAGAGCCATGAGAGCTAATTAGGGTTGATTGTGAATTCCTTAGCCAACATTGATTTCGGTGGAGAAATCTATCCACCCTAACCAATTTATCTGGTAGATCATTTAGATCTATCATCATAATTCAAAGACTAGAGATTGTTAGAGAAATAAGGAGATAGCAATATCGGGAGGATCTAGGGAAACACAGCTAGACACATCCTTTCCTATTTGGACAGTGATTTCATCATCTGATCAAGGGAGCATATAGGATAAAGACAAGTCATCTACAGCATGAGGCAAACTGATATTAGGGCAGTGAGTTGTGTAGGAGAAATGATGGGAATATATGTGCTGGGAATTCCATCTAAGAAGGGTGTATTATTCATTGTTAGTGCAAGCATCACCATGTAATGAGCAAGGGAGTAATTATCAGTTATTGGAACAACGATCATTCACTGTTAGTGGGGAAGAGACTATCCTATTGACTTCTACGAGTTTACCTACTTTGATTGTAGTTTATACTGAGAGATGGATCCATTAAATTACACTAGTGATCTCCCTTAACTGTTGCATGTTACTTCATGAAAATCGTGTGCCCTAACTAATATGGAGATAGCAGGTTAATTATTGAAGAAGGGTGTGTTAATGGTGGCTATATGTTGATCACAAAGGAAATCATGTTTAGGAGCTGCATGCATCAATATGGGGATAGAACTTCATCTTTGAGACTGGATCTTCTCTGCTGAGCATAAATTCCATTGCTTGAAGCTGGCACACCTTTGCTACTGATATCACCTTAGTCAAACCTGGTTGCATTATGAATGAGTATCATCATCAAGACTATTTCATGTTTAGGAGCTACATGCATCAATATGGGGTTGCAAATTCATATAGGAGACTAGATCTTCTCTGCTAAGCATAAATTCCATTTCTTGAAGGCACACCTTTGCTGCTAATATCACCTTAGTCAAATCTGGGCGCATTTTGAATGAGTATCATCATCAAGACTATTTCCAGGTGTGAGGAAAAGGATGCTACAGCCAATTTTTTTAGTGTTCACTACTATATTTATGATATATATTGTTCATTGATCCATAATTGATTTGTATTTGCTACAATTATAATTCCTTTTTAGTATCTTTGTTTGTACACCAATTTCATGGAAATTAAACAAGCATTGAGTTCTTTAATGCATATATGTTTATGGTAAATGAAAGATGGGTGAAATGTGAAGCTAGACACCCAAAACAAACACAGAAACAAATAGATCTGATCTACAATTTACATTAGTAAGAAATAAATCAATTGTAGAATAAAGGTAAGGGCTTGAGGGAACTTTTCAACCAATAATTTGATCAACTATACAGTAGAAGAGGAAAGGTTAAGGAAGATTTAATTTGGGATATTACAGTGGTATCATAGCTATTTTCCTTGCCACTTTTGCACATGCAAAAGTATAAATGAATTCAAAATACCCATACAATATTACTTACCGGAGACAGAGGTGTAGAGACAGTGATAGAGGAGAAGAGGAGTTAGAGGACATAGAGTTGGGGGATAGAGAGTATCAGTTTGGAAAGGGAAAAGAAACAATGGGAAAGGATGATAAAAAAACTTTCAATAGTCTCATATCAGCCATAAAATAACTAACTACTGGAAAAAAGAAATTATGAGTAGCTTCAGGAAAATGACAGAGAAAAATGGGCCCACCACACACAGTCCCTTTTTTCCCAATAGTGATAGGGTATCCACCAGTAGTAGTGGGGAGCACTTACATACCAACATCCAGAGCCATCCCCATATATACAACAAGCCTTCCCTACCTACCATGCCTCAATTCTTAGATAGTCTAGCTACAATGCCTCTAGCACAAGTAGAACCAGAAGAATCCATGAGTGCCTATCTGAGAGAGTATAGAGCTTTAGGAGATGACTTCCATTCAGCCATGACCTCAACTAAATTTTTCCACTTTAAAAGTAAGACCAAACCCAGATCTTATAATAGGCCATTCACCCATAACTATGAGTTACAATGCACCGTAGGGAAACTAACTATCCCTACCTTTCAGGGTACTAGCAATGGCCCAGCCCGGAATTGGGTGCAGAAGTTGGATACATACTTCCAGCTCAACCCCATGATTGAGACATATGCCATTAAATTGACTACTTTGCATTTGGATGGAGAATCCCATGAGTGGTGGTACCACGGGTTAGTGACATCGGGTCACAATACCATCACATCGTACCCAAATTTTACACAGAGGCTCATTGAGCGATTTGATCGGAAGGACCCTGCAGTACACTTTAGAGATCTAGCATGGCTCAAGAAGACAGGTAGTGCAGATGAATTTATTTCAGAGTTTTAGAGGATAGAATTCATGGTGATAGATATTTCAGAGAGCAGGTTGATTAAATTGTTTACATAGGCCCTCACTGAACCCTTACGGGGATGGGTCAAGTCCTATAGGCCCACCACCCTAGAAGATTCCATAAGCTAGACTAGAGATTTACAGGATGCAGTACCCAAAAATAGGTTCCTCCAATAACCAATTTCCCTATTAAAGGTAAAGAGAGGAAACCATTCCAGAAATAATGGCCCAAGAAATAATGGATGGACAATGATACCCGACAGGACCTTAGAAGAAAAAGGTTATGTTTCAGTTTCCAGGAACCATGGGTACTAGGTAAGAGATGTTCAAGCATACTTGGAGAAGTGAAGGAATATGAGATCATGTTCATATGCTCTCACTTGTAAAATGATAGTTTGTACCATGAGGAATCACAGATTGCACCCTTGGGTCTTCTAGATGAGCACAAGGTAGAAAAGAAGGAAGAAGAGGAACCTCAGTTACATTCACGGGAAAGAGTGGAGAGGCATGACACAGAGAGGATTGATTCTATACATGCTTAGCAATATGGAGTTTATGAGACACATCTTGTGGAGGGACCATTAATGGGTTAGGTTGTAGATGCAAATGCATTGAGGGGAGACATGTTCGAGGGACTAGTCGATAGTGACATGGATGTTAGTTTTGTACCTAGGAATTTGTTCCCTAAGTGATTTTTTTTCCTAAGTCACTTAGAAAAGGGAAAAAGGTGACCCTCACATTAAAAGCTACTTAATGAGACTTTATAAAGTTAAAGTCACTTTTTGATAAATTTAAGTGGGTGAGTAAATTTATTTAAGTGATTTAAATAAATGTGATTTTTACTCTCATTGAATCTTAGCCATTGGATTGGATCTTTCTCCACCATTGGATTAGATTCCCACTTAGGGTTTAGACAAAAAGGGTTGAGGGAGGCAAAACACTCAACTTTTTTTTTCATTTTTGGAGAAGGAGAGACTGAGCTGAGAGAGAAGGAGGTCGAGCTAGGGCATTGGCATGATTCCCAAGAAGAGAGACTGCACAGAAATCAAGGGTACGGACTGCACTAATTGCTGGCACAAAAATCGAGGGTGTATGGACTGCATTTAATGCTGCACAAAAATTGAGACAGAGGTACAGACTGCATTTAATGCTGCACAATTTTTGAGGTGTACAGACTACATTTAATGCTGCACATTTTTCGAGGTGTACGGATTCCGTATAGTATAGATTTTGGCATAGTTTTCTAGGCATATTTTTTGGCACAAAAATCGAGGCCGTACAGTTGTACGGACTGCTGGCACAGTTTTCAAGACTTTGCTGGGCACGTTTCTCAAGATTTTGAGATGAAATCTTGGGTGGAGATAAGTTAAATTTTCACTGTATTTCTATTCTGATATTTTAATGAAGATAATAAAATCTTTCTCTCTCTAACTGGTTTTCCCCGTGGGGGTTTTGCCAGGGCTTGATTTTGGCCAAAAATCTCTAAGTCTATCATTTTATGGTGTGATTGTTAAATGTGTTTTTCAGCCTGTTAGTGTATTTGACTCTATGTTTAATTGTTCAGTAAAATTTCATAAGTAACCTACAGCCAATACAAAACCGGCTGTATGTGAAAACCACGAAATGTTGACATAAACCAGCAAATAGTATAATGTAGAATTTCTTCAATGGACACATCCCTTAATTTCTGAAATGGGTATAGCACAGATGTGTGGGATCCTTGTTTAGGTGACACTAGTCGAGTGAGTTCCCAAGAGGATATTTCACCATACAAAGGATACAGGATAGTTGTGACCCATGAGGGCATGAGTGGCACTCATGGTTTGAGGTAAGATTCTTTAGCGATGATTCTACATGAGCACTCAAAATTACAAGTGACTGAGGAGAGATCTGACACAAAGGATTTGGATCAGGTATGGGATCATGATTTTCCTTTGTGGGATAGTGTTTTAACCATGGAGGAGGTAGTTGATAACATTCCTTGTGGACCAGCCAACAAGGAAGTGTATCCATACAAAGATTGGGCAGGCAAGTATATGATGGAGATGGAGACACCCAGGTTTATAGGCTCAGTTTACATAAATGGACATTAGAGGAAATTTGAGGTATAAAATGGGCCTCCTAAGGAAAATAATAAAATAATAGTTAAAATAATAAAATAATAGTTAAAATAATAAAATAATAGTTATTAATTTTGGAGGAAGAATGAAAAAAACTACTTTTTTTGTTCGTATTTTTGACATATCGCCCTGTGGTTTTACTCAAATTTCGAGTGAGAGATCTCATTGGATGTGGAATTTAATTCTGCATCCAACGAGTACCCATACTGCATACTTTTGATGGACCCTGCTACACCAAAAATAAGAAATACCTGAAAAAATGTGATGATGACATCATCATCACATTTTTTTAGGTATTTCTTATTTTTGGTGTAGGGGGGTCCATCAAAAGTATGCAGTGTGGGTACTCGTTGGCCATTCAAAATTGAATTCCACATCCAATGATCTCTCCCGCTCAGAATTTGAGTAAAAACACAGGGAGATATGTCAAAAATACAAACAAAAAAATTACTTTTCTTTTATGACAAATATGTCAATTCAACCATTATGGTTGACTCATTTTATTGAAATTCTATTGGTTCCTGAATTCCAACTCACAAAATTGATTGTTAGTGCATTTTCTTATAAGGCCTATTTTAGACCCCAAATTTCCTCTAATGGCTGCTATGGAGGAGGGGGCCAACCTCTGCTTCCAAGTGTTTTTTCAAGGGATGCTTAGGTTTGGAGGCAAGGCGGAGCAGTCTTCTTAGGAGTTTGTGCAAATTATGATTGCTTTCCTCATTAAGGGCATTCAGATGGATTTTGATATCTGTCAAAGGGTTGTTTGGGATCCAGGTATCAAGGGTTCAATTCATGATTGGGTGGCAAGGAGGCATGAGGTGATCCAATGGTTCATATGGGATCCTAGTATTGGTGTTCGAAGGAATTTTTTTGTTGAAAGTTGTTGATTACTTGAGGACAAGCAATATTTGGTGAGGGAGGGCTGTAATGTTCCAAAAAAATGACATGCATTTAAACCCTAAAAGTGGCATGCATGAAAACCCTAAAAGTGACATGCATGCAAACCCTAAGAGTGACATGCATGCAAACCCTAAAAGTGACATGCATGCAAACCCTAAGAGTGACATGCATGCAAACCCTAAAAATGGCATGCATGCAAACCCTAAAAGTGACATGCATGCAAACCCTAAAATTAACATGCATGCAAACCCTAAAAGCTAGATAAGAAGGTTAGTTGAACCAAAAGGGTATGCATTGTTATTATTCAACATTAAGATTTGGTTTGGAGAGATTTGAGAGCTGATTAGGGTTGAGGGTGAATTCCTTAGCCAACATTGCGTTCGTTGGTGAAATCTATCCACCCCAACCAATTTGTTGGGTAGATAATTCAGATCTATCATCATACTTCAAAGACTACAGAGATTGTTAAAGAAATAAGGAGATAGCAAGATCGAGAGGATATAGGGAAACACAGCTAGACACGTCCTTTCCTGTTTGGATAGTGATTTCTGCATCTAATCAAGGGAGCATATAGGATAAATACAAGTCATCTATAGCGTGATACAAACTGATATTAGGGAAGCGAGTTGTTTAGGAGAAATCATGGGCATATATGCAATGGGAATTCCATATAAGAAGGGTGTATTCTTCATTATCAGTGCAAGCATCACCATGTATTGAGCAAGGGAGTAATTATTAGTTATTGGAACAATGATCATTCCCTGTTAGTGGGGCAGAGAATATCCTATTGACTGGTGCAAGTTTACCTACTGTGATTGTGGTTTCTATTGAGAGATGGAGCCATTAAATACACTAGTGATATCAATTAACTGCTGCATGTTACTTCATGATAATCGTGTGCCCTAACTAATATGGAGATAACGGGTTAATTATTGAAGAAGGGCGTGTTAATGGTGCCTATATTTTGATCACAAAAGAAATCATGTTTAGAAGCTGCATGCATCAATATGGGGCTGGAACTTCATCTCTGTGGCTGGAACTTCATCTCTGAGACTGGATCTTCTATGCTAAGCATAAATTCCAACTCTTGAAGGCACACCTTTGATGCTGATATCACCTTAGTCAAATCTAGGTGCATTCTGAATGAGTATCATCATCAAGAATATTTCATGCTTAGGATATGCATGCATAAATATGGGGTTGGAACTTCATCTCTGAGACTAGATATTCTCTTCTAAGCATAAATTCCATTGTGTGAAGGAACGTCTTTGCTGCTGATATCACCTTAGTCAAATATGGGTGCATTGTGAATGAGTATCATCATCCAAACTATTTCCAGGTGTAAGGAAAAGGTTGCTATAGCCAAATTTGTTAGTTTTTACTACTATATTTATGATATATGTTGTTCATTAATCCATAATTCAATTGTATCTGCTACAATTATAATTCATTTTCAGTATCTCTGTTTGTACACCAATTTCATGGAAATCAAACAAGCAATCAGTTCTTCAATGCATATATGTTTATGGTAAATTAAAGATGGGTGAAATCTGAAGTTAGACACCCAAACCAAACATAGAAACAAACAGATCCGATCTACAATTTACATTAGTAGTAAGAAAGAAACCAATTGTAGAATAAAGGTAAGGGCTTGAGGGAACTTTTCAACCAATAATTTGATCAAATTTACATTAGAAGAGGAAAGGTTAAGGCAGATTTAATTTGGGATATTACATTATTCCTCATAGTTGGAAGGTTCTTCATCAATGATGTCACAAAGTAGTGCCACATAGATGGAGTATGGTCTCGATCTCTTTCTCTCTATGGAAGTCCCATCTGGAGCAACATATCTCTTTGCATCTTGGATCGCTTCAAGTTCCCATAATGGTCTTCTCTTGTAGGAGTTCTGCTCATGAATTGGATCTACAGGTATATATGGTTTTGTCAAGTCATGGTCTTCATGGTCTTCTTGTGTCACTTCTTTCATAATTGTATCTCTGGTTTGAAGAAATTTGGGTTATTCAGTTTCTACGGTGTGTAAATGTCTTGATCTATTTGTAGGCTGAGTCTTCATCAAAATCTACACCTCATCTAGTCTCAATATTCTTGAATCCTAAAAAGTATATTCTATGATATTTTGATGTGTTAATGTATCCAACGAATATTCCCTTATTTCCTAAAGGATCTATTTTTATTCTCTTTTATTTTTTAACATGTATGTAAACAAGGAAACCAAATATATGGAAAAGGTTGACTTCTAGTTTCTCTCCCAATAAAGTTTCTTCTGCAGTCTTGTTATCCAAGACACAATGAGGTGTTCTATTTTTTACATGCATGATTTTTCTTGTGGATTCTTCCCATAAGTGCATTGGAAGGTCTTGGTCATGAAGAATATCCATTGTTGCTTCTATTATAGTTTTTTTCTTCCTTTTTTCAACGCCATTTTGTTAAAGATTGTATGGAGTACTCATCTCCCTCATATTTGTACATACCTCCTTCTTGCTCTCTAATTATTATTGCATCATCTATTTCCTTTCCTCTTTTCCACATGAATACTTGTCCATCAACAAATGCAACATGAAATCCTTTAGCATCTAGAGATGATATGGAGAGAATATTCTTCTTCAAACCTTCAACGTAGAGGACATCCTCCATATTCATTGATTTTCCTTAATCCAACTTGTAAGATGCTTCTCCTCTCTATTTGATAGGATACTGGTATTCATCTCCAAGTTTTCACCTTTTGAGGTGACTCATGTTCTGACAAGTTGATAAAATATTATTTGTATCCTTTCATATGCTTGGAAGCTCAACTATCCACAAGCCAACCATTTCTTCCATGAGTGATGGTACCTGTAAGATCTTATATAAAGACATATTCTTCATCACTTGAAGAATATTCTCTTATCCTTTTCCTTTCCAGTTCATCTTCTTCAGTAATGTGAGCATGATGCTTCCCTCTCTTGTTTATTATTGAGGATTCCTTGTTTCTAGGACAGTCTCTTGCAAAGTGGCATTTCCCATTACATGTATAACATATGAGACTAGAGAAGTCACGTTTAGATCTATGATTCATTTGGAGTATTTTAGTCCTTTTGTTAGTGTGATCCTCCCTCTTATTTATATCCTTATTTATATGAGTAGCTCATTCTTGATCATCATCATCTCCCATATTCTCTTCTCTTGATACTACTCAAGCTTCTTCTTAGGTGCATTCCTTGCACAATCTGTTGAACTTGATAAATTTATTTCTGGCACATATTCCATGGATGAAAGAGTTCCATCATTTCGGAAGGCCATTCAATGTGGTAATTTCTTTCTCTTCTTCTTTAACATTCAGTTCAATGGCTTCAAGTTTATCCTTGAGACCCTTGAGAAGTAAGATTGGATGGTATCTGATTCTTGGATCTTCACATTCTTGACTTAATTCATCAAGGTCATTTTTTGGTTGATGTTCTTCCCTTCATATATCGTGGTCAAAACATCAAACATCTTCTTGGGATTCTTCAATGAAGAGAATGAGGAATGATATGATCTTTGATGGAGTCCGCAATAATACTCTTGGCTCTAATTATGTTCTTTTTGTGAGTATCCTTTTCCTCTTATCCCTATGGTTCTGAAACCTCCTTAGTGACATACTTTTCCAAGTCATTCTCTTCAAGAATAAGAGATATTCTACACTTCCATGCTCGGAAGTTTCCAGCTCCTTCAAGCTTTCCCTCAATATTGGTATGATTCAACATATTGAAATGAGAACCTCAAATGGAAATAGTAAAGAAATAGATCTTACCAATTTGAGATGCCCAAACTGATTCTTGAACTAGCTAACCTAGGGTTTGAGATAGAAACCCTAATTTTTCAAAATTGGGATTTTGAAATTATGGTTGGATAGAAAGATGCACCTCCTTGAGGTTAGTTTTCCAATGGTGTCATTTTTCTATATTGGTGGATGGAAGCTCCAAAAATTTGATGCCCTAGTTTCTCCCAAAAGTAATGATGAGGTCAAAAATGAAAAATCTCTGATTTGGAGTTTTCTTCCACCAAAAGATGCACCTCCTTGAGGTGAGTTAGCTTGACCTTCTTTTTTGGAAATTTTGTGGAGAAAAGTGTTGAATCTTGGAAGCCCTAGTTTCTACAGCCGCATAGTTCCTTCTTTCAGGGTAGCTCTGATACCATGTTAGATTTTTCACTTTAATTCAAATACATTAGTTATTTAATCCAATGCAATAGGATCACTAAAATATAGACAAGCACAACATAAAAGAAAGACACAAATATTTTATCCTAGGAAACCATAAGGGATAAAACCCAACAACTTCTTCTATATAGATTTGTCACTTAGTAGAATGTTAGACAAAGATAGAAAACCCAAATATAAGATGACTTATGTAGCTTCTTCTTCTACTACTCCAGTGAACTTGTCTTTCTCTCTCTTAGAGTGAAATTGATTGTGTTTGATGTGTGTCCAAATGAGGGAGAGCACCTCCCTATTTATATTCTTTAGTCGGGTGATCTATTTCCCCAACAAGGTCGACTTCTCTACTTGACTCGGCCGACTTCTCCTAGGGAGACTCAAAAATTCATTTTACAATTCTTATTTTGGGGACTATTTTCCCAACTTACAATGAAGGTTTTAACTCGACTCTTACATGGCCAATTACATTAATGATTTCTCCGATTAGAGGAAAAAAATCCCCGAAAGGAGGAATAACAATAGTACTTAAAGATATTAATAATAATAATAATACAAAGAATATCTTACGAAGTTATATTTTCAACAACATGCCTACAACTTGGGGAAATCCTCATTTCCTATGAATAAGATCTAATATATTCACTATATCGTCAATGCCACAAGGGGTCATGTTGATGAAGAAATGATCCAACTCAATTGGGATCAATCAACATTATATAAGTTGACTAAAATTTGTATTTTTCGTGAGCTAGATAACTTATATAAAAGGATTGTACTTGTATTTTCATATATCACATGGCCATTGAGGTAGGTACTCAATGAAAATAGTGGGAATAGCATGTTCTACTAAACTCACAAATAACAAAAATTATTTGACAAACTCAAGAAGCAACTTTTCTCAACACCTATTTTGGCCATACCATACTTTGCACAACCTTTTGAATTTACTATTGATTCATGATATTATGGACTCTATGTAGTTCTTTGATAGAATTATCACCAATTACAACTCATTTAGAGATATTAAACAATCTACCAATTGCAACTCAATAAGAGATATTCAACAATGTGGGATACAAATACTTGATATATATCTAGTTGTATGTTATTGTTGAAATCAGATGACCAATAACACTTGTAATAGTGTTTGACATAAAATGACAGAACTCATAACAATGGATCTAATGTATAAATAATAGTATGGGTTTTTTATTCTTAATGTATTAGAGATTCTTAGCATGGAAAAATAGAGTACTAATCAAGCAATAAGTTGAGACAAGAAATGCAACCTTCAAGAAGCTAAAAATTGCAATCCCACAAACTTATAGTTATATATGAATGTCATTTAAAGCTTGCACAATCCAACAATGGTAAATACCTACTATATGTGATGGATTAGGGTTGCATTCTTCTCAAAGTGTAAGACAAATTATAAGTCTAATGATTGGATTCCATTAATGAGAGTTGGATGCAATTCATTATTTTTTCTCACTTGTTAAGCAAACGCTCCACCAAGCCTTTCTTAATTTATTTTGTAGAATTGGGTATGTGAAAATAAGATGATGTTTACCTTATAATTGTGTATGTGTACCTTAAATTTGTCTTATGCATGCATGGATAAGTGCCTTGTGAGGTTCAAAGAATAATTACTAGAAGGGCAAGTTTGAAAATTCCAACAACTTTTTTTCAAGTTATTGGGCCATCATCTTGGATTCCACTTAAAGAAAAAAAGGTGTTGTAGGGAACAAAAATCTATAGGGAGGAGGAGACATAGTATCATTTATCCTCCATAAACTTGGAACATAAGACACATAAGGAACATAATAAAAGGAAACATGAAACATAGGGTAATGACACTTGAATTCCAATCAAATATAATATTTTATGACTCTCCCCTACTTCCCCTCTCGGTGGTTTCTGTTATAGCTCAAAATGACACATCTCTGCCTATGACCACTTTCCCATGATTTTGTCGCATGCCGACACTTCATGAAAAGTCACTGAAAGTCACTCAAAAAAATCTAACTTGGAGGACCCATATATTGCGTTCTGTAACTCCGTTTAACCTCATCTCTATTCCTTTAGAAAGATATTTTAGTTAGCTAAAACTTTCCAGAAGACACCAAAGTCTGAAAATGCCCAAAAATACCCTACAAATGAGTTTTTTTGTGTGTACACGACTTTCCTTAAGGAAAACCCGCGTACGTATGTGACTTTCTCTATATAATACCCGCATACGTATGTGACTTGATACATATAATAGTTGCATACACCGTATGTATGTGAATTTCTGTATTGGCAACCCGCGTATGCCTCCTCGTGTATGCGACTGTTGTTTCTGCAACCCGCGTATGCCTCATGAAAATGTCAAAAAAACACGTCTTTTGAATTTTGGGTAGTTTAGGTAGTTATGCAACTGACTCCTTTAGTTGTAACTACTTTATCTTCACCCCTAAATCTTCCATAAGCATATAAATAGAGGTAGGGAGGTCCATGAGAGGAGACTTTAATCTTTGCATTATTATGCTGGAGGATTTGGACCTCTCTTTACCCACACCTTTTCCCTAGAAGCATTCTCCTTGTGTTGCGGAGCTTGGAGGCTGAGTTCCTTGGAGAAGAGAAGTAGCAGAACTAGATCAAGGTTTCATGAGGTGCCGAACTTGAAGAGAAGGTATACTTGTACTTGTTTTCAAGATTAATAAAGATGTGATGTCCTTCTTCTTCCCAAATCATTGTTCAATGTGTGATTGAATCTTTGTTTATGATCAAATTTTGATGTTAATCAGATTATTATTTCATGTTTATTTGATTATCATTACTTTATATGTGGTCATATTGGTTTGATGAAGGTAAAATTTGTTTTGCAGGTCTCTTGGAGCAAGAGGAGCAAGAAGAGGATTGAAGGGCTGCTTGGATCAACCTTCATTTGGCTAAGGTATGAACCATTTCAATCTCTGAAACTTGTTTATATATGCTTGCTGAAAGTTATACATCCACCTTTCAACCCTAGTACATTGATGGCCTCTTAAACCCTAGCCATAGAATACTTTCCTTTACAACAGAACTGGAGACTCTGCTGGGGAGAGCCTTGTCTGTTTGGGGTTTCTCTATATTTCTTTCAGCCTTTTGTCAAGTTTTAGGTATTTCTTGCCACTTAGGAACACTTTATTAGTTTGATAGCATACTGCATACTTTATTAGTCTGATTGCATAAGGCAGTTTTTGACCTTTTTGGGGATTTTTTCCACCCATACACGACTTGCAGACTGAACAGTCACATGTCTGGTTTGGTACACACGACTTTCTATACTGTCAACCCTCGTACGATACGTGACTTGTTAGTGGTACAACCCACATGTTCTTGTACACGCGACTTGCTGTATTATCAACCCGCATATGGCACATGACCTGTCAGTAGTGAAACTCACGTATGCCCCTTTAAACAACGTTTTTTTCCTCTTTTGTGATTTTTCTTCTATTTGAAGGTTGTTTGGTAGGTATTTTGGTGTCCTCTGCAGGTGCATGACTCCAGGGAGTTAGTGTCATCCCTTTTGGTTGTTCTTTATCTATGTGGTAATCCTTTTTATAGCATTAGGGTTTGTTCTTTTCTCTTTCCCCCCAACTCCTTTGCTTGGTATGATTGTTGGCTTATGTTTCTGGTCAGCCTCTATTAGTGATCTTTTTCTGATTTCAGAAGCTTATTGGTGTTGGTTTCCTTCTTCTTATGTTGGTTAACTTCACCATGCCAAAATAGTTGACTTGTTTTTTATGCAAGCCTTCCTTCCAAGTAGGGTTTATACTGACTTTAGTTCATTCTAGAGTTTGTTTGGTGGTTATATAGCAGAGTTCCTTTTGCTTTGTTCTTGTTATCTACATACTTTTTTTTGTAGGTAGTTTTTATTTTGCATTTATAAAAGAAAAATAAAAATAACATATACTTGTTTTTGCTGCTTTCCCCCCCACCTCCTTCTTTGGCTTGACCTTGTTGGACAAGGTACCGAGCAGCCTCTGTTTGTAGGTTTAGATTGATTCTTGGGACTTCTTGATCTTTGTTTATGCCAGTCTTATTGCCCGATCTCTTCATTCCAAAGTAGTTGGCTTGTTTACCTTTGTGAGCCTTCCTTTCAAGAGAGGTTGATATCCAACTTTAGGGAAACCTAAGGTTTGATTATGGGGTGTAGAGTAGTTGTCTATTTGCTTTGCTTACAGTACTTGCTTGCATAAGTTGATAGGCTGATTTCTCTTTTGCATTTATAAAAGAAAAAGAAAAAAAAACACATGTTTGGTTTATATGCATGTAGATTAGTTTTTAAGTCTAAATTGCATGGCATATCATTGTTTTTGAGAAAAAAAATAAAAAAATTTGTTCTTTTGTGGCTTTCAAGTTTCTATTTGAAAAAGAAAAAGAGAATAGTTGTTGCTTTTTGCATTTCATATCTCTTTGTTTAGTCATTTTGTTTCAACTTTGAGTCAAAACACCACATAAGTTTCATGCCATTTACCCTCTGACTAAAAACAACCCTTAAAGTAAACGATATAATTTAACAATTATTAGTAAGTTTTATTTTATAGGGTCATACACCAACTAGCTTAGGCTAGACTTGTGGGATAGGGAGTTCAAACTCCCCACAAGTGTTAAAATTTTAGACGTAGTTGGCCAATCACTAGGTAAACCCTTTTCTACGTTGATTGTATCTGGGAAGCTCCTCTCAAATGGGAGTTAAGCATGAGTCTGTGTGGAGACTTGGACTAAGGAGATAACCCTCTAATTCCTTGTCAAAGCATAGACCAAGGTTTTTGCGCATCTGGGGATTCTGTCTTAGAGAGGGTTTCGGGCTTTGCTACCCTACCCATGAGTACAAACTAGGCTTACGACTTCCCCCCCATACTGTCAATATAGTTAAGGTAGCCTTTATTCTCTTTGACATCTAGGGTTCATACATAGGTACACCAGAAGGCTATTTCTAGTTTACCTTAGATAGGCTTGGAAGTTAACCCCTATAGAAGGTGTGGGATGGCGGTGGGTGATTCCTCCGCTTATGCCTAAGAAAATCTATAGGGAGGCCAAGTAACTATATATCAGCTTTCTTATGGAAAGAATATCTTATAACTGTTTGTCTGTTTGGCTTTAGGAACTTCTAGTGAGTGCTTTGTGGTTTGTCTATACTTAGTCTGCCTTTAGGTGTGTGCTTGGTACTTTTGGTTTCTTGTTGACCTCAGAATTTGTCTCCTTGTTTGAAACTATGTCTAACACCCCTTTGAACACCAACCAATAGATCCCCATGCTAGGAACGACTTGTACTATTCCCCTCATGGGGAATGTTGGTGTTCCCTTGATGGCCACCCTGAATCTACCTGGATTCACCCTAGGGATATCCATGTGGTTGTTTTCTACTCCAACTATCCTAAATGCTCCTGGTGCTTCTCAAGTAAGCTCCTTATATGAAGGGCATCAAAACATTGTTTCCCCTTCACCTGTAGTTGGTTCTCCTCCTCCTTCTACCTCATGCGGTGAAAGTATTGATACTAGTAACTGGCAGTCTAAAAGGAGTAAAAGAAGGAGGAATAGGAAGAAGGCACATAAGCAAGGGGGTACCCGTTCAACCTCTACAAGTCAAGTTGAACCTCCCCACCCGGCTGTTGTAGTTCATGCTGGGGGCACCTATCCAACCTCTACAATTCATGTTGGATCTAAGTACTCAACCTATCAAATTCAAGTTGATCTTCACCATCCAGCCTCTATTGATCATGCTGGTGGGATCCTTCCAACCTTTCTAGGTCATGTTGGATCCAGTCTCTCAGCTTCTAAAGTTCATACTGAGGGCACTCGTTCAACCTCTGATGTTCAAGTTGAACCTCCCCATCCAACCTCTGCAAGTCATGTTGGATCCATCCACCCAGGGTTTGTGGTTCATGCTGGGGGCACACACTCAACTATTGCAAAGCATGTTGATCCTAACCACTCAGCCTCTATTGTTCATGTTGGTGGTTCCAGTCCAACCTCTATAAGTCATGTTGGACCTTGTCTCTCAGTCTCTGCAAGTCATGTTGGGGACAGTCTCTCAGCCTCTGCAAGGCATGCTGGGGGCAGTCTCTCAGCCTCTATGGTTCATGCTGAAGACAATCCGTCAGCCACTGCAAGTCATGTTTACACTGTTGAAAAGACTAACCTTTCAAAACACAAGCCCAAGTTTCCTTGTAAGCTTTGTGAGGGAGACCACCTTACTTATAAATGTCCTTCTATTGCGGAGGTGCGAAGAGTTTGGTTTCATGGTCATCCCATTTTTGAACATTCTGAATCTTTTCAACAACCAACCTCTCTTAGTCAGGTTGGACCCAGTCACCCGGCCTCTGGTTTTCATGCTAGGGGCAAACTCTCATCCTCTGCAGGTCATGTTGAGAGAAAACAGTCATCCACTGCTAGCCATGTTGACACTGTTGGGAAAACTGGTCATTTGAAGTGCAAACTTAAGTTCCCTTATAAACTATGCAAGGGAGATAATCTTACTCACCAGTGCCCTGCTATTGCAGAGGTACAAAGAGTGTGGTCCAAGACTCAATATTTTCCTTCTCCTGAACAACCTATAGTTTCTCAATAACCCACTCAACCTTTGGTTGATCAAGTAGTCGAACCAATCTCAGATTTGGTCGATCCCACTCTTCTTTCGGAGAGTGATCCTGATGTGATTGAACCAATGTCATCTTTGGTCAATCCCACTCTCCCTTTAGAGAGTGACTTTCATGAAGCGGTTGAATCGAGTTCAGTATTGATCAATCCCACTCTTCCTTTGGAGAGTGAAGTGTTTACTAGTCATATTTTCTTCACTCCCGGATCAGAACTTATTGAACAAGGGGGCACTGAACTTGCTTTGGATCCACCCCCACCAAGCTCTCGGATTTCTTCCTTTGATTGGGATAGCCTAGTTGAGCTGCGCCTTCCTTCCGATGCACCTCTCCAAATAAAGGTCAAATTTGAACAATATACGATTACTCGTTGTATTTTTGATGAAGGAGCCTCAGTTAGTATCTTTTCTACTCATGCTTGGAAAGGCATGGGATCTCCCAGCCTTATGTCAACTGCCAGTCAATTACTGGCATTTGATAGAAGAACTTGTATAGCCTTGGGAATTCTTGCTCAAACACCTGTTACTTTGGGTGGGAAGACCATCTTAGTTGAATTCATGGTGATAGAAGACCCCTTGGACTTCAATATGCTCCTTGGGCGTGATTATGTCTATGCCATGCAAGATTTGGTGTCAAAATTCTTTCATGTGATGTACTTTAATCATGGAAAACAAATTGTCACTATCGATCAGTTGGATTTTCTTGATCCGTCTCCTGACCCAACTAGAGACCAGGTCTTTCCTTTATTGATTCCCAGTGTTTTTGTAGACACTACCCTGCCACAGGTGAGCTATGTGGCCTCATATCCTTTAAATTCAATTGCTACTAAGAAGCAGCCTCTATTTTCATGCTTACCTTCTCGGGAATTGGTCCCAGTAGTTGAATAGGTGATTCATCCTATATAGACTATGGAGCATGCTCTCCACTCTGTCAATCCATTTGAAAGTTTAGACATGTGCCCCACCTCGGATGATCTCCTTCCTTTGGATGAAGTCTTCCTAGATACTTTGATACAGTCTGATCTTCTCTTGGATGTTGGTTCAGTTGTGACTAAGTCTAACCCTGATTTTCCTAGTAAGCATGACCTTTCTTCTTATGTTGATCTTGTTGAGTTTTTTTACTCTTCCTTTGAACAGCAAGTCAGTGATCTCGATGAGTTTGATTTTTCTTATGAATTTTTCAACTCTTGTGATACTGAGTTTGTTCTTACAGACTCTATCTCCCTTGTTGATTTTTGCTCTCCTTCTGAGGTTGATCTTACTGGTTGTAAACCCTCGATCCTTAGTTCTATAGAATCTTCTTCGGTCGATTATGCCTTGACTTTACCTTTTGTAGAAGATAGCAAAGTCACATGTGTTTCTGCCAAAGTGACCTGCATCGAATCTTTTCTTCTGAATATGATCCTGATCTTGTTGTTTCTTGGAGTCGATATTTGTAGTTGGATTCAAAACTGTTTACTAGCCTCGCCTTGTTGTTCAAGTTGTAATTGCATTTCCATGTGCCCTACTCATGCTTATGAGCCTGATGTCGACTTCCACACTTTTAGCTCATTGTACAAGCCCTCATCTTTGTTCTCATCGTTGCTAAGCCTTGTATCATTTTTCCTTTGCAACTTGACACCCTTTACCTTGAGGAGACGTTCCCCGAGTTTCCTTATCCTGCTCATGTTCCTTGCATTATGCATAGGTCTATTCCTTGTGCTTGGAACTAGTTTCTCCTACCTATGACACTCATCTCCTCACATTTAGAGCATTATTTCTACTCTCCTTCGAGCTCGCTAAAAATAGTAAGGAGGCCACGAGTTGACTTTTTCAGACTCGTTAAAACTTCACAGGAAAGATATTGAGTTTCTTTAGGCCCAAGTCTGACTCCTCAAAATAGACTTGACTACCGAGTAAACTTGTCCGTTCAGGCTCGTTAAGAATATGTGAATGGGCATCCACATTGGTGGTAGGTTATCTCTTTCTCGGACCATGTGGAATAATATGAGAAAGGAACACTCTCTTTTCTTCAGGATTGAGAAGAGTATTCTCAGGCATAGATTTATCACTTTTCTGCACCTGAGGGACTAAACTTACGGAAAAGGAACCCCCGATATGAGATTAGTTTTCTATTTTTCATGCTCTGGACCAAAACATGAAAAGGATTCCGAGTGTACTTTATGTCTTTGTCATGCTCGTTAAAACCCTAAAGAACAAAGCATCGAATTTATTGTTGTAAGCACCATTTCTTGTAATCAAATGGATCTTTTTGAGTGATCTTGCCTTCCTTCACACTCGTAAAACTCAGGCTCTATGTTGCTTTTGAAGGAGCATTGGGTAGGTGGTAATTTAACCTTTTTCGGACCTTCCTGACTAAATACAAAAAAGGTGCACCTTACTTCTTTGGAAGTTAAGAGAGTTCTTCTATGGTTTGTTTTATAATTTTCCAGCCTCAGGAGACTAAATTGGATGAAAAAGCACCCCGCTGGAGTCTTCTTTAGAGTTTTCAGACTCTCTAAACTATGAAAACACCATCGAGCATGTACTAGTTTGGGCTCGTAAAATCCACAAATCAGTGCTTTATCAAGCATTCTTCTGTCTTTTCTTTGAGCTTGCCAAAAATGAACATGGTTCCGAGTTTGATTTCTTGGACTCGTTAAACCTTTACAAGAAAGAGGGGAAGGGAAGTTCATTCACATGTTTTTTACATCATGGCAGCAAATCTTGTTTCCTTGAACAAAGCACCAGTTTTGAGTCTATCAACAGTTGGGTCCTAGTTTTTTGATCTTATCTCGATTCAGAGTTTTTACTCCTCCAGTTGGTTTCTTTTCCAATTATATGGGGAATCTGTCAATGTCTCCTACATTGCAGATTTGTTTCATTCGTCCTTTTGTGTCAAATTCTGCCTAAGTCACTTTTGTGTCGTGCTCACTGTTCAAGGATTAAAACTTTGTCGGCCATTTTGCAGTTGCCTTGACCTTTTGTGTCAGCCATTCCCTGGTATCGGTTCATTACATCATGTCTTTAGCATTTCTTGTCGTGAAATTCAGTACCAATTCCAGATCCAATTAGTCTTTGACTTACCTCATGTTGGATGATGAAGGATGCCTTGATGCCTTCCTTCCAATGGATCTCTTCCTATCGAATGCAACACATCTTGCTCTGGGAATGAGATTTAGAGTTTATGACAGCACCTTGGGGATCGTAGTCATCAGTGGCAATTTCCCTCACTGTTGGGTAGTGGGAATACCTTAATGTCTCATACTCGATGGATTCTTCAAGTGTTCGACTTCAAGTCTGTGTCTTCACACTTGTTAGAATGTACTAGGTACCTTGCAGACCATTTTCATTAATGGTGGTTTCCCTGTTGTTTGTTAATGGTTCTCATCATTGATCGGTAATCAAATGGTTTCCTCCATGTTCGAATTCAACTTTTTTATTCTCATGGTTAGGATTCGTACCTTTTTTGGGCGGTTTGGATTGAAGACCTTGGGCCGACAGTAGCATCGCCATTTTTTCTATTACCCGAGTTGCACAAGACCTTGTTACATTTTATATGACATTTTGCTGAGACATAGATCCACCTTGTATTTTTGTGGCTATGATCGATTTTTGAGCATGGATCCACCTTGTTCATTTGTGGCCATGATTCCTTTAAATTTGATATGGCGCCTTTTTGCATATTGAGCAACCATGATAGTTTCATCAGTTATACATATGTTGGATCCACCTGTATCTTTATGGCGATGATTTGTATATGGACTTGTATGTCCCAAAGATCAGTTTTTTCTGACATTTATCTCTCTTTTAGGTACCTTTGTTCGAGCCTTTTGATCTTGGATTCTCTGCTCTCTCCATACTCAGTTGTTTCCTTTATAATGTATTTTGGCTATCGTCTTCCCCTCTAACCTCACACATTAGGGGGAATTTGTTGTAGCTCAAAATGACACATCTCTTCCTGTGACCACTTTCCCATGATTCTGTCGCATGTCGACACTTCCATGATGACACTTCATGAAAAGTCACTGAAAGTAATTGAAAAAACACCTAACTTGGAGGACCCGCATCTTGAATTCTGTAACTCCATTTAACCTCATCTCTATGCCATTGGAAATATATTTTAGTTAGCTAAAACTTTCCAGAAGACACCAAAGTCTAAAAATGCCCAAAAATACCCTAAAAATGAGTTTTTTGTGTGTACGCGACTTTCCTTAAGGCAAACCCACATACGTATGCGACTTGCTCTATATAATACCCGCGTACGTATGCAACTTTCTATATTGGCAACCCACGTATGCCTCCTCATGTACACGATTGTTATTTCTACAACCCACACACGCCTCCTGAAAATGTCAAAAAAACACGTCTTTTGAATTTCGGGTAGTTTGGGTAGTTATGCAACTAGGCTCCTTCAGTTGTAACTACTTTGTCTTCGCCCCTAACTCTTCCTTAAGCATATAAATAGAGGTAGGGAGGTCCATGAGAGGAGACTTGAATATTTGCATTGTTATGCTAGAGGATTTGGAGCTCTCATTGCCCACACCTTTTCCCTAGAAGCATTCTCCTTGTGTTGCAGAGCTTGGAGGCTAAGTTCCTTGGAGAAGAGAAGCAACAGAACCAGATCAAGGTTTTGTGAGGTGCTGAACTTGAAGAGAAGGTATACTTGTACTTTTTTTCAAGATGAATAAAGATGTGATGTCCTTCTTCTTCCCAAATCATTGTTCAATGTGTGATTGATTCTTTGTTTATGATCAGATTTTGATGTTAATCAGATTATTATTTCATGTTTATTTGATTATCATTGTTTTATATGTGGTCATATTGGTTTGAGGAATTTATAATTTGTTTTGCAGGTCTCTTGGAGCAAGAGGAGCAAGAATAGGATTGAAGGGCTACTTGGATCAACCTTAATTTGGCTAAGGTATGAACCATTCCAATCTCTGAAACTTGCTTATATATGCTTGCTGAACATTATACATCCACCTTTCAACCCCAGTACATTGATGGCCTCTTAAACCCTATCCATAGGATACTTTCCTTTACAACAGTTTCCTTAAGGATGATTAGTTGTAAGTAAGAATATAATGATGGATCTCTGAGTGGTCAAAATAGGCCATGAATAAATCCTTTTTTATTCCTCTATGGGAATAATTTTACTAGTTGCATGGTAGACAAAGTTTGGGGAATCAATATGGTCAACCATGGTAAGAATTGATCAACAATAGTAAAAACTGGTCAACTATGTTCAACCATGGTCAATATAGTCAATCAATTAATGAATAAGTGATTATGACATCAGTGAACTAGAAGGCTAGGGGTTAGTGGGTTAATGCTGATAATATGGTCAACCATGATGAATATGGTTTACATAGCTAATATGGCCAACCATGGTCAACATGTTCAATGGTGATAAACCATTATTAATGAGGGTTAAGGGTTCATAAGTTATTAGGACTAATGGATCAAGGGATTAGTGGTTTAGTTGGTGGGTCAAGGGTAGGTGGTATGCAGTTGTGTCATTGGACATTATTGTTAATTAATAGTGTCAACTTGCAAAGTTACAATAATAAAGTATTGAACTCCGTGATTCAGTTTAACTGTCGATTAAGCATGTGAAAATTGTATAGATGATGTGCACCATGTATGAAAACCACAACGATTTAATACACAAAGAAACAAGCTGTCAAATATATCTAAATGTCCTAGTTATGATACAACACTAAAATACTTAACTACTTATGTGTTGATAGAAGAAGTCAACTTGGCCCTATTCAAATTGGCTCTTCTATCATTATTCATAAATATAGTGAATTGATTTGGATATTTAACTAGAAGATCCTAAATAGATCTTTGAATCAAATCCACGAATTCTATAAAATTGTCTACCTAATTGATTCTTACTCAGGTGCAACTGATTCTAAAGATAAATTGCTAACTTCTCCTACTAGACCTAATCTAGGATCCATATGAGTTTTGGAATTTAAATATAACTAAGTTAATGGTTGTCTCTTGGATTGAAAACTCATCTAATCATCTTCATAAATTGAGATGGCATTATCCCACAATCATCTACCTTTATTGATATATCAATGTTACTTCTACTTTTTATAGGTAAAGTGGTTACATGGAGTTGAACATCTTCTTGGTGGAAAACACATGAAGTCAATTCCCATGATTAATAAAGTAAACTCTATAGCATACCCTAGGCTTTAAAAATATTATTACATACCATTTCAATCAGTGTAATGAATTGAAATATCCAATTCACACCATGCATTCATCGTGTTCCTTTTCAAATTAGGCCAAACACATCAAATTAAATAACAAATGTTAAATAATATCTAAATTTTCTATTGATAAAGAGTTTGGAGATGTATTAGGTATGTGACACTAATAAGAAGTAATTATGGATAAAAATAGGCATAAACATATGGACAACATCAAACAATCATAAGGCTCATCATACCCTACACTAAAAGGTTGCATGCCTTTTTGCAACATGTCCAAATTTGAAACCAATATTGAAATGGTCAAGCCATTACTCTTCATCTTGTATATTTTATTTGCATAAGTCCCTAAGTTCATAGTGATGAAATGGGTACTGACATCCTTTCTATGGAACCATGGTTCTTTATCTAACTCCTCCCATCTCTTTTTATCCATTTCCATGCCAATTAATTCTAAATATACCATTATGGAATTGGTGCAAGAGTAAGGGAAATATGAACTTAATGCTTATCCAATTCAAATTCATTCTTATGAGACTATCAAATAAATTTAGGACCTACATAAAGAAACTTTCGATCTAGTAAAAGATTTTGGTTCTACTCTTTTTAATTAAGGGGTGATTATTCCCATATGTATTGAGAAATCTACTACAGTATATCCCTTGGATATTTCATTATCTTGTGATATTGTGTTATTTTTATTATTGCCTTTGTTTCAACACTAGAAATGATTCTACAATTGGAATCATCTAGTTTCGTATTTTTGTTACTTCCTCGAGTGTAGTGCTCTAATATATCACCCAAAGGCTCATAGTGACTTTTCTATGAAGGAATAAAGTATCGTGTCCTGTTGTTCTAGAGGGATAACTACCTTTGTACTAAATTTATTCGTTTATTTCCACTAAATAACTCATGATTGATATCCAAGTCAAATATTGTTACCTCATTCTCCATCCAAATAACGAATTTTGTCCACTTTTTGTTCTATAAATTATATTTTTCAAAGTGTGTTGGATAACTGCCATATTTATTTTCCTGCCAAAACATGGCACATGGACTAGTTAAAGTAATTAATATGCAATCAGTTACTTTTATCTAGGAAATAAAAATAAAAATAATAAACATTTCACATATTAGATGTACTTACAAAAGTACAAATCAAGGCATGTATACTTTTTCTAGACATTGTGATGTGTGACACTTCATTTTTCAAGTGTATCCTTGGAGGCATTGTCCTGAAACATATACTAATTGAATTTAATTATGTACAATTAAAATATAACAATTTATTACGAAATTAGATATAATGTTATTGGAAAATTGAAATACCTATGTAGTCTCTTCACTGGACTTCCTCCATGCATCAAAATTCTCACAGGACTTCACAAGTTATTTCCATACTTTTAATGATACATCCACGAGCCTTTTTTTGAGCCTTAGCTCGAGTGAGATGTGGTTGGGGAATCAATTGATTCCCTCAGTATGGGTCCATGTGCTTGCAATGTTTCAGTGGTTTTAGATGATATTTTTTCTACATATATTGCAAGCATTTTCAAGTCCACGTCATCAAGTTTAATCAATGCATCAAATCCCAATATCGAATCCAAGGCCTCTTTATCCTAGTCAATTTCATCTCCCAAGAAATATAAAATATAAAATTTCTTTTAAAAATTGTAAGAAAAAATAAAGGCTAGAAAATCTAAGACCAAACCACACTAACTACATATCTATAAATTTAAATGACTTGACTCATTCTATCCACTCACAAATCCCTTTCCTCTTCTCAACATTCTGAGGTTGGGAAACCAAATCCTATCAGTTTAGGTGAGCTATGAAAAATCTTGTCGGTCCTTATCATGGAGGCAACCTACAGAAAATCTTGTTTGCATGTATGTAGATGCTAGGGAAAATCATTCTCATCATGTTCGTGGAGGCCACGAGGAGGAACGATTGGTGCGTGCAAAGGAAGGATACACTACATGAAGGACGAAGACATTCATGGGTGTGAAGAAGAAATCAATTCAAGCCAAAGTTGAGGTAAGTAATCCAAGTTGAGCCAGTGTATCACTCAGATCCACGGAGGTGGAAGGTGGTGTGTGCTTGGATAGACCATAAGGAAAGGTGGTGGATATGTTTGAATGAAGATTGTTTTGGCCCGGTGCATATGTTTGAATGAAAATTGCTTTAGCCTGTGGATTTTTTTACTTTTTATTTTATTCAACATTCGACACTAAAGTCTACACAAATTGTTCCAACATTAATTTTGACTTAAGACCCATAATGTAATCCACTTGGGATTCCAAATTCAGCACAAACATCACCTACTTTAGCGTCATCGGGTTTAAAAATAACACAATGGTAAACTTACCACATACTTACCATACCTTTACATAACATGTTGATATGCTCATAGGGGGTATTATAAATACTCTTTGTGCTTTTGGAATTTCCTTTATTTGTCTTCTCTTGCACCTATCTAGGGATATGTTGACCTTTTATTTTGGTTCTAAAATTGAAGGCTTCTTGCTTAATCATGTGGCACCTTCATAGATTGTTTCCTCTCATACCTTCGATTATTCAACTCCTCAATCTCAAGGTAAATTAATCTCTTGAAAACTTTGATATCCATCTTTATTTCATTATCTTGTAGGTAAACAATTTGCTTGGCACTACATCTTGATCTATATTCCTAAATCATCTTCCATGCTCTTGGGAAACTTGTTAGCCATCCTTGGTAGAAATAATATAGCAATCTTTGGTTATTAGTTTGTTTCCAACCTTGAAGGCTTATTGTTTCATCATAGGGAATCTTCATATACTTTATCCTATGGTGCCTTGTTTATTCAACTCTTACAACTCAAAGGAATTTCCAACATAACTAGGGGAAGGGAAGTGGAAACCCTTATACGGGTAGTTTTGGTCACCATTCAACACTTCATTGTCACATTATTTTGTATGGAAGTTCTAGTGTTATAAATTGCATTTTATTGGAGATAAGGTAGAAGTCTATTTTGTATGGGGGTTGAGTTGCATGTGGAGGAGGGTTTAATATGTTGAAAACTCTCTTACAGGATTGTCACAATTCTCACTTTCATGCCAAGAAGCTTCAACACCTACAACAATTCACATATAGGTGAGTTCTTTCCTTTTTATTTTATTTTCAACTTCATCACTTAAGTTTATTATATCATCAAAGGAATTCCAATCAATTAACCTTATGTTTTTTACTTTCCTTTGTTGATTTACTATTATCACTTGTTTGTTGTTGATACCTAGTAATATAAGTGTGACTAGAGTTAAGGTAGCTAACTATTATGGTGTTATAAAAGGCTAGTGTATAAGGGTGGGAGGTTTGTGGTGTGTATGCATTTATAATGATGATGATTTAAATAACAAAAGTAAGGGCCTTTTTCCAATTACTGGTTTGACTATATATATATATATAAATTAATAAATTTTAATTTAAAACTATGTTTCTACCTAACTTAGGATTCGTAAACTTGGTGTATTAGGATGAATCCAAAACTCGGAAGAATCACAACAAAACCAAAAAGTGATTATTACTAGGGAAATGAAGGAGGTCCTCTTATGATATTTGTCTCATTGTCTTTAGTGTTTGGGGTCATCTCATGGGCACACTAACTATGTCAATGTCCAACACACAAAATTTCATTTCCATTCTTCCATTGGTCGCTTAATACATCAAGATAACCCTTAGTGTTCAATACCTTGGCCATTAAGTGCATTAAGGAACCAATTAAGTGTTTGAAACCTATAGGATGGAATGATGCAACTAAAATTTAAAAAATATTTAAATATTGATAAATTATTTCAATTAAGTAAAAGGAAAAAACAATCAAACTTATCCCAACCCAACTTACATAGTCGTCTTAAAAAGAGTACAACATTAAGGGTCATATATAAAGGGTTTAATAAGGAGAGTTCCATTTACATATCACGATCAAAGTAAACTATGAAATTCATCCAATAAAGACTTTTCGTAGTGTTTATTATAAAAAACATACTTAGGTTTTTTCTATTGGCTATATTATTAATGTTAGCATTTTATTAGAGATCATTAATGTTAGCCTTTTATTAGAGATCATTGCAACACTTAATTAGAGTGCCCCTTCTACAAAGTTTGGTTTTTTTGTGCCCTTTGATACCAAGATAATTTTGACTTGTGGTTGTATTTGTTTGAAATTATTAGTTGGTGATTGGATTTTATTGCGCACTAAATAATTGTTGTGTATTAAAGGATCCACAAGAGGCCATAAACATAGGACATGGACGATGTAAAACTACTAAATCGCATTAAGGAAAGTGGGTGGAAGAGAATATGAAAACACGATCTATAGATAAAATAAATGTAATAAGGAAAAGAAACCTTAATTTATTTTATTTGAGGCCTTTGAGTTCAAAATTACAGGTTGAAAATGCATGTGACTGCACATGAGGCCTTGGATACTTTTTCTTGTTGAAATTTTGGCTCGATGCATATTCGTTGAAATAATATAATTGGTGTACTAAAAATTATTGATGATTTTTTGTATTATAGGAGGAAGATGAGGCCATGGCCATAGTTCGTGTTATATCAAATGAGGAAACAACAAATGATGTCGAACATCAGGCACTCAAATTTTGACTTAAATTAGGGAAAATTGATCTGATGGCATTTTGTGATACATCCATAATTTTCACTATTTTATTAAAATTTATAGGGTATTATCTAATATTGACAAAAATTAATGCATGTTGTTGATTATTTTAGATTGAGATGGGAGCAAATGTAGAGCCCAAGCATTCAAATAGAAAACAAAAAAGATATGTATGTGGATGTGAATTTGAAACAATTAAATCGTCTAAAGGACTGTGGGTGGAAGAGGATATAATAATGGATTCTGGAGGCACACAAATGAGTGCACTAAACAAGAGGTTGGTCAAGACAATAGTACATGGGATGAATACTTTGAGAAAATTGTTATTTGTGGATGTTTTGTATGTTATGGAAATAAAGAATTCAAATGGGGGATTGTACAAAGACATTACATAAATGATGAGCTTCCAGTGGGTAGTATGCCTCCTACAATTGATTCGAATCCAATAAGAATTGTGGTAAGGAATTTTCCAAGTTGATATAAATAATATGTATACTTCTTTTAAACATAATTTTATATTATTTGAATAATTAAAGTTTTCTTGATGAATACTTGCAAGATAAAGTTCTTGGTTTAAATTTTCCGAGTGCATTGACTTCCATCCTAGAGGGAAATGATCATTTATCAGATGATACATCTAACAAAAATATGTGCACATATACCAGCTTGAAAGATGAGGAATCGATCAAAACATGTAGCAGAACAAGAACCCATTTAAAGATGCATAATTTACTTAAAGACAAGGGGGAGGTGGAATACATACACTATAAGAATGAATGTGATGGAGATGATGACTTGCCCCTAAATTTGAGATCAAATTACAAAGAGACATTTGATCGTGGACTATATTGTGTGTGCCCTAGTGATCAACAACTACCTAGAGTGTATGAGGTGTTTCAATTTTGGGGATACAACTACATGATACAACCCTCCAATATTCATGGAGCGAATCTATGCATCTTTATTGTCTAAAATTACCATGTGGGATGGAAGCATAGAAGCAATTCGCAACAAAGCACTAGGAGATTAATTTCATATTATGGTCCATCATATTGCAGCAGTGAATGGAGAAGGATAGCAAAATATAATCGCAACATGTCAACATATGGACTAAATTCAAATATGTATACATGATGTCTCCAATTGGAAAGTGGAAACAAAATGAATAGAGGTCATATTATGTATATAGATGGTCATGCATACACACACAAAAATACTGCAGTATTTATAAATAGAATTAAAGGAAGGGACCTTACTGTAAGACCGAACTGTTAATTTGTTGAGGTTATAAATGACAAAGATTGAGATATGGAAAGATATTTTGATAGATTGATAATGATTAAGGTTATTATGGACCTTGCTATTGGATATTAGTCAATGATTAATTACAACTTCGTAAAACACACTCCTGTGCAAAAGAAAAGGGAAGAACAAGGTCTCCTTAAGGATGTTATTAAGGGCATAAAACCAAAGAATAATAAATAAGTGTGGCTTGTTATTTAAACTATGTTTTAAAAAATGTGTTTTATCTTAAATGATTGTATTAAAAAATATACTCTAGAATATGATGTTCCATTATTCAATATGTATGTATATATTCATACATTTTATATTCTTCTTTATTAAGATGTATTTGATTATATTTCTTTGAAATTGATACATTTATGATTTATCCAATTATTGGCTAACATTAAATAATGCTTGCATTTATTAATATGTAGAATATATTGATGATACACCTATTAATACCCAATATCCAACTAGGTTATTGATATTTGGATGGGATCATCCAAACCATCCTTTAAGTTGTACCAGGTTGAAAAGAGCATCATTGAAGAGAACACTACCACCTGATAAATTTGAAGAACTAATGAGATTAGCATACAATGATGACGCACGACCTAGCCTTAATAATTATGATGATAGTGAAAATGCATTTCATGAAGAAGGATTTAATGAAATGCTCTCAAGTTTCTTTGGGGATGGAAACAATGATGAGTATAATGATACTATGGTTGACAATAACAATAATATGAGGGAAAATTACCACCAACATAATATTGATGATAACAACCTGAGTGACTCAATCAAGCAAGCAATGAAGACACCCATGTTTAGATCGGGTGAAAGTAGAACCTCAAAAATTGCATGCACATTAATTTATTAGAAATCAAGTCACTATTTGGTTGGTCAAACAAAGGATTCACTTCCCTACTAAAGTGAGTTGAATTCTATTTCTTAATTTGCGTTGTCAATTGGTGTATGTAATTTGTAAATATTCATTGACTTTATTTATATTTCTTTAAGGGTATTTTAAAATCATATATTGTATATAAGAAGTGCTAGTATAGAATTACTTATCAAATATGTTCGTCATAAGTCAAATATTTAATTGATTTAATGTCTAGCAATATTATAGGGCACTAAAAACTAAAATATTCCCTGAAGAGAATGTGTTTCCACCAACTTGTAGAGAAGCACATCAATTATTGGTCGATATGGAGTTTGAATATAATTAGATTTATGCATATCAAAATTATTGCATTTTATATAGAGATGAATACCAAAAGAAGGTAGAATTCCCTGTATGCAAAGAGAAGACATATTGTACAGATGTACAAGGTCCTACTTTTCCAAATAAGGTTTTATGTCACATGCCAATTTTACCTAGACTTCAATGAATGTTTTTTTCGCAAGTCACTTGCACAATTGATGGACTAGCATGCAAATAACATGAGTAAATGTGGATTCATGTGAATTCTTGTAGACTACAAAGCAATGAAACACATAGAGGAAAATAGTCATCAAAATTCAAAGAAGAACCCTGTAGTATTAGGTTTGGGATTGCAATAGATTGAGTGTACCCATTCTTTTTCATGAGTGGAAATCATATCGTTTTGCCATTTGGATTGATAGTATACAATAATCCCCTATGGATTAGTGTTATAAAGGAGCACCTTATGTTGACTCTCATTGTTTTAGGAAATCATCAAGTAAAACATATGGATGTTTATATTGTGCATTTTATTGATGAGATGCAATTGCTATGGAAAGGAATAAGAATGTATGGCATATCACAGCCTTTATTAAATAGGTCCTTCATGTTGTATGGTGTTTTGTGTTGGACTATTCCTAATTTCTTAGGACTTGGTGTTTGTTTAGGTAATAAAAAATATTTATGTATTTACACTCATAATTTATTTTCATCCCAATTTTAATACTTACTTTTATACTATTATTTTGATGTCATTAACATTACTTATTGAATTATGGGTCATCAAACAAAAGGGATATTTGCATGTCCAAGATGTGCAGAATAATTTGATGGGCGGTATTCTAAATATACAAACAACAGTGTTTTTCCACCACTATATCATAAATTTAAAAACCGCATGAAGAATCAATTTGATGGAAAAGTTGAAAATATAGGCCCTCCCATGGTTATGGATCTAGGTGATTGGATTAAGAAGTATGAAGATGATGAATTGAAAGCTTGGGAGGGATTTTTTTACCAGGGTCATTCAATGAATAACTAGAACAAGTTTTAGTTAATATGCAAAAATGAATTATAACGACCCTCCACGAGGTCTGACCAAAACAACTAACATGAATGCATATAAATAAAAACTAGATCTAATAAAAAGTTAAGAACATATAAATTTTTTGTGCTTTTTAAAAGATGTTTACAAAATAGGTAAGGATATATGACATTCAACAAATTGTAAACCAATCCACATACATCCATTGAATTAAACTATTCCATTTTCATATGCAACATTTAACAAATTCAAATAACTTTAAAATATATGTAAATCGTTAGTCGTTGGCATTTGAGGATGAGGCCTAAGGTTGTTTTGTCATCACTCCACTATAGTTTTTGTCGTTGGATTTCCAATCATGTCGGATCCACTGGTTTCCTTCCTAGCATACCCTAACGGGTACTCTCCTTCCCTTGGGACCCCCGAACTCGACGGGGCTAGAAAAACCTTACTAGCATTGGAAGTATGAAGACAGATTGCTGCTGGGAGGCTCCCAATCTCACTCACTCCATACTAAAACACACTCTTCCACATTGACCTCAGAGCCACCCAAAGGGTTCGGGCTCCAAACTATGGTAGGATCGAAGAAGAAGATGATGATGATCCCCCATTCTTCCATTTCCTTAGCTTTTATTAACCATTTCATTAATTCTCATGCATCCCATGCATCACTTTTAGTTAACTCTTTAGTTACTTTAATTAATTAATTTTTATTTACCAACCCACTTGTTAGTTATCTCTAGTTATCTGATTATTTTCTGATTAGTTAGGGTTTACCAACCCACTTGTTAGTTATCTTTAGTTCTTTCATTCTTTTTTGATTGGTTAGGGTTTTACTTTAGTTCAAGTTTCTTAATTTGCTTTGTTACTAATTTATTAATTTAGCTTGATTTCAGTTGATTTATCTTTATTTATTTATTTATCATTTTTAATTTAATTTATCCTTTTATTTATTATTATTATTATTAATTTCTTTATGATCAATTTATTATTTCACTTAATTAAAATATATGTTGTTTGCTGCCGCATTCTCGTCGCGACCAAAATTATCAGGTTTTGTTATGCTTCCAGCATGCCCTTTTGATAATTCCCACATGCAGAGAGTTGGTTATGACGACTGAGCCAATGTTACCTCAGTTTTCCTACCCTGGGAAGAGCCCGGTGGTTCCTGGGGAATAAGGTCGAGTCCCTATTGTGCGCCCCCCTAGTAATAATCTTCGTCATTGACCGACTCGTGGCCTACCCTCACAGCACACGCACTGGAGTTTTCTTCACTCTATTTAAAGTTCGTCACATCGTCCAATTTGTTAGTCTTACAGGTATAATTTGCATCCCCGCCACCTGATGTGGATCGATTGGAAATCACAATCCCATCATTTGCACATAAAACAACATGTGCATAAAATCTCATAAATAATATTTCAATTATAAGAAACCATCAATCGACCTCAACTATCGAGGTTTCCTTACTCATCCAGAGTCCATGCATGCCAGTGCATCAAACATATCACAATTCAATCATGTTATATACAAGACTGATATCACCTACCATAGTTTCCGACTCAACTAGAGTCTTTGCATATCGATGCTTTCTTGCATTTCATGTACCTACCTTTCCTATCACACTTGACATACCATTAGAGTACATGCTACATAAATTTTGTCAAAACATTATACAACTTTAATCCTTGCTAATAAATTTACATGATTTTTCATTCACAATTAGAATCATAACATAACTGCATACATAATTGCCCAAAAGTTGACATCATTTTCATAATCATAATTTACTCAACAATATGTCAGATAATCCTTCTTAGGTCATGTCTCATTAATAATTCCTTGCTTCACCCAAGTCTAGGTCATCATAAACCGGATGCCATCAAAGATACATCCATACAAAGTTATTTTAGATTTCAAAATAGTAATTAGTTGGATCATTCATCATAGAATTCCTTCAAAGATTAGTCATAATAATCTCAAAACTCAAGGTAAAAACAAAGTGTTACATACACCCCCACTCAGGGAACTTCGTCCTGAAGTTCTAAAATAAGTACGGATACTATCTATATATATAAATCCAATGCATCCTCTTAGGTTGCAGTTTTGGGACTATATCCAATCTTGATATTAGATCCTCATACATGAATCATGTCAATGCCAATTTACCCAGAGACACTAACCATTATAATTTTGTATCAAATCGTCACATTTATTTATATTACATAATGATTTCATTCAGTTACTTTTCCTATTTCTAAGTACGGCATTACCTACTCCCCCTCTTTATGAAACTTCGTCTCAAAGTAAATTTTTATTTTATATTCAATGCTATTTTCTCTTTCTTTTCTCATTCAATTCTTTATCCCATTCTACTATATTTTTATCAAATGATCATTCCTATAGGTATTAGATATACTGCCATTTTTAACCTTATGTTCCAACAAATAAGGTTCTAACCCGCTTTCTTTAATTCAATAGTAATTTCACATAATGGAATATCGTAATATCTTAAATAATTTGCAATATGTAGATTCTCAACACCTCCTAATATCTCATGAGGGTTTGTGATATCCAAACTACAATGTTTATCACATGAATAATCAATCAACATTTTGCACATCTAAAGGTAGTTAAGAATTCAAATCTATTTGGATATCCTTTATTCCTAGGAGAGAATGTATACAATCCTTAATCAATTTGTAGTTACAATTATAAATTTCTAAATCAATAACATCTATAAATTGTCAACAATCAATGCATAAGTTACCCATCACTCTCATAAGGCTTATTCCAAACCCATAGATATTAATAAAATTGACTCTCAATTTAGATATGATTTCAACATGTCAAAACTTAGAAACTTAGTCGAACCTATTAAACTTTAACTTTTATCCATTTCATCAGCACCACATGTCCCAACCAAGGATCTCATCATGTACTTACTTCATTCCAACATTCTCGTTATCATATGCCCCTTCGACATGCTTTCCAGGTCACTTTCTATGTGTGGTTATAGTTTCACTGTATCTTGAATCAAAGGCTAGTCATCTTTTATGTTAGGCCTTACTATGTCAAGTGATTAGATTTATTGCATTCCAACTATCATGCTTATTTTTGTTTTAATTCGTTTGCCCCTTTCAGTACGTTGCCAATTTTATAGTTTCCACATTACCATGTCATGGTCAAGTCAACTTGTAATCTTTCATTTTTTGTTAATGGCATCATCATGATGCAAAATTGGTGTCCGTGTGTTAAGCTAATCATGTTGGTCACATTGATATCTTGTTTTCTAAATTTTGAGCTTGTTTCACCCCCTCGACAGTTTGTTATTGGCTCGGCAAATATATGTATTTTGTGTCTTGTTAGTTACAATGTATCAATTTCCCTCCATTTAGTAAATTCACCATGTGCATCATGTTGATGTTGTCCTCACTATGCATAAGCACAAAAAGTCAAAAATTCCCCAAATGGTACACTACATAGTCCCTTGTTCCCTTTATTTTGTTTTGTTAAAAGTTCATATTTTATGGTTGATCAATTTGACATACTTATGTTTGATCAAAGTAACGAGTAGAAATACAATTGGAAATGAACCTATCTCTCGCCATATAATATAGTTTCCTCTAAAAATAAATAAAATGAAGTAACCACATCTTTAACTAGTATAAATAGAATTAATTCACTTTATTTTGATAAATAGTTAAAAAAACACTTTAAATCACTTAAAGTGTCACAGTGTCAACATTACTTAAAAAAAAGATACCTCTTTATCTTTATATACTATACTTTTCTCTTTTAAAATGAATAATAAATAAAAATAAAATAACCACCACTTAACTAATATAAGTAGAATTAATTCAACTTATTTTTTATAAATAATTAAAAATACATATATCACCTATTTTCATTAAATTGTTGAAGTGTCAACATCACCTAAGAAAAAGTGTATCTTTGTATAATTATTATCTTTTAAACACGAGTTGCCATCTCTTTCCAATTCTCATTCCTTATGCCAAGACTTTTCAATTACCTTCTTTGCATAAGCATACTCGATATTACACTTTTAATAATGTGTTATATTAAATTTATATGATCAACTAAATTAAACATCATAATAATCATATTCCTAAATTAACAACTCAACTCATTTCTTTGTTTTTTAATTTTGAAATAATATCATTAAACATATTTTTATCTCATATTCAAATGTAGTAATTACCTTTTACATTTAACAACCCTCCTTTAACTCATAAAGGAACTTGAGTGTTCACAATATAAGCTAATCTGCGAGTTATATTTTGTAAAGGTTCGTTGTATTAGTGGTTTAAACTTGGATTATATAGTGTTGACTCTTGAGATGTGCAATATATTTACTTTTTATTCTGAACTTTTTGGAGGTCTTAATGAATTAGGTTTTGCGATTACAAAATCATTGCTTCTTCATTTAGAGATGTGTAACTTTGAGTAAAATCTGATATGCTATTTGAAAGTTTGCATCATATTTTGAATTTAACATTTTCGTATCTATTTCATAGAAAATAATGTATTTTAAATAGTTTAGTATTATTTTTTGCTAAGAGGTACATTTTACAGTTCAGTATGAAAAAGTTTGTATCTTATTTTGAATTTAACATTTTTTTATCTATTTCATAGAAAGTAGTGCATTTTAAATAATTTATTATATATTTATTTTTTGTTAAGAGGTGCATTTTAGAGTACTATAGGAGAAATATGTAACTCTTTTTTTGGTTCATAATTGATATCTATCTTTTATAAAAAATAATAAAATATTATTAAAAATACCATATCTTCAGGACTTGCATATTTCCACTCCAGGTTATTAGATTCTAAATCTCTCTTAAATAACAGCTCTACCTATTCTTGATCTTTAGTTGCCAACTGCTCCTTCAAAGACTTCAATTCCAATTTGAGAATAGTGAAATCTTGACCACCAAAGTCTATTACATCCTTGGATTGTGTTTCTATCCAAATATCATAGATAGGTTCCCTTTTGGTACCTATATTAATCCAGGCCTACATGTATTTCCTTTTTTGGCAATGTTTAGTGTATGCCCATCAATTCTGAAATTAGATTCAACGGTCACATCCTTAGTTCTACTCAGATCCTCTAATTGTGACTCAACTTAAATTCAATCTAAAATATTTAAAATAAAGATATAACCGAGCCTGTGCGTTCACTACCCACTGCAACGACTGGGTTTAGTTGACGTTGGCCCACCCGAACACAATCGGTGGCAGATTAGCGTGAAATTTAGATGGATGAGTTGGTTAACAACAACGAGTTTCTTAGAGATCTAACAAGTATGGAAGCATGGTTTTCTTTTAACTCAAGGACAACATCGAGCAGAGTTAACCTCTGCTCAGGAATTCCTCTCAATCAATAGACGAGGAGAACTCTGTGAGTAAAAGAAATTTGATGCAGTATAAGGGTTTGCATCTCACGGATCTGGTATGCCATACCCATACCCATACCCATACCCATATCTGCTATCAATATACGTGCAAAGCAGCAATTCAAATACAATGAGAAGTGGGACAGCAATAACAGTATTATGACATTAAGGTGCCCAATGTCGATCATGAGGTGGTACAGGAGCTCGCAAAGAGAATCATCGTCGAGCAACAATAACGTGAAAAATCCATAAAGGAATGAAGAATATAAACCACCAGGAGAGCTTCCATGGAGGTCGAGTTTGAGCGTGAGCAAAACCGTAAAGGAGAGAAGAGAGCAGTGCCTAGCAAGAGACTGGGCCGATTTTGCCACCCGCGATCACGTCATGGTTTTAACAGGCGCCATCTTCGAACCTGGGATCTCTCAAGAGAATCCCATTACACTTAGAAATACCAAATACATGTCAAATTTCCCATTAAATCGGTCATAAATTCAATAAATTCCCGTAAATGACATTCAACCCCAAATATACACCAACAGATGGCAGCAGCATCCCTGAATCCTCTCTCTCGCTCCTCCCCCTTAACTCTTCATCATGTTTCATGAAAATCATGCTCAAGATCAAGTTGACGATCATGTTAAGGAGATTGCCCAAGACATCGACAACGCCACGTTTACATAGAACTAGAATCAAACTTCAATATTTCAACTCTCCAGAGATTTTATTTTGGTGAAGGTTCACAGATTTGGAGATTCTCGTCAGATAGTCTAGATCGCCGAATGAAATAACTTTGATCTAACCATATTTTAATTATGATTGGTATCAACTCCTGCAAGCTGTAAAAGAGTATCAATTTGAAGGTTAACGCTGATTTCATGCCCTTTTGGAGGTCGCATCTTTAGTCGATGATCATCCTGTCAAAGGAAGTCATCCCTAAAATTTTATTTGTGAGACCATCAAAGCCTACATTATTCCACCAGGTCCTTAGACCGCCAAAATTGTATTGTCTGTGAATTGTCTTTGGTTGTTCATTGTTAATCCATAGTTCAATAGTTAAATAATTAAAAGCTAGAAAAAATCTGCTTTTCCTCTGCATTAAATAATTGAACTTCTTTTGTTTCTTATCTTTATTCTTGTTCTAATGGTGGTTCTACTTCTTCTTGTACTTCTTTCTCGTGTGATTTGTGATAGCTTGATTTTTCATTTGCTCTCATCTTCTCTTTTCTTGTTATGAGTCAAGCTTCTTCTTGTGTGCATTCTTCTCTGAGTTGACTAAAATAGATCAGCTTTCTTCTTGCACATATCTCTTGAATGAATGAATCCCATGATCATGGGAGGCCATTCAAGGTAGTCATTGCAATCTCCTTCTTCTAAATTCTCTTCAACTGCTTCAATTTGTTCCTTTATTTGAGAAACCATTTTGAAGTAGGACTCTATAGTCTCTGAATTCTCTATCTTCACATTCTTCAAGTGGTTCCTCAATGCCATCTTCTGAATGATGTTCTTTCCTTCAAACATATTTGTCAAAGAATCAAATACTTCATTTGGTGTATTAAAGGATGACAACCGGGGGATGATATGATCCTTAATAGAATTTGCAATGATTCTCTTTGCCTTAACCAAGTTCTTTTTTTGAGTATCCTAGCCGCATCTCCCTCTGACTCTGGAAATTCTTTACTGATGCACTGATCCAAATCATTCTCTTCAAGGATGAGGGATATTCGGTACTTCCATGCTCGGAAGTTATCAGCTCGTCCAAGCTTATCCTCAAGCTAAGTATGATGAGTCATCTTCAAATGAGAACCTTAGATGGAAATATAAAATATTCAGATCTTACCGATTTGAAGTGTCCAACCTGTTCCGGAGCTTGCTGGCCTAGGGTTTGTTAGAGAAGCCCTACTTTTACAAACTTGGAAATTGGAAATTTTGTTTGGACATAAATATGCTCCTCCTTGAGGTGAGTTTTTCAACTAGGTCATTTTCTAAATATTGAGGTGGGAAGCCTCCAAAACGTGATGCCCTAGTTTCTCCTAGCACTAATGAAAAAATTAAACTTCTTCAAATATGATTTTGCTTCCACCAAAAGATGATCCCCTATAGGTTGAGTTAACCTAGCCCTCTTTTCTTGATGATCTGTGGAGAAAAGACCTTAAACTAGGAAGTCTTAGTTTATGTTGCTGCATAGTGCCTTCTTTCATAGAAGCTTTGATACCATGTTAATTTTTCTGATCTAAATACGCTGATTAGGATATTTATTAGAAAGATTAACACATAGAACAAGATACACAAGATAGAGCAAATACACAAAGAGTTTCACCGGGGAAACCATAAAGGAGAAAACCCCCGCAAAATTCCTCATAATTGTTCGTTCACTAAGACAATATCACAAGATGGAAAAACCCAATAAGAAGAAGTCTTCTGCAGCTATATATCTATCCTCCTTCTCTCTCTCTCTCTCCTCATGCAAACTAGAGTGAGTGTAAGTGTATATAAATGAGGGAGGGTGCCTCTATATTTATACATTTCAAGTGACTCACCTAAAACATAACTCGGGTCGGCCTCTTACCCTAACACGTCCAACTTCTCTTAGATAAAATATAAAAGCACATTGTAATATATTATACTAGGGACTATTTCCCCGAATTACAATGGAGGTTGTACCTCAAGGTCCATACACAATAATGACATCCTAAAAGGAGGAAAACACATCTTCGATGGGGATACAACATCATACAATGATAATATACGTTAGAATATCATTTGAAGTTACAATTACAACAACATCAATATGAGACACATATATAAGTTCATTCACTATTTAAGTATGTGCGACACATTCATATCAGCTCATCTATATCAATTATGCAATTGACACAAAACACACATTAAATACACAGATACAAGATATGACATGGAAACCCATTCGGGAAAAACCAAAAAGGTGCTCTTCATCTGGCATGAGAATTGGTTTTGCACCTTTGGTCTGTGCACTCAGCTCAAAGAATCTCTTTTAGATCTTCTTTATAATGCATACATTCATATATCGTATCATGATCTCTGGGTTGGGTATTTCTCTCTTACTCAAAAATGGCGATCTACACACAACCTAGATCAATTCTCTCCTTGCCTTCGACTCACCAATAACCAACAACCCACTATATAAACTGCACACACCTTGGGTTCATGGTTTTATAAGCCTTTCTTCTTTTACTATTCTTGACTCAACTGTCGACTAACTCACAACTGTTAGTCAACAAGATGTCTTTCTATTTTATTATATTCATTCATTAATAACTAAAAATAGGAACTATCGGTCCCAAAATAAAATCATGATTTTATGACTAAAAGAAATCTTTTAGTCTAACTAACTCTTCCCGCAAAATCATTCGAACTCTGCTTTTCAACTACTTTATTTCTCTTTCATCTTGGTTCCTTCTGTCGCAGCTTCTTCCGTCGCGTGAATGGAATCCTCATCTTTCTAAGAAGTATTCTAGCATAATTATGTCTAAATTTTCCTAAGGCCAACAAGCCCCCAATACTCACCAATGGCTTGTCCCGAGCCACATTAGTCTAAAACTTCCACAATTGCGACCTCGCTTTGAAAATATTGGAAGAATTTCACTACTTGCTTTGTTTCCTGTCACACTTCTTCTTCCACTGATTTCAACACTTCCATAAGTTCATAACTAATGTGTTCTGAAGTTGTCATTTCTACCAACCCCAAGGCTTGTCGCACCTTTTCATGTACAGGTTGAACGATTCCTGTTACTTTCTCTACTTCATCTTGAAGTTCTATGACCCAATTGGCTCTTTTCTATTGATGGGTGCACATTTTTTCTACTTGTTATTGTAGCTTCTTCATGTCAATCGCCTTGGCCATTTTCTCTACAGTCAGCAACTTCTTTAGATCGCTTTTCAGTTTGTTGAATTCTTCCTCAATAGTATGCAACTGCTCCGTTACTTTTTACAATTCTTCATCGTTGATAAAAGCTTCTCATGATTGAGAAACTTGCTCGACCACTTTGGCACAAATTGCCTCGGCCGCTCTTCTATATTTGTCACAACCTCAGTTATTTTTTTCTTTCTTTCTACCAGTACTTATGGAGGTGTACTTGTATTTATCTACAATTCCAACTCTGCAATCAGCTTACTGAAGTTGTTCGCTACCTCACCAAGTAGAAATACCTTGGCTTCTGAAAACATCTCTAGCCTAATGCCTTCATCTGTAAAACTACTAAAAGCCAGTGTAATGGTGGTAACCAATCGATGACAATTGCCCTGTGATGTCTTTGCATTATGTTCTTCTTCTTAGACTCTTTTCTTCAGCTTATTAACTATTTTGTGAGAGGATTTGACCTGATTAACCAATGCATGCTCCCTATTCTTCGTCTATGTGAATACAACATTTTGAATGGTATGCACATCATACATCGGCAACATAGAAAAATCTACACTGACATGACCAAGGTCCTTGACCATGGAATTCATTTCAGGTGTGCCTAAGTTGATTACTTGACCCAGTACTTGAATCTTGATAGGCGAAGTTGGCATTGACAATCCCTCGACACGTCGTTCCTCAAACGGACCAGCTTTTTCCAATGACACAATTGAGTACGACATTTGGTCAACTACCACTCAAACTTATTTTACTTATTTACATAGTGTCTTCAGTAAATATGCAATGTTGCTTGTCAATTGCTGTATTTTGTCCATTCTTATGTGACTTTGATTGGCAACTTCTACCATTGTTTCTATCAAAAGAGTGTAATCATCATTATTGAGGCCGACAACTCCAAATATTTTGTCATCCTTCCTCTTCTTCCGACTATTCACATATTTCTCAGATTTTTTTCTCTCCTCTCCCAATGTTGTATATGTTGGGGTTGTGCTAGAGTCATCAAGGCTATGAGATCTTCTTGGGATTTCTTCGACTGGTGGGTCCCTCCCTTGATATCCATTCTTCTTTATCAATGGGTCATCCCATCGTGGGTCTTCTTCAGCAAAGAGTTGTTCCTCTATGACAGGTACTCTCCATTCTTCCATCTAATCTTGAACAATGAAATCAATTTTAGCAGCAAATAGATGAAACTACATGGCCAAACACTTCTTTTTTGGATCCTTTCGAGGATTCAGAAAAATGATGGGCCCCGACCGAAAATTGGATAATGTTTCCAAATCGTTTAACGGTTTCCTTGGTGATTCGGTCATGCTTCTTATTATAGTATCATAAGGCCTCTCCTGGTAAAAATAATTTGACAATATTATCTATTTGCCTCTCAAGTAGCTCCTTGGTGAACCAAATATTCTAGTATCGATCTCCTCGGCATGGGACTCGTACATCTATCCCTTGGTAGTTTGGTGGTTCTACCCATGTGACAAAAGAAATCAAAATTAGTATCCAAGAATAATGAAACGTGTTACCTTTTTCATGTACCTCTTCATCGTCTTCTAACAACTCATTTAGTAGGTATGTCGTCTAGTTAAGTTGAACCCATGTTACACATTGTTCTATTGCAGCAATTGTCCATATGGTGAACCGGTTGGGTCGCATCTTGTGCAGCAACTTGCTAGATAAGACTTTCATTGCGAACCAAATAGAAGTATCATTGATGGAGGCAATATCAAATCCTTACATTTCCCTTGTCAGCTCATACTTCTCTTTCAACTTATTTTTCAATGATGTGTCTTGGTATTCCCCAACAAAAAATGGCATCGGATCGATGCCTGCAAGGGGACTCCTGATGATCGATGCTATCAGCTCAACATCCACCTAAATATTTTGGTCAAGCCATAGACATCTTCCATGGAAACATACTAGAAAACTTTTGACATAGGAATTCACTTCTTTTGTGCATATGAAATGTGGTATGTACATCAGCGACAACAATCTAGACTTGTCCAATCCTCATTCCCTTTCAATTGGAACCATGCAGATAGGGCCATCATCTGTCTCTCGAATAGTCGTCATATATATGTTCATTACTAGTTCTGGAAACTTGGCAAGTCGTGGTCGACAAATCCCATCTTCTGCATGTTTGGAATTATGTTCTTTGTTACCCAAATTCCTTTCAGTATGGCAGGCATTACAAATGAATACTTTGCATTTTTTCCAAGTTTGATCTTAGGCGCATCAATTGGTATGGGTGGGACATAATCTATAATAATGGATGCATATCCTTCTAGGTCTTCCTACGGCGGAGGCATTGTTTCCTTCTTGCGGGTACCAAATCATTTCTTCCTTGAAAGGTTGGGTGGGTCTAGTCGTAAAATAACTGGTGGAATCACTGGGGACTGTGCAGCTTCTTCTGCAACTGTGGATGATGGTGGAACAAATTTTATAGTTTCTTCCACAATGGCCGTAGGTGAAGGATACTCGAGGACTTATTCTTGAATGGTGCTCATACTGGAGACAGAAATGAACATACTTTGTAAACCATTGGCTTCGACTCTTACAGTTGTAGAAAACAATTCAGCATTTTCAATCAGATGTAGTAGAATGAATAAAACTTCAGTGTGAATATGGTATACTTATACCCATTCAATCATCCATTCAGTCACATGATCTGGGAATAAATGCAAAGGTGGCAGTGATTTACGTCACATGAAGCAATCTTTCTAATCATTACAAGGAAACCACTAATCAAACCATCATTTCTCCTATTAGTTCAATTGGTATTTATTTTTCATTAATGGCGGAAGTGACCAAAAATTACGCCACCAAAATCTCCCACACCCTCTCATTAACTACTAGCCAACTATCAGTTGCAACCAAAATTCCTTGTGCAACAACAATTCTTTTTCTGTGACAGGCCCAGAGCCCATGACGAAGGTTCTTTACTTGCGACAAACAAATAGTGTGCGACATTTTTCTTCATCTGTGACCCTCAGAGATTCTGTGACATATTTGTTCTTCTACGACAAACATAAATTCTGTGACCAAACACTTGTAAACTTGAAATATAAAACACTCATAATTTTTCAGAAATAACACTCATAAATAACACTCATAAATTTGTGACTTTTTGTCTTTTTCTTATTCTTTTATTTTTCTCTTTTCTCATTCCTCTTGTTTTTTGAACTATTTTTAAACTTTTAGTCGATGAAATTTTTGCTATCCTTGTAAGGATTTATCCAACTTCCATTCACCAATCCCTTGAAAGGTGTTCCATCTAACTTCTTCAATTGCACTACTCCTCATTTAGTGATCTGGATAACAATGTACGGTCCTAGCCAATGTGTTCTAAGTTTTCCATGATGCTTCAAAAACTTGCTTCCATACAGAAGAACAATATCTCCAACCCAAAATTGTTTGTTCTTGATATGTCGGTCATGCCAATATTTTTGTCATGCCTTCTTGGCATTCTAATGATATTCTGTGACAAACCTGTCTTCTTCCAATTGTACAAGCTACAGTAATATTTCTTCGACATCCCCAGCATCAGGAATTTTAGTGATCGTATCTATTCTTAAACTCAATATAATATATTCCATTGGCATGAAAACATCCTATCCATACACCAGTCAAAATGGTGTTTGACCTATCAACCTTTTACAGGTGGTGAGACATTCCCATAACAGTGCAGGGATTTCTGATCCCAATCATCTCTTTGCACATTATAGACTTTTTTCAACTCATTCTCCAGGATTTTATTGACAGCCTTGAAAACACCATTTATTTGTGGATGATACAGCGTCGTCTTCCGGTGTTGAATCTAGAATTCTATAGTTAATTCAGCAATCAATTTATTTACAAAGTGTGTACCTTGATCGCTTATCAAAATACTCGAGCATCCAAATCTAGTCATGACATTGTTAAACAAAAATATGGTAGTGGTTGCAATAGTACAATCCTTCACTGGTGTTGCTTCTACCCATTTGGTCAGGTAATCTGTTGCAGTGATAATGTATCGTTTGTGTGTTCTTTTCCTTGGTGGATTAATAGGTCCGAAAAAATGAACACCCCATTTTTCGAATGCATGTAAAGCTATATGAGGTACTAACGTCATTTTATCTCATCATAAAAACTTTCTAATTCTTTGGTATATATCACAACTACAACAATATTCTTAATCATCTACATGTAGAGTAGGCCACAACAATCCTACTTGTAAAATCTTGTGCAAAATAGCTTTCTAGCATAATAGCATTTTGCGACACCAACATGTGCCTCATTCAAGATCATTGGCCTCTTGTGCTCTAAAACACAGTGATGAAGAAATTCATTCGGTCCCATTTTGTATAGCTATCTAGTAATCAACTGGAAATATGCATCTCTAACGACTAACTATTTATTTTTTGTCATAGTGAATCTAGCTGCTACATATCCCATAATCAATAATTGTATAATATCTCTCTAATGGTCACTGAACATTTTAACTATAAATAAGTGTGCATCGGGAAGTCCATCATCGAGATTACCAGGATCTTCTCCACTTTCTAGTTGTGACCGATAGTCGGGTCCTGAATTCAATGGACTATGTTTAACAATGATCTTGAATTCAAATTCTTGGAAGAGGAGAAGCCATTGACAGATCTTTCCCCAAAACATTGGCTTATGGATCCGGTATTTCAATGTCGAATGGTCTATGAACATATTGAAATGTCCACCTTGGATATATTATCGAAATTTTTGAAGCACATACATCATAGCTAAGAGTTCTCTTTTAGTTGTGGTTTAATTCTTCTTTGTTGTTGGTAATTTTCTGCTAGAAAAGGAAATGGGATGATCAATAGAACCATCACATGTTTGCGCAAATACAATGTCGAGTACGACAGAACATGCATCGACATGTAAATGAAACTCTTTCTTCTAGTCTGGAAAAACTAGTATGGGAGTTGTAACCAATTTATTCTTCAAGAGATCCAAGCTCTCTTGGCATTGTTCAATCCACTAAAACTTGACATCTTTCTTTAGTAATTTTTCCATATCATTAGTCACCTCTGCATAACCTTTGATAAACTTATCATAATACTTTGTATGTTCCAAATTGATTCTCGACTGCTTTACTGCCGGGTGGTGGTAGGTCAACGATGATTGAAATTTTAGCAGGATCGACCAAGATTCCATCGTGCCAAACCATGTGACCCAATAGAATCCTAAAAGGAGCACAAAAATACACTTCTTGAGGTTCAAGGAAATATAATACTATCGACATTGTTCCATCATCACTCTGAGGATTTCAATATGACCTTTTATGATCCCAAATATCGTCCAATTGTCAAAATAGAATTTAAGAAACTTATGAATAAAATATTTGAAAGCAATGATGATTATCCTAGAAAATATAGCAGGATCATTCTTGTGTCCAAATGGAATGATTGTATACTAGAAACATACCCACTCCATTGAAAATGTGGTCTTGTGTTGATCTTCCTTCGCAATTTTGATATGATGGTAACTGTTGTAATCTCACAGATCACATAAGGTTACCAATAACACATACTAAAACATACATACATAACAGAGACAAGAGACAAGAACAAGTAGATAGAATAACAAATTATATTAGCATGAGAGGGTCCATACAATACATTGAACTGAACTGAGTTCTCATCTAGCTCAACAGCCTAATATATATGATTTACAAATAGTTACAAAATAACTACTTGTCGGTTCGGTGAACTGACACGACCTTAGGTGGCCCACCTAATCTCTAGTTCAGTCGGCTGATCAACTAAGTCAGCTATCGTTCAAGTCACCATACCGACTTGCTCCTCTAACATCTCCCCCATGAACAAAACATTTCTTCCTCCCAAAGAACAGGGAGGTACACAAATTTCATCGTCTGTCTAAGTAGTCATTATTATGTGCTTGGTCTTCATGGACTGTGAAGTCTAATGGTTAGTATTTTTTGTATGTAGACTTTGACAATTGCTGGAGCTATCACTGCTAGGTGATGTTGGAAATCCGTCCAAATCTGCAATATTTTCTATATGTTGATGGTGAGTGTAGTCAGATTTGTTAAGATCGGCATTTTCTCTGGAATGGAAATTTCAGCTATTCTTTCCATGTCGGGACCCATAAACTAGTCATTTTCTTCTACTGTCTCTCTGAGTCATTTCATCTGTGGGCAGATGATGTCTACTTTTTCCAAGTTGGGAATGGCTTGATGCACCCACTGATGTGCTTCTTGGTCAAGTTTAGCTGTCTCAAGAACTATTTGATCCTCAATTGTGCTTCTGAGTGCTTCATCAGTGGTTTTCCTCTTCTCAAGCGCTTGGATCTCTTGTCGGGTATGCCTAGTGTGCTGATAGACTTGCCCGTAGTAAGCAAGCCAGTCTCTCAATACTTCTTCGGTGATGACAGACTCCTCCATGTGATCTTGCAACACTTTGTAGGATTCGAAAAAGGTTGTGTGCTGCTCCATTAGTAGTCGGATGGTTTCTTCTTTCTGCTCTTCTTTTGTTTCCTGAATCTGTGCTTGGAGCGTCGACACCATGTTTTCAAATAGCTGATAAGCTCTTTCTAGCAGTTTGTCGGTGTCGACCTCTATTGGTCTTGGTATCACAGACTGGACCAGGTCCCTGCACTTGTTAAGGAACTTAAATTGTTATTTTTCCTTGTTGTCTAGTTCCTTATGTCTGTGCTAGTTCCTTGTCTTTGCTTCGAGTGCTAGCACTTCCAGTAGTTGTTCTAGCTCTAGATCTCATCAATTTGGTTGTATCAACCACAGTGGTTGACCCACCTAGATTGTTGTGGACCATTGTTGGCTGTCCATGATGGTCCTTCTTCTTTTTCTTCTTTTTGTGCTTCTCTGCTTCTGCTTGTTTCGGTGCCTGTGTACCTGCAAAAGTTGAGTCTGGATTTTATGTTTGCTGTGCAGCAGTGGTTGATGGTATTTCTATTTGGGGCGGTGGGATGACTATTGCCTTTTGTTGTTCAGATCCAGGTGACCCAGAAGTATATGCGGTTGGTGCTGATGGTTGTGGTGGGGTTGGTTCTGGTGCATCTGGTTGGATTAGGGGTTCTGAGTTGGGGGATGGTGGTGGTGGTGATGGTGTTGGTGAATGGTCGGGTTTGATTGGGTTGGCGGAAATGTGGTCAAGTGGTGGATTTTTGGTCTCGATTTATGTCCTCGATATTTTATTCTTCCTCTCCTCCAGTCAGTCCAGAGGCTGGTAGGTGGGGTTCGAGTTCAGTCGAAGTGATAGTCATGGTCCGACGTGCGACAAATTTAGCTTCTTTGTTGAGATTTATCTCGAAGTTCGAAGTCACAGTTGAAAAAGTTTTTAGCTCTTGAAGTATTTGGATAGGTTTTTGGGATCCACCAGCTTCAAATAGAGGTGCTTTGGTAGAGAGTTTTTGCACCGATGTGAATATCTTAGGCAGTTTTTCAATGAATACCTAGAGGTCTCTGTCCCAGTCGAACTTCTCCTTCACAACCTCTGACATAGAATTTTTGCATAGGTCAAGTGGGCTTATTGAGAGTTGTTCTTATATTACCTCCTCTGTGATTTTTGTCGGTGATGGAGGTGGAGGCGTAGACACAATATCTACAACATTTTTAGGCGTCGATGTGTCTGTGATCTTAGCCTTCTTTGGTCGACCTTGTAGTGCTTCTGCCTCAAAAAATCTCTAGAATTGGGTTTCAACTGGCACTTTGTTTACTGTGGCATCTTCTATTATTTCGAGGGCTGTAGCTGCAAGTTTCTCATCATCATCTGAGGACTCTGGAATGATAAGCTTATACTTACCTTTCCCTTGCGGCTGTGTTGTTTTCCTTTTTCTTGCAGCTACTATCTCCTTCGACAATTTGGTGATAATCTCTTTGGTGATAGCATACTCAAGATTTTCAGTTTCTATCCCTCCCCTTGGTGTATGATTTGGGATGAGATTTTCTTCAGATGGATTGGTTACCTACTGTTCTGCTTGTGTTTCTTCTATATGTGTTTCTACCCCTCGTGCGATCGGAGGTTTGATGATGATTTGTAGTCAACCAGTGGTTTCGATCGGTGTCTCCTCCGACACAAAGGTATTGTTGTATAGTTTGATCTCGTAATCCTCCTCCTTATCTTGGTCTGTCAACGGTTCTTCTATAGAGAAGTCTGTTTCCTTTGCTTTTGCTAGAATTGGTATCTTTACTTCCGCCTGTTGAGATAGTTCCCGAAAAATCTATTCGACTGACGGATAATAGTCGAGGGCCTTTGCATTTGGTTTGGCACCCTGCATGTACCATACCATAGTATGGTTGAGCTCTAGCTGAATGTGGGCCTTTTTAGGTAGACTTCGTCGGATGTTCTGAGGCACCCTCCATCTGGTTGTACGGACTTTTAGCTGTTGGGGCCAATTTTCCAACAACACTTTTCCATTTGCAAGTTCCTTCATTGTTCCTTTCTGGGAGAAGGGTTTGAATCTCCACATATGGAATTTTGTCGGTTCCTGAAAATTTTTGTCTCCTTGAGGGAAAATAGAGTACATTACTATCCATAAGATAAGGGATGGGAACCTCATAATTCCTCCCGTCTCTTGGAATTTCTCACAGATGGTTTTGATCATTTCAGCGACATACTCAGCTCATTTGTATATCTTTCCATTGGTCGCAATGGTCTCTACTGCTTCCAACATATCTATTTTGAGGTTGCTTCCTCGACCTGCCATTGTGAGCATAATAGCTATGATTTTGGCCACAGTCTATGGCCTTCGATGTGTTATGTGACCAATCATTAGTCCTTTCGAGTTTTTGCTTGATGTCGACCCTGTTACATCTTCGACCAATCCTTCTTTTATACTGACTAGTACTGGGTCTCCTTTGTTTGATAGCCCTATTAATTGGGAAATGACTTCCCCAAAGATGTCAACCATTCAGTAGAAGTAAAATTGGCCGTTGTGGTACCGTCTTATGAAAAATTTGACTACTTTTTCTTTTGTGTCACCGAAGCTGGCCATGAGCGGTGCGTTGGCATAATTTACAATGGAAATGTGTTTCATTTTCTCTGCAGCTGGGGTAGGCTTCTTATCGACATAATCCCACTCTTTTATCATGGCCCATAGTTTTTTCCATGAGCCCTCTTGCACCTTAGCATTCTTGATGTTCTTTAGTCTCCTGATTAATGGTGTTTCTGCAGTATGCAATTCCTTGGATTTGGTTGAGGCTCTGATATGTTTTGGTGCCATTTTGTCAGTCTAGGGGTCGGTTTTACTATGGTGCTCTTGGTTTTCAGTCGTCTAGTTGCTCTGATGCTCTTTCTATTTGAATTACAGTGAATGATCCTTTGGTGGTTTAGTATTTATAGGGGACACATTGGATGTTCTCGTCAATAGGTGTATTAATGGTGGATGTGATGTTCCAGCTGGAACACTTGAGTGTGTGTTAATGGAGAATTGGTTTCGGTGCTCAAGGTCATGAATGCGCAATGGGACTATCGAGGTTGTCGGTCAATGTCAATTATGAAAATGGTCGATGGTGTTATGTCGATGGGCATGATGTCGGTTGTCGAAGTGGTGATTTCATGTCATAGTTTTCTACGTACAACGGTACTATTTATTTTTTTGGATTTTTAGATTTTTATAGCTTTTTTTTTACGGTTATGGTCGTTATATATATATATATATTAGTTCCTGTAGCATTTTAGTCGGGCTCCATTAACGCGTTTTTGAAATACTATGCCTTGTAACATCCTTAGTCAGACTGATCCATTGGTATGTATCTCTTCGACAACATAGGGTCCCATCCATTCTGTATGTAACTTTTTAGGTTTTCCTTTTACTCGACTATTGTATAGTAAAGCAAGGTATCCTACCAACAAGTTTTTGTTTTTGATGTTTCTGTCATGCCACGCTTTTTGTTGTTGTTTCTGGATTTCTTGATGTTGTATCACGATTAGTTGGTGTTCTTCAAGTTTACTCAGTTGTAATAGTTGGTCCTTTATTCCTTGTTCAACATCGACATGTAAAATCTCTGCAATAATAGGTGTCTGTTGTCGAAAGTGTAGTGGAAATATTGCTTCTTGTCCATAAACTAGTCGAAAGGGGTTTTGGTCGGTTAATCATTTGTATGATGTTCTATATGCCCATAGTACTGTAGGTATCTTCTCATCTCAGTCATCCTTATCAGCATTACATATTTTTGTTAAACCTTTCGTTAATGTTTTGTTAAATGCTTCAATTGCTCCATTCAACTGAGGATGGTATGCTATACTTCGACAATGGTCGATTTGGAACTGGTCGGTTAGGGTTTTGATAGTCCTATTAATGAAGCGTGTTCCCTGGTCACTGATTAGGGTTAGTGGACATCCTAATTGAGTAATGATATTTTCATATATAAATTTTTCGGCTACCTCACTGGAACATGTGTCGACTGGTTCTGCCTCTGCCCATTTGGTCACATATTCGACTGCAATTATTATGTACCTTGCACCTGTTCTTTTTGCTGGTATAGGAAATGGTCCTATGAAATCTATGGCACAAATTTAAAATGTCAAACTTGGTTTTACTAATATCAAAGGCATTTCTATGCTAGGCAGGGGTCGACCTAGTCGTTGACATCTGTCACATTTGATTACAAAATTTTTGCAATCTTTGTGAAGTGTCGGCCACCATAACCCTGATTGTTGGATTTTCTTTGTAATTGTGTCTGCTCGGAAATGTCCACCTTCAGATCCGTAATGTGTTTCATGCATAATGTGGTATCTTTCATGTTCCAGTACACACCTTCTAAGGATGTCGTCTAAACCCATTTTGTACAGGAATCCATTTATGAGGCTATAAGGTGCAACTTTCATGGCTAAGATCTGTTTCTTTTTGGTACCCATGCTTTCTGGTGCTTGTCCATCTTCTAAAAACTGGGCTATTTCCTCTAACTCTATCAGGACTGCTTCTATTCGAAATAGATGTGCATCTTGTAAATCGTCTTCGAATCCTGTCGGTTCCTCTCCAGTGTCGATTCGAGATAAATGGTCGGGACCAACATTTAACTTACCTGGCCTAACAATGACTTCAAAATCGAATTCTTGGAATAGAAGTATCCATCGACAAATTCTTCCATGGTGTAGTGGTTTATTTACAAGGTACTTAAGTGCCTGATGGTCAATGTAGAATATAAATGGGTTAGCCAGGAGATAATGTCAATATTTTTGTAGTGCGAAGACCATTCCTAATGCTTCTGTTTCTATTGTCGAATAGTTTCTCTTAGCTTTGTTTAATTTTATGCTACTATAAAGCATAGGATAATCCATTCCATCATTTCCTGGTTGAGTTAGGATTGCTACTATTGCTAGGCCTGATGCGTGGATGTGGACATGGAATTTAGTCGACCAGTTTGGAAACCTTAGGATTGGATCTTCGACTAGTTTTCTTTTTAGTTTTTCAAATGATATATGGAACTCTTATGTCCAGTCAAACTCTTTATCTTCCCTTAATAGTTCTTCTAGTGCATAGGTCATATCTGATTAGTAACTTATGAATTTTCTATAATAGCCTGTATGACCTAGTAACACTCTAACTTGTTTTGAGTTCACTGGTGGTTTTAGGTCGAGGATAATTTTTATTTTTGCAAAATCTACTTTAGTACCTTCCTTACAGACAATGTGTCCTAACAATATCCCTATGGGGGTCACAAATATGCACTTCCTGATGTTCAAAGCTAACTAGAGTTATCGACATCTTTCCAGCATAAGCCTTAACCACTTGCAATGATATTTTAACATGGAGTATATTATCCAATCATCAAAGTATACTGCCATGGTTTTGTAAATATATTCTTGGAATGTTTTGACCACAATTCTAGACAATACTGCAGGTGCATTCTCTAATACAAAAGGCATAACCTTGTAAGCAAATGATCCAAATTCACATACAAATATTGTCTTTTTCTGATCTTCTTTAGCTATTGGCACTTGGTTATAACCTGAGAAGCCATATGTAAATGAGTAGCATTCATGTCCTGCAACTTCATTTAATATTTCATCTGCATAAGGAGTTGGAAATGGATCTGTTAGTGTCACTTTACTTAGCTCCCTAAAGTCAACACAAATTCTCAATTTGGTCGGATCATGTTTCTTAGGTTGAACAACCATTGGAATTGCCCATTCTGATTAGTCAATAGGGTAGATGATGCATGTTGCAAGCATGTTATCAATCTCCTTTTTTACTGTCTATTTGTATTTATGAGCTAGCTTATATGGCCTTTTCTTCATAGGTCGAACATCAGGTTTAGTGTCAATTTTCATTTCACCCATTTTGTGGACTAAACCTTTGAGATCTATGTAATCTCGGGCAAATACATCTTGGAACTCTTTTAAGAGGTTCACTATTTCTGTTGTCTTCTCTTCACTCCAGTAGTCTCCAATATTTGCCATTTTTGGTCGGTCATCATTTGAGATGTCAAATTCTCTAGTTTTGACCTTATCATCTAGCCATTCTGGTGCTTTGGCTTCATTGATTGGTCAAATTCCTTCTTTAAACTGTGAGAATGTGGCAGGGAAGTTGGATGCAGTCATTCGGTCAGTATCATCCTTGTCGGTGGTTCCAACTTTGAGTATTGTGCGAATAGGTTTGGTTGTTTTGACATGGTTTGATTTCCATCTAAAACTTTTCCCTTCTGTATTTTCATTTTCTAACTATAGTCTTGTTGACTGTGGTATTGTCCTGGTTTGTATATTGTTACAATTCATTGTCTATCGGTTGTCTTTTAAGGGTTTGTTTTCTATCGGCTGTATAAATTCTTTAATCTGCTTTGCTATTTCAACCAAATTCTTATTTTGTGGTATAAAGTTGAAATCTTTGATAAAATTTTATCTGAGTTCAGGCCATAGGAATGTTTCACCTTAGGCTTCCTCCATCTTATACCATTTTTTCATAAGTCAGCAAGGGTTGATGGAAACAGATGCGGCCATGTGTGTTCATCTTTGTACCCAAGTCTTCTCCATTATTTTTCACATGTCTTAATATGGTCTTCTGGATTCTGTCCTTGAATGAAAATAGGTGTCTGAGCTTGCTTGGTTAACTTCTTTCCTCCAAAACGTTCTATAAAGTAAGTCGAAGCTGTTGTCCAAGTCTGCAATTTTGTCTGATGGGTATCCCACCATCTAGCAGCTTGTCCTGTAAAAGTTTCTACTAAACTTTGTAGTCAACCATGTTCACCAATATTTTTGGACACTTGTTCTATGTGCATGACTGGTGATTCTCTTTCCTTATATCTTGGTTTTTGTGTATTATTTATATTTGTAGGTTTTAAAGTGGGGTATTCCCTAATTTTTTTCTCAAATATTTTTGGTACAATGGACACTATGAAGCACTGCCGGGTGGGATTTTTCTGTACTTTTTGGATAGTCCAGCACCCTCTTGCTTGTGTTTCATAGTTCTAGACTTCCTAATCATATAATTCTGCATCTGAATTATATCATACTAAATCTTGGTTTCCCAAATGAAGTTCTCCATAGATATTAGGTTTTATATAATCTGCATTATTTTGTATTTGATAAAGTTGTCGGATATCAACTTCTTCATCGATAGGTTTTGTCCAAGGTTCTCCTTGGGATGGATGAATAGGTACAATGACCTTTTGTATGTTTCCTTTTAATTTTATTCTCTCTTTATCTAGGGATATCGATGCTTTCATCTTTCCTCTCCAAGGTCGACCTACTAACACTAGGAAGGAGCTGGATCCTTCCTTAGGTTCATTAATTTCGAAGTCGACTTTGGTTGATATTCCCTTAATTGTGGTGTCCACATTTTTCCAGACCCCAATAGGTTCAATTAGGCCTTGGTTGGCTAGTTTCAGGTATATACCGGACTCATATAGTCGAGGTCTACCTAACTGTTCCCATGTGTGTCGAGTCATAATATTTACCTGTGATCCAAAATTGTGTATGATTTGTCGGACATGATATCCTTCAATTTCCAAGTCGACAAGTGGGTTGGCATCAATTTTATCTTTTTGATTTAGACTGTAGATATTCTTTGTTTGTTTTTTGGTGTTGTTGTGTTTTATTTCATATAATAAGTCGATGAATTGAGATACTGAGTTATCTATCTATACTAGTTGTATTAATTCTTTTATTGTGTTATGTCGATTGTCGTTCACTTCTTCCTATCATGCAAATTCTATAAATATATTTATTGCATCTTTATATATTTGTTTTTCTTTAACTAGGTCAGGATAAACATTTTTCTCTTTTATCTTGCTTATTTGGGGGTTATCACTCCCAGTTTTCGTCACTTTTCGGGTTACGATATGTAAATTTTTTCGATTGATAGTATCATGTTTTTTCACACATGACAAGAAATTAACATTCTTCTTTTTATTTATCTTTTCAAGAATAATAGGGAAATCCTCTAATGAGTGATCCCCTACACCACAATTAGTACAGAATTTGAGGTCAGTTCTGTCCTTGTATGGACATTCTGCATGTCAGTGTCCCTCCTTATAACATCTGAAACATTGGATGGGTCAACGTGGTCAGTTGTCTCGATTACCAGAGAATCGACCTCGACCTCCATAGCCTCCATGTCAGTTTTCATACCGGCACTTGTATCTTCGACCTTTGTATCTTTAATTGTTCTGATTGTTTGGCACGTGGTTTTAATCATTACTTTGTGCAACTGCGTTGGTCTGATAGACTGCAAGATAATTTTTTTGGTTCTTGAGATTCAGATGGAAGTTAGCCGTGTTATGATTTTTGGTTTCGCAGATTGCACACCAAGATGCCTTACCGTTCTTCATGTTGAACAGGCAATCTTTTTTTGAGTGGTCTCCATGCTCTTGGAAAATGTCACAAAAACATTTAGTCTACATGAATTGAACATCCTGTTAGCTGATGTCCTGTCGACAGTTGTCTTTTGAATGCCCGGTCATCAAGCACTTTGTGCACTAGATATCCTGACTTTTGAGGTTTAATTATTTTAATGACTTTTGTGCACTCTGGAGCTGTTCTTCTAATCTATGATCGATGGAGTATGCTGGTATGTCCTCACCCATTTCTACTTGGAGATATTTTGTAAGTGCATCTTTGTAAGTCTTGAATGTCTCCAGACTTATGTGTCAGTGAATTTTCTGTGATAAACCTGCAAGAAACCACTGGATTAATAACTGTTCGTCAATAACATAGTCCAATTGGCTAAGAAGGTCTTTCCATCGTTTATCGTAATCACGGACAGTTTCTCTTGGCTTCTGTGATGTCATTTTTAGTTTCTTTGCTGCCAGATGTTTTGCATCTGGAGTTTTGAAAAATGATAGAAATTGCACTTTGATCTCAGCTTTGGTTGCTCAGGGTGTTCTTTTAGAAAATGTCATGTACCAATTTAATGCCCTTTTCCTCAAGGCACCAGCGAACTATGCCATCTTCCTGTCTTCATTCATAACTTGGTTAGCCTCCCAAGTCGACTCATAGAAGAACTAGTGTCGTTTGGGGTCCTCATCAACCTCATATAGAGGAATGTGTGCTGACCTGTGACCCATATCGAAGTCACTGTCATTGCTTTCAGGAGGTGGCAGTGGTGGAGGTGGTGGTGGGGGTGGTTGGGTTATTTTCTTATTCCTCTCTAAGAAACTATCGCCAATGAAACTCTCATTCCCATCGGTTGTTTTTGTCGTTTCCTCTTCGACCAACAGTCAGTTGGTGTCAACTTCTTTTGTCGATGTCCAACTGAAATTATCTATCTGTAGTTCTGAATGTTCTGTGTCCTCCAAAGATGTATTTTGCAGGGGGGGTGCTCATTCATGTGCCAGTAAAATTAAGTGGATACTTCTGTTGGAGGGTACCGATTGAAGTGTAACCCAATTTCCTTCTTCTGGTCAACGGATAATGAGATGTCTACCAGTGTATGTCTCATCATCTAGTCAGCTCCATATAACAAAGTCACCAGCTCCTTGTCTAAGGTCCTCTTCGATAATAGCTTGTATCCAGGTATGCGGATTTGTCAGAGGTTTTACTTCCTGGGGAACTTCTAATTGGAGAGCTTCTCGTTTCTCTATCCATAGTTCTTCTTCCATAGGGGACGCCTCTTCTTCCATGCCTTCTTCTTGTCGGTCATGACTCGACTCTGGTGGATCTCTTTCCTAGTCGGTCACCCTAGTACTCATTCCTCTCTGCAGCACTAAGGATCTTTCTCTTCTTTATTCCCTACTTTGTAGCCTCCTCTCCCTCTCTATTTTATGGAAGTCTGTCATACCTTTGTGTGACACTGTCTTCTTGATTTCCTATTTAGGTTCACTTCTCATTACTGGTGATTGGTATTTCTTTTAGTCGACTAGAATCCACTCCACTTTATTCTAACATATGACCAGCTACCCCCCCATAGCCTACCCGATGCTTTAGAAAGCCCGGATAGTTTTGTCTACTTGCTTAGGAAGTATTTCCACTCCCTTTCTGCAATGAATTTTTCCCACCCTTTTGCTTTTCCGCCCAATTAGGGTTTAATGGCGGTCCACGAAGTGATGGATGGGGTTCGACAATATGACCCACTCCCTTCTCGATCAGGAATTTAAACAGCAAGGTCGGTAAGGAACACAAAAATTGCTTGGTGAGGTCTGTGTAGAATTTATTCTTGACTATTTCCACCGAAGTTCTATCTTCTACTACTTGCTCCTCGCAGAATTCATCAGTGATTTTTTCAAACCACTCCAACAAGTTTGTTCTTCCCCCACGAATTAGTTTTTCTAGTAACTGTTGATCTTTAGTCCCTTCCGGATTTTTCATCCAGGAGTTGCTTCAGAAGTTGGGGCACTTCTACAAGCTTCTCATGTGTCTTTGTAAAGAATCTTTCTTTTGCTTGGGCGGTCATCAATCTATTTCTTCATGCATAATCTTGTAAATAATTTGATACTTTACATTCCCACTAGTCCTTAATCTCCTATTCTGATATCATCTGCTTGTATACATCTCAGACATGTACTACCGGCAACAGAACCAATGTTGTAATCTCACAGATCACATAAGGTTACCAATAATACATACTAAGACATACATACATAATAGAGACAAGAGACAAGAACAAGTAGATAGAATAACATATTATATTAGCATGAGAGGTTCCATACAATACAAATAACTGAACCAAGTTCTCATGTTGCTCAACAGCCTAATATATACGATTTACAAACAGTTACAAAATAACTACCTGTCGATTCGGTGAACCGACAGGACCTTAGGTGGCTGACCTAATCTCTAGTTTGGTCGGCTGACTGACTAAATTGGCTATTGTTCAAGTTGGCATACCGATTTTCTCCTCTAACAGTAACTACAGAATCCATGAGTTAAAGAATAGACTTCTTGACCCCCGACACTCTCCAATACTTCATCTGTAAATGGTGTTGAAAATGGGTGTGCAAGAAGGAATCATTCAATTTCCTTAGGTCAACATAGTTGCACACTTCACCAATAGTATTCTTATCTTGCACCACCATCATACTGATCCACTTGTATTCTTCAACATGCTCTATGATACATGCATCCAACATTCAATCTAACTTTGTCTTGACCTTTTCTTTGTACCGCAGATTGAGTCGTATAGGCATTTCTTAACAGGTTTTGTGTCAAGCTTCAATGGGATTTTCATTTATCCAAGATCTACAACAATGGGTTTCATTTCAAAAAAATTAGTGACAAACAAATCTTGAAATTCATGTAGCAAGTTTGTAATATTTCCAACAGTTTCATCGTCTCAGTAATCTCCAATATTGGAAAACTTTGGATTTTCTATAGACCCAATATTTACTTTCTTGATTTTTAACGGATTCAAAAATGCGTCACTCGACACACCCGATCCTTCCACTGCACAAGTGCTTCCATATTCAGGAATGTTTTTGTCGCATGGATCATCATCATATGGTTCACTTGTTACATTATAGCAACCCATCTAGTGCTGGAATGTTGCATTGCTTTGATTAAATTTTGTCATTGATACAGGAATATCTTCAAATATCTTACTCTTAATTATTTGTACAGTAGCATCAATCAACGAATGATCATCAACAAATTCAAACCTCTAGGTGAAACTGGAAACTAAATCTTCTCATTCTACTATCCCTTGTCGCAGCTTAACTAATGTATACCAGTTCCTTGGTATCAAGCGGTGTGACCACCCTTAGTTCTTCATCTTCAAATGTTAGTATCATTTTCTTGAAAATGATAATTGTTTGGTTGTAAATGGCCCAATCGATCCAAAAAATTGCAGGATGTGGATTTGTATCATCAACAATGTCGATCACCTCAAAGTATGCATAAGTGTGAATTCCTTCTACCTCGACATGAACCTGCGTTAGTCAACCTATAGGTAAATTTTTTTATTTATTTGCTAGTCTGAGTTGTATAGGAGACCATACTAGTATTGGTTTTCCCATAATATCTGAATTTTTCCTAGTAACAATGTTCACATTGGATTCAAAGTCCAATATAATATAATCCATGTCATAATATCCTATCTGGGCTATCATTCTCAGTTCACTACCTGTCTTCAATATTTCCCGATATGATTAACCCTTCTTTATGGCCACACCTCCTCTAGAGGTTATTCTATCAAAGTTGTCAATTGCATGACAACATATTTATCTTGTATTAGTGTTAAACAACTTTTAAATAACTCTTTTAATTTAATAACCTCTCCCGTTGGTTTCTGTTGAAAAAACTGGTCAAATCTTTCACGCATTCCCAGGATTAGTCCTTTAGACAATGTAGTTGTAGAGTTCGATGCTTGATTTATATTGAAGAATTATTTTTGTGCATCCATGAGTAATTATTTTTCTTTTTGGACATCGAATGGTACTTTTTTTCTCATATCAGTCGCACTCGCGGTTGTTTGTATGGTTCTTCTTTATCAGCTCCGATCACAACACCTCCTCTAGTCATGAAATCAATACTTGGCTCCCTTAGATCAGCAAAGATATTTTGTATGTTAATATTGGGATTCTAAGGTGGATTCTGGTTTCCCATATTCTTGGACTTCCATTTCACAATCAACTAAGGGAACTATTCGACAGTATGGTCAAAATATTTACAATATGAACATGTCGTAGTAGGATTTGTGCAGTCCCTGGAAATGTGTCTAGATTTTCAACAATTATAACATATCACTTGGCCGCTTCTGTGGCCAAATCCTCCTCCTCCTCATTGGCCTCTAAAAATTCCACCCCATAGGTTGAGGATATTATGCTTGAGCATACTGAGGCCAAGTGTATTGATATGTGTATATTGATCCCGAGGGTACTAGTTCTGAGGAAATTGAGCATGAGATTTCTCATTGTGCATATGTTCATCATTCTTCATCAGGTATGTGTCAACTGTTTTCTCTTACAGTAGCTGATATGATCTGGAATCTTTCTCATCGTGTCCCATCGACTGACAAAATTTAAAGTATAGTTCGGTTGGCACACTTACAGTTTTATATAAGTATACGCATTCTTCTTACCAATGTCTTCTAGTCTAATAGATTCGACACCAAGGCATCTCTTATGTATTCATCGGATTTGGTGCCCCTGATGTGACATAATTCATAACCGTTGGACAATTATCTTTATGATGTCATTATTTTATACATCTATTACACCATAGTTCTTCTTGTACTTCGTTTCCTTTCTTAATATCCTAAAGTTGTAGTGTAAGGTTGGAAAGTTGCAACTGGATTTGCATCATTCCTACACAGTTTCTCCAACCAGTGAGGCTTATAATTTCATAGCTAGCCACAAAGCCTCACTCTAAGATATGATCTTCTACTGCATTAATGGGACATGGATATGTGGCAACATAACTGTAATAAACCATTCTTTGTGTTGTATGTATCCTACATTTGAAAACTTACTTTGGTAATAAAATTCTTGAATCTTTAGTCGAAGTTTCAAATAGACTTTGTAGGTAATTGTTTACATTCTTTCAACTCTGTAATGCACTACAACTCATATTTCGGTTTCTTAAACTCATCTATTGATAATGTCTAGATTTGATCCAATGTCTTATGAGAAATTCCTATAGGAATTATAGATAATTTTATGTATAGGTCGAGTGCACGACCTCTGAGGGTTGTGATCATCTAAGCTTTCTTTATGGATTCGTCTTGTACCTATCACACGATCCATATAGCTTCCCAAAAAAACCAGTGTTGCTTATGGTCATCTAACCCATTTCCATTAAATATTGGTAACTTTATATGATTACCATCCATTCTATTTAGACTTGGTACTGTTGAATTTTTATTTCCACTAGTGGGCATTCCCTGGATGCTTATTCCACCATTATTGTTAGTCGTATTATAAAAACAACAAGGTGATGTTTTTCTTGATCCTACCTAAGGTGATGCGTTACTCGATCTTACTTTAGTTGACGTGTGTGAGTTCACGGGTATGTCTTAATCTTTACCTGGATTTGGTACTTCTTCTTCTTCACCTTCCTTGGATATTAGTTGGTACTCCTCTTCTTTTTCACAAGATCCTCTGTCAAGGTGTGACGCAAATTTGTAGTCCTTTCCTTCGGTCTCACTACAACTTCCTCTTCTTCTCTCAGTTCTCCTCTTTCCTGAACGAAATATTTTTCCACTCCTTAGGCATCCACCTTCTAGTTTAATCTCGTTGTTACCATAAAACATCTCAATTTATCTCCACCCATTCTGTTCGTAATCTTTCTTATGACATATCCTAGGCCTCCACGTAAAAAAATTTACTCGTTGGATTCCATTTTTCAGGATCTCTTTTTCACACATCAGCATCTTAATCTACAATTTCAAAGATTTCAGATATCAACCTCGCGGTCTTTGGAAAAATTCTCTTTATGTTTCACTATATGACTTTATCATGTCGACTCCAATTTTCATAATATATTTTCCCAAAATAATGTCGATCCAAAATTCAATAGCCCTAGATATAAGGTTACTACTTCTTTTCAACCATTGGATCAGTTGAGGACTCCACTCTGTTGACTCTCCTCCTTGGAAAATTTTCTTCTGGGTTTCTAGCTTCAACAGGAACTCATGCAATACAATGGAAATTTCGCTAAATAAAATTTCATGAATGTTTGTGTAAAGATATCATTCCAACCACTTAGTTGGGCTCCACCGTGATCCTTCACTTTCTTCTCGTGCAAATTCTAGTCACTTATAATCGATCCAATATTGAATTTCTTACCTTGTCAGATACCAAAACATATCCCCTTCAGAATGATTCATGGTCCTGGAAACATAACCATTTGTTGGCCTACTTTCAGTCGACCCAATTTCATATTCCTCCTTTGTCAACAAATCCCAATATATTGTCTTGACAGAGCATGACTCCATCGAAAACACTTGTGACGTAGATGAAGTCCCACCTAAGATATCTATTGGGAACTACCAAAACTAGGTTTCTACAGTTAAGTCGATGATTCCATCCTTACAGCAAGACCAATTCACTTGATCCAAACTATAATTAAACCTATGTTCTTATCTATTCATTCACGATAACTATCTATTGATATGTCGTCATAAATAACAACATTAATCATGAAGCATTAACACATATTCAATATGTGACACAAATATAAGTTCATTCAACATTTAATTATTTTTGACACATTCATATAAGATCATATATATCAATTGCACATTTGACACATGTAATGTCCCTTGTGAATAATTTTCCCAATGTGCTCAAATTCACCAAATTTCAACTCTAGGTATATGGATACAACTGATTCCAAACTCCTCCAATTACTTTCAAATTTGGTGAGGAAGGTCATGAGGGGTGATGGGACACATTAACACATATATCAGACATATAATCAACTAATATACCCAACCATGGTCTGAAATTTTCAAGGGAATAAGTTTCGGGACAAGACTAGTCAATTTGGGAGGTGGAAATCCCCCTTTGGTCCTGGAACAAATCTCTTCCAAACACTGTACAAAATCCACTAATGGTTCATATGATACTTTTATCTATTATAATACATTAATTAAATTATATGTGTTTTTTGGGTCGATTAGGTATCCAAGAGACTCAGAGAATCTACTAGTAATTTTGAGGCTCAAATTCCCAATGGTAGATGGCTCCAAATAGCTTGAAATGTTCTCAAATTGTACTAGAAGGTGTATGAATGATGTTAATACATAAAATGGTGTTTATAGGTGTATTTAAACCATCAAATTAATTCTAAAACTCACTTTTTAAATATGCTCAATGTATGGAGTTTTACGAGCAACTTGTGGTTCAAATCCCCTATGGGTAGATAATGAAAATGACTTTCCAAATGCACTCAATCCAAATTGAAATTATAAATGGAATTAGGTTAAATATAAATAAAATCAAAATTAACTCATATGAATCACCATTCAACTTTTAATTTCTACTATAACTCCCTTAAATCAGATGCAAAAATACTAGTTTCAACCTTGGGGGAAATGATATGCAATCTTCTCCAAATGCTATGAAACTCAACGAAATGACTACAAATGATTATGTACTGAAAATTAAACTCATATAATACATAAATAACACACCATTCATCCATAAACCATCATTATTTTACTTATCCATTCAAATCCATCAACATTACATTGGTTCACAACAAGGTAGTGGGGAAATGGCACTGTTTCTTTATTGTTTAACACTTTTACATGAAATATTTTGGTATTTCGACCTGATAATTTATGAATATGAATAAAATATTATAAATTGAATTCCATTAATCATATATATATCATATAAACATCATTTCATTCGAAATCATCATCATTGCAATGGCATACATTATTATAGTGGTGAAATGGTCATTGTTTTCTAATTAATAATCACTTTTTCATACAACCATTTGGTATTTATAAATGTGAATTTATGAATATGAATAAAAGTTTATATTATGATTATTACCATGGTAAATGTACCATTATAAGCTATCCAAAATATATCAATAGCTTTCCAAGTGTGCCTCAGTCCATAAAGCAAGAATATGATGAGAAAACTTGGAATAGATGAAAGAACATGCTGACCTTGAAGTGTCTATGAGATTCCCTATATATTGCACCTGTAACTTATGAACCCATTAAATATCCATGAAATACCTGAATGGATTTTCCACACACCAACTTGGATGGGAATCTTTCACCCTAGAAATTGGCTAAGGCAAGAAACTAGTCATCCACTACCTCTCTCTCTTCACAAATGAAAATTTCTCAAATGATCAAAAGTTGCCTTCATTATTTTTTCTTGACATTTATAAATTTTCCAATCTCTCTATGGATCTAATTCCTTCCAAGAAATTCATTCCTCTAGTTGGGAAGAGATTCCAAAGAATGCCACTTGTACAACAATTCCTAGTCTCCCACTTCCACCAAATCACATGTGGAAGCATATTAGCTGCCCTAAATCCATCGAGAGCCCTATTGGAGATATTTTTAGCCCTGAAAAGTCATATATTTCATATTTCAGCCTTCATATCTGATTTTTGTCATAGTTTTCATATCATTTTCATCATTGTTGTCATAGAGCTAGGGAATCTAGTCCAAGTGTCTCACTAGCTCCAAAATGCCTCTTCCTCTTCCATGGGAGTTACTATTCCACTCCAATTAGACCTTAATTGATTCATTACAAGTATATTTACCTTCCAAATCATCCCAAGACCCTTGGGATTATTATGGATTCAAAATGACAAGAGGTGGATGTCATGTGGCATAGAAAATCTAGCTTGTGTGGGTCCCACATCCTCCACGTTTATTCATGGTCAATTTCCTCTTTGATTTTACCTTGTATTTATTTATTTATATTATTTATTAAATATTTATTCCATTATAATTTTCAAACATCATTTATTGTCCCCCTTATTCCAAATCCCAAAGCTTCCACCCCCAACCTAGGAAACTAGTAATTTTCCTCCTTGGCAATTATTTGACCCTTAGCATCAATTTGACAAACTCTTAGGAATATGGAAAATGTGATTATGCCATTGTGACCCAATGAAAAATTTGGGACATGACAAATCCTCCCTTCCCAATATTGCACGTCCTCAAGAAATTTCAAACATGGGTGTTGAAGAACCTGCTTTTTGTATGATTCTTTGAAGTTGCCATTGAGTTGCCAAACTTTGAGTCTTTGACATTCAATGAATATGTTAGAGAGGAAACACCATGATTGTTGTTGCACTACTCTGATTAAAATCACTTTATTAATTGGGGAATCCATCTCCTGTACTGCAAAAAAATTGAAATCAATGGGACTAAAACTATCCCAGGGCCCCATTGTTTGTATTGCACTCCAACATATAAGAGTGCTCTCCAACCCATACCATTAGGAAAGAGAATTTTGGGATCCCATTTTCTTGTATGGATTCTTCCAAAAATCATGAATACATAATATAAATAATCAAAGTACATAACAACATAATAAAAATTTACATCAAGGAGGTCCCTCATAAAAAAATCATGAAAGTTCTGTTGTAGCTGCAACACTTTCCCAAAATTCTAAAATTTTGGGACCCTCCTTTACTTTGAATTAGTCAGATTTCCTCTTGTTTGCAGCCTTTTGATCTTGGCTTTTGGTTTTTTAAAGCGTCTTCCAGACATTTTGATTTCTACGAATCACTTGTTTTTCCTCATTTCAGGCCTTAAATTTCATCTTAAATAGGGCACCTTGCTGTTTTACAAAACCTGTTAAAGATTTCATTGCAAAGTTTTCTTGGATCGGGAGGTTTTTCTTTGACTGTCCAGCCGTTGCGGGTGTTCTTCAGCTCGTTTTTTTTTCTCTTTTCCGCCCCACCTTTGCGGGTGGCTTTCGAAACTTGATTTTTGTTTCTTGCCCCGTCGTTGCGGATGACTTCAAGAACTTGGTGATTTTGTTCCACCCCGCCGTTGCGGGCCTTCTTTGGATCTCAGCTGTTTGTCTCGCACCGATTGTGCGAAGGTTGGTGGTTTTGTTTCACCGTTGCGGGGGAGTTCACATGTCTTTATGTTGCGGACGTTGTTTTCATTCCGCGTCGGAGGGGGATAAAAAACTTCCACCTCCGCCGTTGCGGATCAATGGGAAGTCCGGAGATTTTGTATACCGCCGAACCGTGCAATGTAGAGTTTCTTTTTCCTCGTGCGGACGATGAAGTTTGGAAGATGATCCGCCGTTGCGGGTGTGGCCGAACTCTTGGTCATCCGACCAATGTATCTGTCGCCGCCCGACTACAGCGTTTTGATCGCATGACTTATGTTTTGTGTTGCGGGTGGTTTAATGATGATGATGGTCCGCCGTTGCGGAGAGGGTTGAGTTGTGTCGCCCGATATGACTTTCGCGCCCGCTCCGACCGATTTGATTGGTCGCACGTGTGAATATTTTATATATACGGGGGCGTATTTTGGGTTTTTTATTGTTGTTTTATCGTGTCCAAGCTGTCAACACTGTCGAGCTCGTGAGTCATGTGGAAGCATCATACCGGTACGCGCGTCCAGTTGTTGATCGAAAGCTCCATCGTTGTCACCTTTTCGTTTGCGCACTCCTGCCAGGTAGGATCTTAACCCCCTCTTTTCAAGGTTTCGGTTGGGTTACTTAGGATGTGTATAATGTAGAAGTTACGGCCCGTAGTTCCGTTTTGCTCACAAACGGGGTTTTTATATCCGCGGCTAGGGTTGTCGGTTTCGTTTCCCCAGTAGTTGCGCCCGCGTTTTACCATTTTTTTGGTGGATAGCTTCTGCGGTTAGAGGGAGTGGTTTTTTTTTTCCTTTTATAAGGCCCACATTTTCGTCTACCTCCTCTGATTAGTTCATCCCTAGCGATAGAGGAAGACACGGTGCAGGCGGCCGTTATGCCGCCTGCACCTAGTTATTTCTTGCTGTGATGAGGTCCTTGAAACATTTTGGATAGGGGTTTCACCATTTTATTCATGATAGATTCCTGGCTGTTCGATTCCCTGTTCTTCGAGCCCTAATCTTAGCCTCCGCGCTGCGCATTTACCATTGTCGGCCACCGTGAAGCCCTAGGGCCGTGCCGCAGTTATTATTCGAAGCTTTGGGGGTATAATGAGTAATGGCGCTGATGGGTTTCCCCTGCGCGAGGGGTTTTCATGGGTGCCCATATTTCATGACCGCACCAATGTAATTGTCATGTCCGCGAGCGGCATAGGCTTTGCTATTCTTATCCTTGCTAAAGCTTGTTTAAGTTTACAGGATAGTCGTGTTGATTTTGCATTCGCATTACTTACTGTCATTGTTATAAATTGGCATATTGATTAGTCTTGATGGCAGGCCGTTTGATGAAGTAAATCCTTTAGCATTTATGGCTCGTTATATTGCAGAAATGATTTGAGTTTGTGCTGATAGTTCAGATGGTCAAGTTGTGCGTACATATGTGTTGCTTTCTTACTTACACACTGATATAAGACAATAGCACAGCTCAAAAGATTGCATGACTAGTTCAAATCCTTCAATGTAAAGAACCTATGTCTGATATCATTATAGCCACATAGACAAATGGAGAAAGAATAAACTGCTTCTTAATATTTTCAAATTTGAATTGCTTAATATCATGATGTTTTACATTGCAGGAAGATTTCAAAATGTCCAGGAGACAGAAAAAGAAGGCCCCTGTGGTAGAAGAACAAACAGCAATAGAGGCCGACCTACCAACTGAGCACATATATGAGGATACACAGTGTGTCACAGGGGTGGGCCCTGAGTATAAGTGGGGAGACATACATAGGATGATTTCCCGTAGGGAAGTCCCAGATATGGGCCTGGAGGAGGAACACATCTACGCAAACATAGAAAAATATGCAATCATGAAGGTTGCCACCAGGCCAGAAATGTTTCCATGTGCTGAGTTGATGAGGTGGATCCTTCCACACACAAACCATGGTTCAATGCTTATCTATAATGTTGAAGGTCAGGGCTATGCTTCCTTTAGCCCTGGATATGTAGCCTTAGCCTACCACTTGCCTGAACCTCAAGTTTTCTTGTCCAATGAGTGGTTGGACAATCTCAGGATGGATTTGATAGAAACCATGAGAAAGATGCTATTACTAGGGAAGCTCTATAGACATAGAGCTACTGAAGATTATGACACAGCCACCCTTAGACCGCCGTACAGATTCATAGCTCTAATGTTGAATAGGATCTTCAGGAGGGCCAATGGTAGATTATTCAAATTCGAATGGATACCCCTGATGTTCTATGTGGCCACTGAAGGGACCATATTCAACTGGTCCGGCCTGGTATCTAGTAGTCTGTCTTCCTGTATAGCTGCAGCAAAAGGAGGAGTACAACAGAAAAAATCTGAGTTTTACATGAGCTCGATCTTGATTGACTATATAATGTGCCACCAGCCCTTCCCCGGGCTCAAATGTGTTTGGGACAGGGACAGAATGCCCGTATATGTAGCCTTTAAGCTACTAGGGGCTCATCAATACCATAGTTACTACCGAGAAATCTGCGAACATTTTATCATGCCTCTGCACACTCTTGTCTTCCGAAAGGAATGTGACTGCATGTCTGAAGAAGCTATGCAGGTAATAGAAGAATATGGTGATTATTTCTTAACAGAGAACAGGATGTATCTTAGAATGTTTGGTGGGTCAAGGACACCTTATCTGCTGCCTAAGTATGCAACAGATTATGTAATTCATAAGGAGGCTGTTAGACAGGTATTTATTGACGGAGTTGGTCATTTCTTATTTTCAAAGAAGAAGGCTGTCTACCCACCCTTACCATTTAAGTTAGGCAGCTGCAGTTTCGCCAATGTGAAACAAGCTCCAGAATTTATAGAGGAACTAGAGAAGTTCCATTTTGGGGAGATGACCTTCAGGAGAAATGACACTCATGAAAGAATGGCTGAGCATTGCAGAAAGCACAAGGTGTTTTATGAGTACACCCATCATTTTGACAATGATGAATCAGTGTTCAGAAGAGCCCCGAACATGACAGCACTCAATAAAAGGTTCAAACCAAAGCACTCCCCCAAAGGTGGGAAAGGATCTGAACAAGAGAAGGCTAAGTAGGCTAAGGCTGAAGAAACAGCCCGAAGAATAAGAGAAGAGGCCCAAAGGCTAGAAGAGGAGGCTACAGAATGGCTCCGGAAAGGAGAAGAGGAAAAGAGGAAAGCTGCCCAGGATGCAGCTGAAAGAGCAAAAGAAACAGCTAGAGAAGCAGAGGAGGCTGCTAAGCAAGCAGCTGAGGAATCCCAGAAGAGGCTGAATGAAGAGCTTCGCAAACAGAAAGCTGAGAAGACAGAATTGATACAACAATCATCTTCTGAAATACCACCAGAACAAAGTCAGGGTGAGGAAAACCCTGAAGTGCAGACCCTGCAAGTGCTCACTACTATCACTCCTACAACTCCCATGCTTCAGTTAATGCCCTTTACGCACAAAAAGGGGGAAGAAGTCCCTGATTTTAGCACGGTATACTATGATAGGGCTACCAAAAGGATTATGAGGAGAACTGAGCAAAATATAGAGGCTGAAGGAATGACCAGCACAATGATAACTGATAAAGCTGTGATGGTCGGGACAGATAAAGATCCAAAGTTTGTCATAAGGGCTGGCAGGGCAGCAATAGACGCTACGGAGGACAATGTAGATCGAATGATGAAGGAGATAGACTCAACCAAGAAAACCTCCGCTCAGCTGAAGGACACCCTCAGGAAGGAAAGAGAAGATGGAAATAGGTTGAAAAGAAAATATGAGCATGTGCTTAAGGAAATGGAAGCCACGAAGAGCGAAATCCATGCCATTCAACAGGAAGCCTTGGGAAAATCCCAACAGGAGATTCAAGTTTTAAAGGATGAAAAGGAGCAGCTGAGGGTAAAGGTGGAAGACCTGATGGAGCAAAGAAAAGATCATATATGAATCCAATACCTTGAGCATTAAGGAGCTGGAAAAGAAGCTGGAAGAAGCAAAGGCACAGCAGGTCAATCTGCAGCCAGTTAAAGATCACATCTTGGCTCAGAAAGCTAAGGTGTTGCACCTGCAGAATGCTCTAGAGGAGGAAAGATGTCAGGTCCTCCATATTGACGGCAGACTGGACGAAATTTTAGACACAACTTCTTATTTTGTGGACAGGTCGCAAGACATACTTGAAGTACTGACTTCAAGGATAACCCAGATGGAGGATGACAAAGAAGTCCCAGCTGAGCTAGTGGTCAAAGATAAACAAGCTTTGAAACGGGACCATGACCTGATAGAATTTGCCATCAACACTGCAGAATATTTTCAAAAGAATGTCAAGAAAATAAAGGGAGCATGCGCAGAATTCTTTAGAAGAGCCCTGGTCGCATACAATCGTTGTCAGGCAGAAGTTGGGCAGAGATTACAAGAGTTCCCAACTCATGATGCATTTGCAGAAATGTTGCAAAAAAGGAAACAAGATGAGGAAGCCAAAGTGCAATGCATCAGTGCTATTGATGAACCAATCCTCAGAAATGAAATAGGCCACTCAGCCATTAGTGTACAACTCTTGGAGGAACAGATACGTTTGAACACGGCCAGAATTGAGGCCATTCGAAAGCAAGCTGACAAATTCGAGCTGAACATTCAGTTCCTGGAACCCAACTCATTTGAGAGTCTCGCTGCTGAAGCAGCAGCTTGGAGAAAATTCTTGGAAGACCAAGCGGGCCCCTCCTCATGAGAAGGACTGGTCAAAATTTTGTATAATTAAATAATATGTAAAAGGTTGTATGAAATTGAAGCGTTGGGGAGCCCAAAGGTCACTTTGGGCTACCCAACCATTTTTTGATTTTTGTATAAAACTAGGGAAGATAGACAAAGGAGGGGGCTTTTTCCCAGTTAGACTGGAGGACTTATTGTAAGAAGAACTACTTCATTTTGCAATAAAGAGTTGGTTTTCCTGTTGGAGAAAGAACTGTGAAGTGTTCCAAATGTTGTACCATGGATGGCGGAAAGATGAATTACTTTGTTTTTTCAGCTTATGTCTGTGAATCGTGAGATTGTTCTAAATTTATGACCTATGTTTGGTTGAATAATTTCTGATTTTATTTATGGAAATTTCACTTAGAGTAATGCATGTGTTTGTATATAACAATTGGCTATCTGGTTGTTAGAATATTTTCTCACTCATGTGTTGTAAACGTAAATAACAGCTATCTGTAATTTTGTTTATCATACATGAAAGTAGTACATTACTCACAAATAATCATTTTCTGGCTCCTCGGGGATAGATAGTTAGTCATCTCATTTCATAGTTGCATATGTGGTTTAGATGTTCATGAGCATAAGACGAGAGGTAAGAACCTGCGCAGCACATTATGTCGTTCCTTGCATCTTTATCACCCTTCATGGTTAAGATAGGCATATGCATTGCATACATTAAGTCAAAATACAAATTCCGGTGGACCGGGCCGCAACCGGTAAACCCTTGTTGTTACTTTGACCTACGGTAGCCGGACCGTAAACCAGACGGATTCCCTATACCAAACAGTCAGCGGGCTAGTTGGGAACGCTGATTGGGGAGAATCCCTTACTGTTGCCGCCTGCGAATTTCTAGGCCTCAACAGTTTTGGTGCTAGAAGGAGGGCCGCCACAAAAAAGGCTGGCCGTGGAACTTAATTTCCCGAGACTACCCTACCAGCAGATGTTTTGAAGCTTTCAATCTCACCCAAGTTTGAGATTTCCTGTCCTTGAAACCCTATTTTCCTAAGTGGTTTTTGTTTGCTCGTGCTCATGGCTGGGCATCAACCTAACCCCTTGCCAGCTTGGAGAGCTAGGTCGCCTCTAAACTTGAATCCTCCTTTACACAATTTTCCTCAAGCCTTCGACAAGCTTTTACCTAAGTTTGACCCTGCGGACAACATTGTTGTAGATGACCACCTTCAAATATTTTACCTAGCGCTAGAAGGGCTAAGGGCTGGAGAGCATGAAGACGTAGTGTGCAGGCTTTTTCCTCATACTCTGAAAGGATCAGCAGCATCCTGGTATTTTGGACTACCTGTAAATTCCATTCCTGATTGTGATACTTTTGAAAAAAAAATTAGAAATAAATACACAACCCAGAAGACTCACGCCTCGTTGATGAAAGGGCTTGGTATGTTGAGAAAAGAAAAGAATGAAAAGGTACGAAGTTTCACGTAGAGATTTTCACTGTACCTAAATTTTTTTTCTGTTGTGGACAGACCCTCAGATAAAGTCTTAAGTGAGTATTATACCTCAGCCCTAGGACCTGAGCTGGCTATGTTTGCCAAGATGAAATTCAAGCCTACATTGGTGGAAACTTATCAAGAGGCTGAAAGAGTAGAGGCTGAAACTGACAGTATAGAGGACTATCCTGACCCAGTTGAAGGGAAAACCATCGTAAAAAGAAGCTCACTGCTGTTTAAACCTAAAGAAGATCAACCACATGATTACCTTGAGATGATGAAAGTGCTTCAGAAGCTTTCCAACCGAGTTGTAGAATTGGAAAAGGAAAGGGACGTTCAAATAACCAATAAGCCTCCCCATCCCAGAAAAGAGAGTGACAACCAATGGCAAGTTTCCCCACCACCAAACGTGGCATCAATAAACATAACAGAAATGGGAGGAGATAATTTATGTACCTTTCATCAACAACCCCACTCGGAGAAGAGGTGTCCTCAATGGATACATTCAATGACATGGGTGATGAATAAATTGTTGGATCCAGAATTGACTAGGCACAGTGGTGAGGAAGAAAAGAGGAAACAGACCATAGAAAAGAAAGAGGATGATACTATGTTTTCATGGAATGGAGTTTCACTGTTTAACATGGAAGAAACTGCTCTCCAATCTCAGCATACACTTACAACCACAAAGAATGAGAACCTGGCCATTGAGAACAATGCAATAATGTCAAAGGTTCAGGATTTACAAGGGGAGATAAAGGGGCAGGCTGATATGAGGGCTAAAGATGACTCACCTAAAGATATTTAGGGCAAACAGGAAACAGAGCTACCCATTAGACTTACCAAGCTGGTAGAAGATGACAAAGAAAGCACAACTGGTAAGCTAAAGGAGGAGTTTCCCACAACGAACCAACCAGTAGAGGAAAAGATTGAGCTCATCAAGACAATGAGAACCAGCGCTCCACCTTTCCTTGTAACTCTTGAAATTCTAAATCATAATGTCCATAATTTTTTGGTAGATTCTGGATCATCCATGAATGTTATGCCTCTGATAGTTTGTAAAAAACTCAATGGACAAATAAAGCCTACTCTTTGGGATGTCACACAACTTGACAAGACCAGTGTCAAGGTAGTAGGAGAAATGGAGAATGTGATGATTCAATTGTCTGCAAACAAAAGGATATGCCATTATATTGACATCATAGTAGCAGACATTCCTGATGGTTATGGGATGATTCTAAATAGAGATTGGACAGCGAGACTAAATGGGTACTCTGCTTCAGATTGGTCTCATTTGTGGTTACCCCAGAAGGGCAGCCCAAACTTGATTAAGATTCTAAGAGAGCCTTTTATGAAAAACAATGTTACTGAGTTGGGGGAAGGAAATGAATCTGCTGATTCTGTTTTGGGAAACTACCTTACTGAGCTCAAGCTAGAACACCATTCCTCAAAAGGGGCCAACCCTGTGATGGACACTCAGTCTGAGCTCCTTCAACTCCCTCAGGCTGAAAGAAATGATTGCAGAATTTTAGATATGGGTTCCATCTCAATAACTGCACAGCTGGACCATGGTTAGACAATTCAGGTCTGAAATCCCGCTCATTCCTAGTTCTTTAAATGTGCAAATTTTTGGGATGGGAAAATTTTTGAATTTTGTTTTGCTGTTTTTCTTTTGTACATAAATAAATTGCTTTGTTTTCCTAATGCTAGATGCTTTCTTGGTTTTAGTACTTTAATGCTTTCTTTATTGTTATGCTGTTATTTTCTTACGGTTTTGTTAGTTTTCTTTTGTTTTTGAATAAGAGGAAAACTTTTGGATGCAATGGAAACATCAGAGGTCTGTATTAACTAAAATCCTGAGCAAGAGAACTGTGTTTAAAGTGCAAATAATCTTCTAGCAGTTGTATTCCTAACAGGCAGTGCACTCATTTGAAGTCTTACTTAATCCCTGTAAATAACTCAGAAGTAAAGAGGGTCTGAAGTACTATTTAGAGGCTCCATCCACTTCACATCTTAAACACCCAAGGGGGTGACAGCACTAGACCTGCGGGATGGAAATAGAGTGAGACAGTTTATCATATATAAATGATCCCATGCTATGAATTAAGAAAAGGGCCAAAATATCTTAAGAGTCACTTCTTCCAAAGGAACAAAGCATATCAGAGCAAAGCTCCAAAAAGCATAAATCTTAAAGCATAAAGTAACAAATGGCCACAAGATCCTCTCCGTCCGTGAATTGAAATAAAAAATTATATCATTCACACAAAAGGAAACTATGGGATAGAGGATCCTGAATTTAAAATAAAATTCAATAAGAAAGGCCCGCAGGAAGACTCATACCAAAGAACTAAAGTTCAGAAAGCAAAAGTACAAAATAGCGTGGGAATGAGGAACAAAAGGATAATACTGTCAACTTTCTGTCAAAATCTTGTGGTGTCAAAGCTGTAAACCCCAGAGAGCAGGTAAAATGAACTCCATTTATTTCGGCCTCACAATAGTTATTCAGACCTGACACACTGCTGGTGTTACCCTTTCCCGAAAAGAGAGGCTTCTTACAATGAATTTGATGTATAATCATATTGGCTTAGGAATGCGTATGTCTAGAAGATTTCAGTTTTAATTCATGCAGTTTCAAGCCTAGAAAGGAAGTTAATCCAGAGATCTGGGGTTCACCAGGTAGTCGCCAATTGTTGCAGCTGCAACACTTTCCCAAAATTCTAAAATTCTGGGACCCTCCTTTACTTTGAATTAGTCAGATTTCCTCTTGTTTGCAGCCTTTTGATCTTGGCTTTTGGTTTTTTAAAGCGTCTTCCAGACATTTTGATTGCTACGAATCACTTGGTTTTCCTCATTTCAGGCCTTAAATTTCATCTTAAATAGGGCACCTTGCTGTTTTACAAAACCTGTTAAAGATTTCATTGCAAAGTTTTCTTGGATCGGGAGGTTTTTCTTTGACTGTCCCGCCGTTGCGGGTGTTCTTCAGCTCGTTTTTTTTTCTCTTTCAGCTTTCGAAACTTGATTTTTGTTTCTTTCCCCGCCGTTGCGGATGAATTCAAGAACTTGGTGATTTTGTTCCACCCCGCCGTTGCGGGCCTTCTTTGGATCTCAGCTGTTTGTCTCGCGCCGATTGTGCGAAGGTTGGTGGTTTTGTTTCACCGTTGCAGGGGAGTTCACATGTCTTTATGTTGTGGACGTTGTTTTCATTCCGCGTCGGAGGGGGATAAAAAACTTCCACCTTCGCCGTTGCAGATCAATGGGAAGTCCGGAGATTTTGTATACCGCCGAACCGTGCAATGTAGAGTTTCTTTTTCCTCGTGTGGACGATGAAGTTTGGAAGATGATCCGCCGTTGCGGGTGTGGCCGAAATCTTGGTCATCCGACCAATGTATCTGTCGCCGCCCGACTACAGCGTTTTGATCGCATGACTTATGTTTTGTGTTGCGGGTGGTTTAATGATGATGATGGTCCACCGTTACGGAGAGGGTTGAGTTGTGTCGCCCGATATGACTTTCGCGCCCGCTCCGACCGATTTGATTGGTCGCACGTGTGAATATTTTATATATACGGGGGCATATTTTGGGTTTTTTATTGTTGTTTTATCGTGTCCAAGCTGTCAACACTGTCGAGCTCGCGATTCGTGTGGAAGCATCGTACCGGTACCCGCGTCCAGCTGTTGCTCGAAAGCTCCATCGTTGTCGCCTTTTCGTTTGCGCACTCCTTCCAGGTAGGATCTTAACCCCCTCTTTCAAGGTTCCGGCTGGGTTACTTAGGATGTGTATAATGTAGAAGTTACGGCCCGTAGTTCCGTTTTGCCCACAAACGGGGTTTTTATATCCGCGGCTAGGGTTGTCGGTTTCGTTTCCCCAGTAGTTGCGCCCGCGTTTTACCATTTTTTTGGTGGATAGCTTCTGCGGTTAGAGGGAGTGTTTTTTTTTTTCCTTTTATAAGGCCCGCATTTTCATCTACCTCCTCTAATTAGTTCATCCCTAGCGATAGAGGAAGACACGGTGCAGGCGGCCGTTATGCCGCCTGCACCTGGTTATTTCTTGCTGTGATGAGGTCCTTGAAACATTTTGGACAGGGGTTTCACCATTTTATTCATGATAGATGCCTGGTTGTTCGATTCCCTGTTCTTCGAGCCCTAATATTAGCCTCCGCGCTGCGCATTTACCATTGTCGGCCACCGTGAAGCCCTAGGGCCGTGCCGCAGTTATTATTCGAAGCTTTGGGGGTATAATGAGTAATGGCGCTGATGGGTTTCCCCTGCGCGAGGGGTTTTCATGGGTTCCCGTATTTCATGACCGCACCAATGTAATTGTCATGTCCACGAGTGACATAGGCTTTGCTATTCTTATCCTTGCTAAAGCTTGTTTAAGTTTACAGGATAGTCGTGTTGATTTTGCATTCGCATTACTTACTGTCATTGTTATAAATTGGCATATTGATTAGTCTTGATGGCAGACCGTTTGATGAAGTAAATCCTTTAGCATTTATGGCTTATTATATTGCAGAAATGATTTGAGTTTGTGCTGATAGTTCAGATGGTCAAGTTGTGCGTACATATGTGTTGCTTTCTTACTTACACACTGATATAAGACAATAGCACAGCTCAAAATATTGCATGACTAGTTCAAATCCTCCAATGTAAAGAACCTATGTCTGATATCATTATAGCCACATAGACAAATGGAGAAAGAATAAACTGCTTCTTAATATTTTCAAATTTGAATTGCTTAATATCATGATGTTTTACATTGCAGGAAGATTTGAAAATGTCTAGGAGATAGAAAAAGAAGGCCCCTGTGGTAGAAGAACAAACAGAAATAGAGGCCGACCTACCAACTGAGCACATATATGAGGATACACAGTGTGTCACAGGGGTGGACCCTGAGTATAAGTGGGGAGACATACACAGGATGATTTCCCATAGGGAAGTCCCAGATATGGGCCTGGAGGAGGAACACATCTATGCAAACATAGAGAAATCTGCAATTATGAAGGTTGCCACCAAGCCAGAGATGTTTCCATGTGCTGAGTTGATGAGGTGGATCCTTCCACACACAAACCATGGTTCAATGCTTATCTGTAATGTTGAAGGTCAGGGCTATGCTTCCTTTAGACCTGGATATGTAGCCTTAGCCTACCACTTTCCTGAACCTCAAGTTTTCTTGTCCAATGAGTGGTTGGACAATCTCAGGATGGATTTGATAGAAACCATGAGAAAGATGCTATTACCAAGGAAGCTCTATAGACATAGAGCTACTGAAGATTATGACACAGCCACCCTTAGACCCCCGTACAGATTCATAGCTCTAATGTTGAATAGGATCTCAGGAGGGCCAATGGTAGATTATTCAAATTCGAATGGATACCCCTGATGTTCTATGTGGCCACTGAAGGGACCATATTCAACAGGTCCGGCCTGGTATCTAGTAGTCTGTCTTCCTGTATAGCTGCAGCAAAAGGAGGAGTACAACAGAAAAAATCCGATTTTTACATGAGCTCGATCTTGATTGACTGTATAATGTGCCACCAGCCCTTCCCTGGGCTCAAATGTGTTTGGGACAGGGACAGAATTCCCGTATATGTAGCCTTTAAGCTACTAGGGGCTCATCAATACCATAGTTACTACCGAGAAATCTGCGAACATTTTATCATGCCTATGCACACTCTTGTCTTCCGAAAGGAATGTGACTGCATGTCTGAAGAAGCTATGCAGGTAATAGAAGAATATGGTGATTATTTCTTGACAGAGAACGGGATGTATCTTAGAATGTTTGGTGGGTCAAGGACACCTTATCTGCTGCCTAAGTATGCAACAGATTATGTAATTCATAAGGAGGCTGTTAGACAGGTATTTATTGACGAAGTTGGTCATTTCTTATTTTCAAAGAAGAAGGCTGTCTACCCACCCTTACCATTTAAGTTAGGCAGCTGCAGTTTCGTTAATGTGAAACAAGTTCCAGAATTTATAGAGGAACTAGAGAAGTTCCATTTTGGGGAGATGACCTTCAGGAGAAATGACACTCATGAAAGAATGGCTGAGCATTGCAGAAAGCACAAGGTGTTTTATGAGTACACCCATCATTTCAACAATGATGAATCAGTGTTAAGAAGAGCCCCGAACATGACAGCACTCAATAAAAGGTTCAAACCAAAGCACTTCCCCAAAGGTGGGAAAGGATCTGAATAAGAGAAGGCTGAGCAGGCTAAGGCTGAAGAAACAGCCCGAAGAATAAGAGAAGAGGCCCAAAGGCTAGAAGAGGAGGCTACAGAATGGCTCCGGAAAGGAGAAGAGGAAAAGAGGAAAGCTGCCCAGGATGCAGCTGAAAGAGCAAAAGAAACAGCTAGAGAAGCAGAGGAGGCTGCTAAGCAAGCAGCTGAGGAAGCCCAGAAGAGGCTGAATGAAGAGCTTCGCAAACAGAAAGATGAGAAGATAGAATTGATACAACAATCATCTTCTGAAATACCACCAGGACAAAGTTAGGGTGAGTAAAACCCTAAAGTGCAGACCCTGCAAGTGCTCACTACTATCACTCCTACAACTCCCATGCTTCAGTTAATTCCCTTTGCACACAAAATGGGGAAGAAGTCCCTGATTTTAGCATGGTATACTATGATAGGGCTACCAAAAGGATTATGAGGAGAACTGAGCAAAAGATAGAGGCTGAAGGAATGACCAGCACAATGATAACTAATAAATCTGTGATGGTCGGGACAGATAAAGATCCAAAGTTTGTCATAAGGGCTGGCAGGGCAGCAATAGATGCTACGGAGGACAATGTAGATCGAATGATGAAGGAGATAGACTCAACGAAGAAAAAATCCGCTCAGCTGAAGGACACCCTCAGGAAGGAAAGAGAAGATGGAAATAGGTTGAAAAGAAAATATGAGCATGTGCTTAAGGAAATGGAAGCCACGAAGAGCGAAATCCATGCCATTCAACAGGAAGCCCTGGGAAAAGCCCAGCAGGAGATTCAAGTTTTAAAGGATGAAAAGGAGCAGCTGAGGGTAAAGGTGGAAGACCTGATGGAGCAAAGAAAAGATCATATATGAATCCAATACCTTGAGAATTAAGGAGCTGGAAAATCAGCTGGAAGAAGCAAAGGCACAGCAGGTCAATCTGCAGCCAGTTAAAGATCACATCTTGGCTCAGAAAGCTAAGGTGCTGCACCTGCAGAATGCTCTAGAGGAGGAAAGATGTCAGGTCCTCCAGATTGACGGCAAACTGGACGAAATTTTAGACACAGCTTCTTATTTTGTGGATAGGTCGCAAGACATACTTGAAGTACTGACTTCAAGGATAACCCGGATGGAGGATGACAAAGAAGTCCCAGCTGAGCTAGTGGTCAAAGATAAACAAGCTTTGAAACGGGACCATGACCTGATAGAATTTGCCGTCAACACTGCAGAATATTTTCAGAAGAATGTCAAGAAAACAAAGGGAGCATGCGCAGAATTCTTTAGAAGAGCCCTGGTCGCATACAATCGTTGTCAGGTAGAAGCTGGGCAGAGATTACAAGAGTTCCCAACTCATGATGCATTTGCAGAAATGTTGCAGAAAAGGCAACAAGATGAGGAAGCCAAAGTGCAATGCATCAGTGCTATTGATGAACCAATCCTCAGAAATGAAATAGGCCACTCAGCCATTAGTGTACATCTCTTGGAGGAACAGATACGTTTGAACACGGCCAGAATTGAGGCCATTCGGAAGCAAGCTGACAAATTCGAGCTGAACATTCAGTTCCTGGAACCCAACTCGTTTGAGAGTCTCGCTGCTGAAGCAACAGCTCGGAGAAAATTCTTGGAAGACCAAGCGGGCCCCTCCTCATGAGAAGGACTGGTCAAACTTTTGTATAATTAAATAATATGTAAAAGTTTGTATGAAATTGAAGCGTTGGGGAGCCCAAAGGTCACTTTGGGCTACCCAACGATTTTTTGCTTTTTGTATACAAGTAGGGAAGATAGACAAATGAGGGGGATTTTTCCCAGTTAGACTAGAGGACTTATTGTAAGAAGAACTACTTCATTTTGCAATAAAGAGTTGGTTTTCCTGTTGGAGAAAGAACTGTGAAGTGTTCCAAATGCTGTACCATAAACGGCGGAAAGATGAATTACTTTGTTTTTTCAGCTTATGTCTGTGAATCGTGAGATTGTTCTAACTTTATGACCTATGTCTGGTTGAATAATTTCTGATTTTATTTATGGAAATTTCACTTAGAGTAATGCATGTGTTTGTATATAACAATTGGCTATCTGGTTGTTAGAATATTTTCTCACTCATGGGTTGTAAACGTAAATAACAGCTATCTGTAATTTTGTTTATCATACATGAAAGTAGTACATTACTCACAAATAATCATTTTCTGGCTCCTCGGGGATAGATAGTTAGTCATCTCATTTCATAGTTGCATATGTGGTTTAGATGTTCGTGAGCATAAGACGAGAGGTAAGAACCTGCACAGCACATTGTGTCATTACTTGCATCTTTATCACCCTTCATGGTTAAGATAGGCATATGCATTGCATACATTAAGTCAAAATACAAATTCCGGTGGACCGGGCCGCAACCAGTAAACCCTTGTTGTTACTTTGACCTATGGTAGCCGGACCGTAAACCAGACGGATTCCCTATACCAAACAGTCAGCGGGCTAGTTGGGAACGCTGATTGGGGAGAATCCCTTACTATTGCCGCCTGCGAATTTCCAGGCCTCAACAAGTTCTTATACCTCCAAGTAAGTAGACCACCATTTGCCAAGTGCATACAAGATTCAAGTGACCAATCAAATCTGCTCCAATGACATAGGTGAGGATACCATGTCCTATAATTCTTCTCCAAAAGGATATTATATGCATCAAAATATTCAGCCATGTATTCTTTCATCCAAGAAGTGAATGAAGAATCTCCACTAAAATCGAAACCAAATAAGGAGCAAACAAAAAAAGGAGACTTCAAATGACTCAAAGAAGTCTCACCCATACATCCATGAATGAGAGAATAATAAATATATAATAGAGTATGTGGTTGGAAGCAAAAAATATCTCCAATCATAAATCTATTCACCCCAGTGTTGGATGAAGTTCCTCCAACATGAAATGAACCAAGTGTTGAGCAAGAAAAACAATGAGTCTTCAAGTGACTCAAATGCATATCATAGGTGCATCCATGTAGATGTGCATCATCATAACGTAAAAATGGATTCTGCTGAAAATGTGAATAAGAATGTGCTCCAACCATGTCATCATAAAAATTAAATCTAGGAGTTCCATACTCCTCGTGTGGCACCATAAAAATAAACCTTTCGCCCATACTTCATTGAGACTAATTCTGCAAAACATGGAATTGTAGGATGTAGGAGAATGAACTAGCTCACCAAAATGATCAAAAAGTGCAGAAGTTTCACCATGGGAAGGATACATATGGGTAGTATCATACATCTCCTTCAAAAGTGTGAAACCTTTGTCATAGATTGGTTCCAATGTAGAGGAATCATTCTCTTCTTTAAAAATTGCATAACCTTCATCAAGAGACTATTCAAGTTCCTCTTCCACCACATCAAGTGTTTGGATATCTTCAAGTTCATCTTCAAACACATAAAGCACATTCAAATTTCCACATTTCTCAAGATACACCATGTCATGAGAATCCTCCAAACAATCTACCATTTGACAATATGAAACATAGAAGGAAAAACAAGTATTTTGCAACTTTTCAAGAAGTTGCTCATTTTGAATTGTGAGCTTATGATTATCCTCATTATTCTTCAAGTATGCATAATGTAACAATTAATTAAGATAAAAAAAAATATGTTTCTATAAAAAATCAAAGACATTAAATTACCTTGATGTGGCACATTGCTCTTTGAATATTCTCCATGTCTTCAAGAAAGGATGTTTCCTCCAATGAAGTATCTCTCCAACAAGAATTTGACACTAATTCTTGAGTGTGATGGAGTATGCTAAGGGACTCTTGGATATTATTTTCATTCATATTTAAGGATCCTTCAATAAAATTAGGCTCTTGCAAATGAAACTCCTTGTCTTCTTCCTTCTTGGGTCTAATTCCTTACAATAGACCCCTATGGGTAGATGATGAAAATGACTTTCCAAATGCACTCAATACAAATAAAATTTATGAATGGAATCAGGGGAAATATAAATTAAATCTAAATTAACTCATATTAATCACCATTCAACTTTTAATGTCTTCTATGACTCCCTTAAATCAGATGCAAAAAGACTAGTTTCGACCTTGGGGAAATGATAGGAAATATTCTCCAAATGCTATGATACTCAACCAAATGACTCCAAATGATTATTTACTGAAAATTAAAATAATATAATACATAAATAACACTACATTAATCATAAACCATCAGTATTTTACTTATCCATTTGAATCCATCAACATTACATTTTTTTCACATCAAGGTAGTGGGGAAATGGCACTATTTCTTCATTGTTTAACATTTTTA
>LPNX011209814.1:36485-82532 GCA_001517045.1 Pseudotsuga menziesii | reverse complement strand
AGTCTTCCATCATTGGGTGGGATTGTGCCATTCTGACGAGCAGGTCAGATGTAAGGGCAGAGCCATTTCGACATGGTGAGAGGATTAGGTTCCTTCCATGGTTGGATGTAAGGGCAGAAATCTCTCCTCGTTGGAGTTGAGAGTCTTCCATCGTTGGATGGGATTGTTCCATTCTGATGGGCAGGTCAGATGTAAGGGCAGAGCCATTCTGTGCATGGCTAAAGGATTTAGTTCCTTCCATGGCAGATGTAAGGGCAGAGCCATTCTGTGCATGGCTAAAGGATTTAGTTCCTTCCATGGCAGATGTAAGGGCAGAAATCTCTCCTTGTTGGAGTTGAGAGTCTTCCATCATTAGGTGGGATTGTGCCATTCTGACGAGTAGGTCAGATGTAAGGGCAGAGCCATTCCAACATGGTGAGAGGATTAGGTTCCTTCCATGGTCGGATGTAAGGGCAGAAATCTCTCCTCGTTGGAGTTGAGAGTCTTCCATCGTTGGATGGGATTGTGCCTTTCTGACGAGTAGGTCAGATATAAGTGCAGAGCCATTTCACAGATGTTAGTGATGTGATGTCCTATCATGCTGGTGAATGTGAGTGCTGGGCCTTTCTGACAAGCAGGTCAGATGTAAGTGCTGGGCGAAGACCTACATGAGGGTAGGCCTACAACCAGCATGAAAAAGGGCTGGCTCTGTAGAACTTCCCATGACGAGATAGTATACACATGATGATGACCAGCGGAGATCCAGATCCAGTTATGATGACTCCGAGAGATCCAGATCCAGTGATGATCCAGATCCAGCAGTGATGATCCAGATCGAGTGATGATCCAGATCCATTCCAGTGATGTTGATCCAGATCGAGTGATGATCTAGATCCAGTGATGCCATTTTATGATAATCCAGATCGAGAGATGATCCAGATCCAGATGACTTGAAGACGAAGATGACTTGAAGATGAAGATGACTCAAATGATCCAGTTAATGCAGAGAAGAAGACCAGTACTGAAAAAATTGTGTCGAAAGAATACCTTCCTAGTTAAGAGGGAGTGTTGATGTATATGTAACTTCGGAATGTATTCTTTTATGTATCGTAACTTGATGTTTATTCCGGGATGTTTCTATTATGTATTTGAGTCATGTGGTCATGCCCCGATGTTCTGATCAGGAGGATTATTAATGTAATCAAGTCATGTCAAGTCATCAGGTAAGTCCCCACAGTTTAGGGGCACTTGAGTTATTATACACTAATTAAGGTGTAGGCTCGAGTAGTAATTATTAGGGTTGAGCCTACGTGTGAAATGACAACTTAAGTGAACGGACTAATATAAATAGAGAGTGTGTGTCTCTCTATTTATCACTTGTGACTTAGCTCTCTTGCTCTCTCAAGTGTGGCACACTTTTGGAGAAGGAAATTCTTGTGCTTGACAGAAGACAGAAGGCTGCTATTGTGAAGGGAGGTCATCTTACTATTTTGGGTTCACTTCTTGTGGTGATACTATCTTAGAGGAAGTTGAGGGGTTTTCTCCATTTATGGTTTCCCCTCCTAAAATCTTTGTGTCTCTTGTCTCTTGTGATGTGCTTATGTGATTGATGTACTTGTTATTCTCTCAGTGAAAAGATCTTATCATAATGCTAGCTTAAATGTTGAAAAACTAACAAAGTGTACATGGAGCAGCCACTAGGTTCGAGACACATGACAGGATGACTCATGTGTGCAAGTTAAAAAAATACTTTTACGGATTGAAACATGCACCTAGGACATGGTAAAATAGGATGGACAACTATCTGATGATATTAGTCTTTACCAAGAGTAAAGCATATTCCAAACTTTACTTCAAGGTTGAAGGAGGAATATTGATAATGCTCCTGCTATATGTTGATGACATATTTCTGATAGGAGAGGACGAACTCATTGTAGATACAAAGAGGAAGCTTGTCACTGAGTTCAATATGAAATACTTGGGAATGATGCACTATTTCTTAGTCATGGAAGTGTGTCATTGTATGAATGGAATTTTCCTTGGTGAAGGAAAGTATGCCAACGAGATTCTGAAAAGATTTAGAATGCTAGAATGCAAGACAATAGCCACACCTATGGCATAGAACCTGAAGCTATTGTGTGATGCTTCCTCAGAGATAGTTTATTACATGATATATCATTAGATGATTAGATCATTGATGTACTTGATGAATACGAGACTAGATATATGGTTTGTAGTGAAGACCCTGAGTCAGTTCCTGACAGATACAAGACATAATCACTTCATAGTTTCAAAGCATATATTGAGATACCTGAAGGGTATAGTTGATTATGGGCTCAAGTATGATGCAAAACAGAAGATTAATCTACACATTTATGTTGATTCAGAATAGGAAAGAAGTGCCACTAATAGGAAGAGCACTTTGAGTTGTTGCTTTTGTTTGGGATCCAACATGATCTCCTAGTTTAGCAGGAAGTAGTCCTACATGGTGCTGAGACAGCCGAAGTAGAATATGTTGCATCTTGTTCATCTAGTTGTGAGCCAGTATGGCTAGGAAAGCTACTATTTTATTTGTTTGATCTTGATTTAGAGGTGACTTGTCTCTTTTGTGACAACCAGAGTTGCATGAAGTTTTCAGAGAATCTAGTGTTCCATGACTAGTTGAAGCACATAGAGATCAAGTTCCAATATATCATGGAATTGGTGAAGAGTGGAGCAATGAAGCTCTAGTACATGGCGACGGATGAGCAGATAACAGATGTATTAACCAAGCATCTAGCCAGAGTAAAGTTTTAATAATTTAGAGAGAGACTTGGTGTTCTCTAGATAGAGGTCCCTAGAAATAGGGAGTGACAAGTTATAGCATTGTCAGAGGCATAGGTTTTCTTGGTGACTTAATCAGTCCTGGCATGCTCCCATGCTAGAGATGACGAGAGACCGAAAGATGTAGAGGCATGTGATCTCAAATGGAAAGGTAGTCAGGTTGTCCTTGAATGAAAAATATCCTGGTCATGTGGTACACAGGTTGTTCAAATGTAATCATTCATGTGGGTTGTCCTAGGATGTAATCAGTCGTCACGTGGTACGCAGGTTATCCTTGGATGTAATCAATCCTGGTATGGGTTGTCCTTAAATGTAAAATATATTGGCATGGTACATAGGTTTTTCAGATGTAATCAGACCCGTAGGTTAACCTGGAATGGAAAATATCCTGGCGTGGTACACATGTTGTTCGGTCATAATCAATCCTTGTGTGTGTGTGTTCCCATGTTGGAGATCATGATAGGTCACAAGGAACTTGGTGTGCACCTGGGCGGTTCTCACATAGTGGTAGACACAGGTTGTCTTGGTGATGTAAATAATTCCTGGTGTGCTCCTATGTTTGTAGAACCCAAGCTGATCTTGCTAAGACATGATGCACTTGGTGTCATCCTAGGAGATTCTCAAGTAGGGGTAGGCATAGGTTGTCTTTGTGATGTAAATAAGTGTAACACCTTGTTTTTGACCCCATGGTATTGAATTGCATGTTATGTAAATATAGTTAATAAATCATGGTGTGGAGCTCAAACCAAAGGCCCCCCCATGGATTTAGTGTTTTATGTTTTGGAAGCTAAAATTGATGCCGATGATTTATGTGCTAGTCAGGCACAATATGTTTTGAGACATCATGTAACTATGCAATTAATAAAAATACCACAACTAGCTATGTGCCACAATGTTAAAGAGACGAGGGCATGATTTCCTAAGGAATGGGGAGGGGGAAACATTCAAACCCTTGATCTAATGGGGAAAATCCAAATGTCAAAGGGGAAACCCTTAAAGTTGTCAACTACCCACTTTTTCCTTTTCTTCCCAGTCATCTAGAAGTGGTTGAAGGAGTTATTTCATTAGGATGGGAAAGGAATGAAGGTCAAATTCAAATTTCGGAAGCCACACATTTTTAGAAAACGTGTTTTTGACTTGTGGGGCAATTAAATGTTTGGAAATTCATGCCCAAGCCATTATTCACCCATATCTTTCATTCCTCAATCATTCTCATGGGGATTTTTTTATCTCAAGTAGGGAAAGCTGACAAAGCTCTCTCTTCCACGTTTTCTGTTGTTTTTCCATTTTCTCCTTGGTTGGGAAGTCGTTTTTGGGTTGTTGAGTGCATATGTAGCAGGAGTTCACGTTTTTGGGTTTTGTTGGGGTTGTAATTGCTCCCATAATGCCTAGAACGCTTGCTGAAATCATTTTTGGTTCCCAAGGTGTTTTCCCCATTTTTACCAAATTTTTGTTTTTTTGGTTGCAAACCCATTTTTGGTAATGCTACGTGGCTGGGAAGATAGATCCATGATTTGGGGGTTCTAAGAGGTTGTTTTTTCCTCCGTCACGTAGCTGGATTTTGTTGTGATTTTCACTCATGTTTTTATGTTGTTTCCTCATCTTCTCCATGCCTGGAGATTTGTTTTTGGTGTTGCTAAGTGCCTAGGAAATATAGATATATGATTTTGGGGTTTAGGGAGGTCGTTTTTCCCCTGTAATACCCATGGAAATTTTGTGAAATTGTAATTACTATCGAAGGGTTGTTTTCCCTTTCACCAAATCATTTTTGGTTGCAAGACATTTACCTTCCTACCCATCATGTGCATTTTTGTTGTTGTGTGCACCCTTGTGTTGGCTTGGTAGAGTAAGTCCAAGAAACCCATCCGTTAGATGGTTGGTTGTGTTTGGGGGTGATTGTTGGCTTGGCTGACCTGTTGTGCCCTAGTTCCTTGTGGAAATCATGCCTAGCTCAGGGGTGGCAATGATGCTGAAAGATTGATGAGCACACTAGCCTATGGTTGGGTGGAACGTTGTAGTGATATAGCTAGTTGTGATCCAGCTTCTTTTCAAGATAAGTATTCTTATGCTTAATCTCTGCAAACCATTTGTTTTATGAATTCATATGAACATGTTGAATGTGTTGAGTAAGCTTTTATTCCACTCCATATTTCATGTATGATGCATTTGTGTATGTATTTTACTTCAATGCATTTTATGTTTACGTTCATGGGGCTAGATTGCTCGTTTGATAGCAGCAGCAGTGTTGGCCGCATCCTCTCCATCGTCGTTATGAGGGGTGGGGATGTGACAGTGTGGTATCAGAGCTATGTTATAGCATTGGGCCTCAATGGGCCAAGAATATGAGTTAGAATAGGCAGGATGACCCTCTATTGAGCATAGGACAAAGAAAAATTTCCAAAATTTTTTCTAAGTGTTGGAATGTTTCCTATGTCAGCTCAGTTTGCTGAGTCGATCTGATACATGTCAGCTGAATTAGATAATTTGAGCTGATGAACATTGTCACAATGCATATTGGCTTGAAATCCTAAGTAGATCGGAAACATTTTGGCTAGGTTGGCCGAGTTTCATTGACAGGCTTGCAGTGACTGTGTTGGCTAAGTTAGCTGAATTTGAGTCGATGCATGTCAGCGTGAAAGGGATGATTTGAGTTGATGCATGTCGGTGTGAAAGGGATGAGTCGAGCCGATGAGAAGGAGAAAAAGGAAAGTTTTCAAAAATATTTTTCAGTATTGAAGAATCAGCAAAAATCAGTGATTTTTTTCGATACGTCGGCTAAGTTTTGCCGACACACATCGAAAAACTTGGAAAGTTTCAGCCGATACATGTCGGGTGGAAAGTCAAGTTTCAGTTGATAAATGTCGAGATAAATGGGAGAATTTCACCTATGCGTGTCAACCAAAAAGTTCAGTTTTTGTTGATGTATGTTGGGTGAAAATTTTTGTTTTGTCAATGAAGGATGGAAAAAAGGAAAAAATTTCAAAAATTTTCTAAGTGTCAAAATTTCGGCCCCAACAGGAAAAGATGAAATTTTTTGATGTGTTGAGTGGACTCAGTAAATTTTTCTGACACGACAGAAAGTTCAACAATTTTTTCCTGATTGAAAGAAAACTTGAAAATTTTTTGACACGTCGGAAGGTTCGCTAAGTTTTGTCGATCGAAAGAAAAATCGGGATTTTTTCAACATGTCGGGAGAAAGGAGAATTTTTGCTGATTGAAAGGTGTTGTAAAGGAAAGCTTCCTATGGATCTGGTTTAAGAGGCCATCAACATACTGGGTTTGAAAGAGAGATGCAAATGGTTCTACAAGTAAATGTAAGAAATATCATAGATTAGAATGTTTCATACCTTAGCCAAATGAATGTTGATCCAAGAAGCCCTTCAATCCTCTTCTTGCTCCTCTCGCTCCTCTTACTCCAAGAGACCTGCAAAATGAATTATACCTTCCTCAAACCAAATATGGCCACATATAAAGCAATTATAATCAAATAAACATGAAATAATGATCTAACTAACATCATCATATGATCATAAACAGAGATTCAATCACATATTGAACAATTATTTGGGAAGAAGAAGGACATCACATCTTTATTAATATTGAAAACAAGTACAAATATACCTTCTCTTCAAGTTGGGCACTTCATGAATCCTTGATATGGTTCTACTGCTTCTCTTCTTCAAGGAACTTAGCCTAGTAAGCTCTGCTACACAAGGAGATGATCACTAGGGCAAAGGTGGGGAAAAGAGAGTCCCAATTCCTCCAGCATGACAATGCAAAAGTACAAGTCCCTTCTCATGGACCTCCCTACCTCTACTGATATGTTGTTAAAGAGATAGGGTCAAAGACAAATTAGTTACAACTGAAGGAGTAAGTTGCATAACTAACCAAACTACCCAAATTTTGAAAAATGTAAATTTTTTACATGTTCAAGAGGAATACGCAGGTTGCAGAGACATCAGTCGCGTATGCAGGAGGTATATGCGGGTTGCAATGCAAATAGTTATGTATTTAGCGCATACATGAGTATTATATATAGCAAGTCGCATACCGTATGTGGGTTTCCTTAAGGCAACTCGCGTATGCATCAAAAAATCTCATTTTAAGGGTATTTCTAGGCATTTTTAGACTTTTCTATCTTCTATAAAGTTTTAGCTAACTAAAATATATTTCCAAAAGTGTAGAGATGAGGTCAAACTTAGTTACACAGGCAGATCCAACATATGTATAAATAATGAAACTATCATGGTTTCTCAATATGAAAAAGGCACCATATCAAATCTAAAGGAGTCATGGCCACAAATGAACAAGGTGGATCCATTCTCAACAATCGATCATAGCCACAAGAATATAAGGTGGATCTATGTCTCAGCAAAATGTCATATAAAATGTAACAAGGCCTTGCGCAGCTTGGGTAATAGAAAAATATGATGGTGCTACTGTCTGCCCAAGGTCTTCAATCCAAACCTCCAAAAAGGTACGAATCCTAACCATGAGAATAAAGGAGTTGAAGTCGTACATGGAGGAAACCGTTTGATTACCAGTCAATAATGAGAACCGTTAAAAAACATGAGGGAAACCACCATTAATGAAAATAGTCCCCAAGGTACCTAGTACATTCTAACAAGTGTGAATACAAGGACTTGAAGTCAAACACTTGAAGAATTCATAGAGTAAGAGACATTAAGGTATTCCCACTACCCAATATCGAGGTAAATTGCCATTGATGACTGCAATCCCCAAGGTACTGTCATAAAACTCTAAATCTCATTCCCAGAGCAAGAGGTGTTGTAGTCGACAGGAAGAGATCCGTTGGAAGGAAGGAATTAAGGCATCCTTCATCATCCAACATGAGGTAATTCAAAGAATAATTGGATATGGAACTAGTACTGAATTTCGTGACAAGGACCATCGAAGACATGATGTAATGAACTGATACCAGGGAATGGTTGACACAAAAGGTCAAGGCAATTACAGAATGGCTGACAAAGGTTTAATCCTTGAACAGTGAGCATGACACAAAAGTGACCTAGGAATATTTTTACATGAAAGGACCAACGACACAAATCTGCAATGTAGGAGACACTGACAGATTCCCCATGTAATTGGAAAAGAGACCAACTAGCGGAGTAAGAAACTCTGAATCAAGATAAGGTCAAAATACTAGGACCCAAATATTGATAGACTCAAAACTGGTGCTTTGTTCAAGGAAATAAGACTTGCTTCCACGATGTAAAAAACATGTGAATGAACTTCCCTTCCCCTCTTTTTTGTAAAGGTTTAACGAGTCCAAGAAAGCGAACTCAGGACCTTGTTCATTTTTGGAAAGCTTGAAGAAGAGACAAAAGAATGCTTGATAAAGCACTAATTCATGGATTTTACGAGCCCGAATTAGTGAATGCACGATGGTGTTTTCATATTTTAGAGAGTCTAAAAACTCCAAAGAACACTCCAAGGGGGAAATTTTTCATCCAATTTAGTCTCCTAAGGCTGGAAAAGTATAAAACAAACCACAGAAGAACTCTCTTAGCTTCTGAAGAAGTAAGGCGCACCTTTTTCATATTTAGTCAGGAAGGTATGAAAAAGTTTAAATTACCACCTACCCAATTCTCCTTCAAAAGCAGCATATATCCCAAGTTTTACGAGTGTGAAGGAAGGAAAGATCACTCAGAAAGATCCATTTGATTACGAGAAATGGGGCTTACAACAATAAACTCGATGCTTTGTTCTTTAGGGTTTAGCGAGCATGACAAAGACATAAAGTACACTCAGAATATTTTTCATGTTTTGGTCCAGAGCAAGAAAAATAGAAAAATAAGCTCATACCGGGGGTTCCTTTTCTGTTAATTTAGTCCCTCAGGTCCGAAAAATAAATAAACCTATGCCTGAGAACACTCTTCTCAATTCTAAAGAAAAGAGAGTGTTCCTTTCTCGTATTATTCCACATAACCTGAGAAAGTGATAACCTACCACCAATGTAGATGCCCATTCACATATTCTTAACGAGCCTGAATGGACAAGTTTACTCGGAAATAAAGTCTCTTTTGAGGAGTCATACCTGAGCCTAAAGAAACTCAATATCTTTCCCACAAAATTTTAACGAGTCCAGAAAAGTCAACTCGCAGCCTCCTTACTATTTTTAATGATCTCGAAGGAGAGAAAAAATACTTCTCTAAATGCGAGGAAATGAGTGTCAGGGGAAAGCAAAACTAGTTCCAAGCGCGAGGAACAAACCTATGCATAATGCAAGGAAAGAAATAAAGACAAGGACACTTCTCCTCAAGGTAAAAGGTATCAAGTTGCAAAGGAAAAATGATACAAGTCTTAGCGACGATGAGAATAAAGATGAGGGCCTATACAACAAGCTAAAAGCATGGAAGTCGACATCAGGCTCAAAAGTGCAAGCAGGATACATGCAAATGCATTTACAGCTTGAACAACAAGGCGAGGCCAGTAAATAGTTGTGAATCCAACTAAAAATATCGTCTCCAAGAAACAACAACATGAGGATCATATTCAGAAGAAAATATCCGATGCAGGTCACTTTGGAAGAAACACATGTGACTTTGCTATCTTCTATAAAAGGCAAAGTCAAGGAAGAATTGACTGAAGAAGATTCTATAGCACCAAGGCTCGAGGGTTTATAATCAGTAAGATGAATGTCAAAAGGAGACCAAAAATCAACTAGGGAGATAGAATTTGCAAGAACAAACTCACTATCACGGGATTTGAAAAATTCATAAGAAAAATTAAACTCATCAGGATCAATTACTTGTTGTTCAAAGGAAGCATAAAAAACTCAACAAGACCAACATAAGAAGAAAGTTCAGGCTTACTAGGAAAATCAGGGTTAGACTTAGTCACACTTGAAACAACATCCAAAAGAAGGTCAAACTATATCAAGGACTCTAGGAAGACTTCATCCGAAGGAAGGAGATCATCCGAGATAGGACACATGTCTAAAATTTCAAATGGATTGGCAAAGTGGAGAGTAGGCTCCATAGTCTATATAGGATGACTCACCTGGTCAACTGCTGGGACAAAGTCTCGAGAAGGTAAGCATGAAAACAAAGGCTGCTTCTCAATAGCAATTGAATGCAAAGGACATGAGGCCACATAGCTCACTTGTGCTAGGGTAGTGTCTATAGAAACATTGTGAATCAATAAAGGAAAGACTTGGTCTCTAGTTGGGTCAGGAGATAGATCAAGAAAATCCAACTGATTGATAGTGACAATTTCTTCGCCATGATTAAAGTACATCACACGAAAAAATGTTGACACCACATCTTGCATGGCATAGACATTATCACATATGAGGAACATGTTGAATTCCAAGGGGTCTTCTATCACTATGAAGTCAACTAAGATGGTCTTCCCACCAAAAGTAACAGGTGTTTGAGCAAGAATTCCAAAGGCTATACAAGTTCTTCTATCAAACGCCAGTAACTAACTAGTAGTCGACACAAGGCTAGGAGATCCCATGCCTCTCCAAGCACAAGCATACAAGATACTAATTGAGGCTCCTTCATCAACAATACAACAGGCAATCGTGTATTGTTCAAATTTGACCTTTATCTAGAAAGGTGCATTAGAAGGAAGGTGTGACTCAACTAGGATATCCCAATCAAAGGAAGCAATCCAAGAGCTTGGTGGGGGTTGATCCAAAGTGAGTTCAGTTCCCCCTTGTTCAGTAAGTTTTGAACTGGCAGTGAAGAAAATGTGACTAGCGAACACTTCACTCTCCAAAGGAAGAGTTGGATTGATTGAAAATGGAATTGATTCAACCACTTTTTGAAAGTCACTATGTGAAGGGAGAGTGGGATTGACCAAATATGACATTGGTTCAATCACATCAAGATCACTCTCTGAAAGAAGTGTGGGATCAACCAAAGTTGAGATTGGTTTGAGCACTTGATCAACCAAAGGTTGAGTAGGTTGTTGAGAAACTATAGTTTGTTCAGGAGAAGGAAATTCTTGAGTCTCAGACCACACTCTTCACACCTCTGTGATAGCAGAGCACTAGTGAGTAAGATGATCTCCCTCACATAGGTTACAAGGGAACTTAAGTTTGCACTTCAAACGACCAGTTTTCTCAACAGTGTCAACATGACTAGCAGTGGTTGACTATTTTCTCTCAACATGACCTATAGAGTCTGATATTTTTCCCCCAACATGACCACCAGGGGTTGGGTGACTGGGTCCAACCTGACTAAGAGAGGCTGGTTGTTGAAAAAATTTAGAATGTTCAAAAATAGGATGACCATGAAACCAAACTCTTCACACCTCCAAAATAGAAGGGAATTTATAAGTAAAGTGGTCTCCCTCACAAAGATTACAAGGAAAATTAGGCTTGTGTTTTGAATGGGTAGTCTTTTCAACAATGTCAACATGACTCATAGTGGTTGATGGATTGTCTTCAGCATGAACTACAAAGGTTGAAAGACTTCCCCCATCATGACTTGTAGAGGCTAAGAGACTGGGTCCAACATGACCTGCAGAGGCTGCATGGGAAAGTTCAACTTGAAAATCAAAGGTTGAACGGGTGCCCTCGACATGAACTACAGAGTCTGGATGGTTAGGATCAACATGCTTTGCAGTAGTTGAGTGTGTGCCCCCAGCATGAACTTCAAAGGTTGGGTGGATGGATCCAACATGACTTGCATAGGTTGGATGGGGAGGTTCAACTTGAGCAACATAGGTTGAACGTGTGCCCTCAGCATGAACTACAAAGGCTAAGTGATTGGATCGAACATGGCCTAGAAAAGTTGGAAGGATCCCACCAGCATGATCAACAGAGGCTGGATGGTGAAGATCAACTTGACTTGTAGAGGTTGAGTTCCTAGATCTAACATGACCTGCAGAGGTTGGATATGTTCCCCCAACATGAACCATAGAGGTTGGGTGGTGAAGATCAACTTGACTTGTAGAGGTTGAGTGCTTAGATCCAACATGACCTGCAGAGGTTGGATAGGTTCCCCCAACATGAATTGCAGAGGCTGGGTGGTGAATATCAACTTGACTTGTAGAGGTTGAATGGGTTCCCCCTTTCTTATGTTCCTTCTTCCTATTCCTCCTTCTTTTACTCCTTTTAGACTATCGGTTACTAGTTTCAATACTTTCACCGCATGATGTAGAAGGAGGAGGAGAATCAACTACAAATGAAGGGGAAGTAGTGTTTTGATTCCCTTCATATAAGGAGATTACTTGAGAAGCATCAGGAGCATTCAAGATAGTTGGAGTGGAAAACAACCACATCGGTATCCCTAGGGTGAATCTAGGAAAATTCAACGTGGCCATCAAAGGAACACCAACATTCCTTGTGAGAGGAATAGTACAAAGAGTTCCCAGCATGGGGATCTCTTGGTTGGTGTTCAAAGAGGTGTTAGCCATAGTTTCAAAAAATAATACAAATTCTAAGGTTGAGAAGAAACTAAAATTACAAAGCACACACTTGAATGCAAGCTAAGTACAGACAAAACACACAACAATCACTAAAAAATTCCTAAAGCCAAGCAGACAAATAGGTATAAGATATTCTTTCCAGAAGAAAGATGATAAACAGTTAATTGGCATCCATGTATATGTTCTTAGGCACAAGCGAAGAAATTAATTAACCACCCTCCCACACTTTCTACCAGGGTTACCTTCTAATATTCTCCAAGGTCAACCAGAAATAGCCTTCTGGTGTACCTATCTATGAACCCTAGATGTCAAAGAGACTAAAGGCTATCTTAACTATATTGATAATCTGCGGGGGAAGTCACAATCCTAGTTTGTACTCATGGGTAGGGTAGCAAAGCCCGAAACACTGTCAACATGAGGCACCACACGGGGCCAGGAGGGTGGTATTGACAGATCAAGTCCCCAAATGCACAAAAACCTTGGTATACGCTTTGACAAGGAATCAAAGGGTTATCTCCTCAGTCCAAGTCTCCACATGGCCTCATGCTTAACTCCTATTTTAGAGGAGCTTCCCAGATACAATCAACATAGAAGAGGATTTACCTAGTGATTGGCCAACTACATCTGAATTTAAACACTTGTGGAGAGTTTAAACTTCCTATCCCACAAGTCTAGCCTAAGCTAGTAGGTGTATGACCCTATAAAACAAAACTTACTAATAATTTTTAAATTATATCATTTATTTTAAGGGCTTCTTTTTAGTTAGAGGGTAAATGGTGTGAAACTTATGTGGTATTTTGACTCAAAGTTGAAACAAAATGAATAAACAAAGAGAACTGAAATGAAAAAAAGCAAAAACAATTCTCTTTTTCTTTTTCAAATAGAAACTTGAAAGCCACAAAAGAACAATTTTTATTTTTTTAAACATTGATATGCCATGCAATATAGACTAAAAACCTAATCTACATGCATATAAAGAAAACATGTTTTTTTCTTTTTCTTCTATAAATGTGAAAGAAAAACTACCTACAAACAAAAGTATGCAGATAACAAGAACAAAGCAAAAGGAACTCTGCTACACGACCACCAAACAGACTCTATAATACCCTCAAGTCAGTATAAACCCTACTTGGAAGGAAGGCTTGCATAAAAGACAAGTCAAATATTTTAGCATGGTGGATTTAACCAACAAAAGAAGAAGGAAACAAAGACCAGCAAGCTTCTAAGTTCAGACAAAGATCACTGTCAGAGGCTAACCAGAAACATAAACCAAAAATCAAACCAAGCAAAGGGGTTAGGGGGAATGAGCAAAGAGAAACCCTAAAGCTATAAAAGGACTTACCACATAGATAAAGAACAACCAAAATGGATGACACTAACTCCCTAGAGTCATGCACCTATAGAGAACCCCAAAATACATACCAAACAACCCACAACAGCAGAAAAAACCACAAAAATGAGGAAAAAACATTGTTTTAGGTGCACACACGGGTTGTACTACTGAAAGGTCATGTATCATACATGGGTTGACAGTATATCAAGCCACGTGTATAAGCACATGCAATTTGTACTACTGACAAGTCGCGTATCATATGTGATTGTTCAATCTGCAACTCGCGTATGGGTGGGAAAAAACCCAAAAAAGGTCAAAAACTACCTTAGGAAGACAGGGGAGGTGTTCTATCAGACTTAGAAGGTGTTCCTAAGTGGTAAGAAGGACCTGAAACTAATGCAAAATACTGAAATAAATATAGAGAAACCCCAAACAGACAAAGGTCTCCCCAGCGGAGTCGCCAGTTCTGTTGTAAAGGAAAGTTTCCTATGGCTAGGGTTTAAGAGGCCATCAATGTACTGGGGTTGAAAGATAGATGCAAATGGTTCTGCAAGTAAATATAAGAAAGATTAGATATTAGAATGGTTCATACCTTAGCCAAATGAATGTTGATCCAAGTAGCCCTTCAATCCTCTTCTTGCTCCTCTCGCTCCTCTTGCTCCAAGAGACCTGCAAAAAAATTATACCTTCCTCAAAGAAAATATGACCACATATAAAGCAATGATAATCAAATAAACATGAAATAATGATATAACTAACATCATCATATGATCATAATAGATATTCAATCATGTATTGAAAAATTATTTGGGAAGAAGAAGGACATCACATATTTATTAATATTGAAAACAAGTACCAATATACCTTCTCTTCAAGTTGGGCACTTCATGAAACCTTGATCTGGTTCTATTGCTTCTCTTCTCCAAGGAGCTCAGCCTCCAAGCTTTGCTACAAAAGGAGATGATCACTAGGGAAAAGGTGGGGGAAAGAGAGTCCCAATTCCTCCAACATGACAATGAAAAATTTCAAGTCAGTTTATATGCTACTGAAGAGATAGGGTCGAAGACAAATTAGTTACAACTGAAGGAGTCAGTTGCATAACTAACCAAACTACCCAAATTTAAAAAAAATGTTTTTTTTTACATTTTTAGGAGGAATACGCGAGTTGCAGAGACATTATTTATGTATGCAGGAGGTATACGTGGTTTGAAATGCAAATAGTCATGTATTTAGGGCATACACAAGTATTATATATAGCAAGTTGCATACCATATGCGGGTTTCCTTAAGGAAACTCGCGTATGCATCAACAAATCTCATTTTAAGGGTATTTCTAGGCATTTTTAGACTTTGGTGTCTTCTAAAAAGTTTTAGCTAGCTGAAATATATTTCCAAAAATGTAGAGATGAGGTCAAATAGAGTTATAAAACTCTAGATATGGGTCCTCCAAGTTAGGTGTTTTTTAAGTGACATTCATGAAGTGTCGCCATGGAACTGTCGACATGCGATGGAAACATGGGAAAGTGGTCACAGGGAGAGATGTGTCATTTTGAGCTATAACAAAAGGAAATGATCAATTTTTTCAACATGTTAGAAGGAAAAGGTGAATTGATCCAACATGTTGAAAAACTTTTGATGAGTTTGTTAATCTGAGGAAAATTGAAAATTTGCTGAAACAGAGAATTTTAACAGGTTTTCAGTGGGATTTGCAGGTGTCAAAAAAGTGAAAACTGACAATGAGGTTATGCACTAAATTGCATGAAAATGGAAGATTTACAAAAAAAAATGAGGGTGTTGCTATCAACCTGCTCTGTAGTGGCACAAGGAAGCCACAAGGGGGAAATCCCCCTTGACCCCCATCCTCCCCCGGAGATAGTCGGTTGAAGATAATAAGACGATAAAGGGAGAGAAAGAAATGCACAAGGACATTTCTACAAAGAAAAATCAAGATTGTATTCTAATGGATAGGGAGTCACCTTGGAATAAGAAATTATGAAAGCATAACATCATTCTATTATAGATGAAAGGACACCATATGAAGATGGTATTGACGCACATTTAGATGGTGTATCTATGCAGGTTGTGAAGCATAGGATGGATGCTTTGAGCAAAGACAGAATTGGACCATTGACAGGGGAATATGTTCATTGTTGTGAAGCAGAACATAACATCATCTTAGAAAATATGGTACAGAAGAATGACTAGCTGAATGCCTCGTGAAATATTGGGAGAGTTTAGACCAGCAGAAGAATGTGTTGTTAAGAAATTCAACAGGAGATAATAAATTCAATGTTTTTAACATTAATGAATTGTGTATATCTGCAGGGATAACATGTGCTGAACCTAGTAAGGTTTCCCCATAGGTAAATGAAAAAGTAGGGGAGTATCCATGTACTCTTGACATGGACCAAAACCAGAGGTTTATTCTAAAATTCAAGGATGAGATGACATGCTCTTGTGAAGATAAATAGGGGAAGACACTTGCATATTTTGATAATAGTGTTGTTGACAGATAGGGGAAGAAATATGTCATGACATAGGAAGGGGATATATTGTTTCAATAAGGTGATCAGCCTATGATTGAAGGGAGTACGAGAAATTCTCACAAGAAGAATGTGAAGCTTGACCCAAGGAATAAAGGTTTCAAACCTTCTCACCTCCTAAATCATCAAAGGAATATCATCAATCAACTATGGTGGAATTTGAGGGTGAGATTTTTGAGCATACAGTTTCTATTTTGTTTGACCTTGGATCTACTCATAGCTATATCACCCCTAGGCTTGTGAGATGTGCACTTTGAAGAATTCAAAGCATAGAAGGTCATGGTTAGTTCAACTAGCCACTGGAACCAGGAGGAAGTCACTAAGGTGGTAAATAAATTTCCATTGGTCATGGATGGATTAGTCACCTGTGCAGATCTAAATGTTTTTCCACTTGGATCCTGTGATGTCCTCACTGGAATGAACTGGTTGGGAGCACATAAAGCAAAGATTGATGAATAAGGAAAACTAAAGGTTGTGAAAGGAATTCCAAAAAGTGAGCTCTAGTAGGAATATTTCAGCAAAGCAGCTAAAGAAGTTCTATGGGAAAAATTGCAGTGTGTATGCAGCCCATGTTTTGGAGGCAACAAATAATGATACTCCTAGGTTGGAGGGATTTCCTGTGTTGCAGGAATTCATGGATTTTTTCTTGATGAAGTTCTAGGTCTTCCTCCAAATAGGGATATCAATTTTCCAATTGAACTTGTTTCAGGTAAAGCATCAGTATCCAAGACACCCTACAGGGTGAGTACACCATACTTACTAGAGCTAAGGATGCAGCTGCAAGAGTTGTGGGAAAAGAATTATATCAAGCCAAGTGTGTCCCCATGGGGAGCACAAGTTTGGTTTGAGAAAGAGAAATATGATACACACAAGATGTGTATTGGTTATAGGTCGCTGAACAAATTCACTATGAAGAACAAGTATACTTTGCCTAGGATTGATGACCTCTTTGATCAAATGAGAGGAACAAAGGTGTTTTCCAAGATTGAATTAAGGTATGGTTACCAGCAGGTAAGGATCAAGGATGGAGATATCCATAAGACAACCTTCAGAACAAGGTATGGACCTTATGAGTTTGTGGTGGTACCATTTGGTTTCACAAATGCATCAACTACATTCATGTGCCTCATGAATAATGTTTTGAGTAAGTTTCTGGATAGGTTAGTTCTTTTTCTCCTTGATGGAATTCTTATTTATTCTAAGAATGAGTAAGAACATGTGGAACGTTGAGGTTGATTTTGAAATTGCTCAAGAAGCATAAGTTGTATGCAAGGTTGAGAAAATGTGACTTCTATAAAGATATAATTAATTATTTGGGTCATAGTATTTCAATTGAAGGGATGTATGTGGACCCTAAAAGACCGAGGCCATGATGAATTGGCATGCTCCAAGAAAGTTAATAGATGTAATATATTTTATGGGACTTGCAGGACATTGCTGGAAGTTCACTAAAGGATATTCTGTAAGTAAAGTGGAGTCTATGTATAGGATGAGGAATCCTGCATGTGAACTTGTAGTTCCATGAGGAAATGGCCCTTGTGTGTATGAGCATACATATGAGGAATTCCTAAAGATTGCAGGTAGAAGGACCTGAGCATAGTAGTATGGTTGTGCGCAATGAAACCCAAGGAAGGAAGCTACCATGTGCCATGAGAAGTATCTCATGACTGAGAACAGGTTCTGAAACTTTAGATTGCAAGTTTTTCTATTGATTATGGGACACTATGATCTCTTGTGATGGTTTTGAATCATGCTAACAATTGATGTGCTTGGCTTGCATTGCTTGATGTCTAAATTTTCCTGTTGCTAACTGTGACTGTTTGGCTGATTTAAAATCGTGTCAATATGACATGTTGTATGTGTATGTCCAGGTTTTGGGACAACATGTGTAAGTATGGGATAAGTTCTCCCACATGCAAAATCCAAACAGTATGAGGGATGCCTCATGGTTGCAAAAATCTGATTTTCTACAGGAAGTAGAATTGTGAACTCAAATTTTTATTTGACTATCAATGCTATTGATCATTTGATATTTGGGAAATCATGTATGCATGAAATAGATTTGAAAATATATGATTAAAATTTTTATGATGACATTTCATGTGAATTGCATACTTGTATGTAACGCAGGTGAGATGATGAAAGTATGTCCTTGGAGTACATAGCTTCTAGGAAGGATGTGTTTGGGATACATAACCCCTCGGAAGGATGTACTAGACGTACATGGATCCTCAAAAGGATGTACTTGGATACATAGCTTCTTGGAGGGATGTGTTTGGAATAGATTTTAAAACCTATGATTGCATTTTTTTATGATGACATCTCATATGAACTGCTTGCTTGTATGTAACGTAGGTGAAATGATGAAAATATGTACTGGATGTACATGGCTCCTCGGAAGGATGTACTTGGATACATAGCCTCTCGAAGGGATTTGTTTGGAATAGGTTTGAAAAGCTATGATTGAAATTTTATGATGACATCTGATGTAAACTGCATGTATGTATGTAACACGGGTAACACAATGAAAACATGTACATGGGGTACATGGCTCCTCTGGAAGGATGTACTTGGGTACATGGATTCTCCCCCCACCATCTAGGCACCGGTATGCATCACTAGGGATGCCCAGGGTGTAAGACATCCAGTTAGACTTCTTTTCGTACACATTCACATCATAAGGGGACTATCACGAGAGTGGGGGCTCTGTGAAGAGAATAACCCCTAGGTATTATGATGTCTGGAAAGGAAGCACCTAAGCATTAGTAAGCACTTGGAGGAGGTGTTAAGACCTCAATCCAAAGTTATCATTAAGCACCCAAGGAGGGTTTAGGCTCTGAAGCAGGGCTGATCAAATCACGGTTGAGAGATGCTATACAGATAAGTATTGGATTACTTGGAAAATATTGGTTTTGTTTTGTAATTACACATGTGCATAAAGATTCAGCTAAGATTTTGAAAATCTTGTTAAGAAATAAATCCTGCAAAAATGAATCTAACATGTGAATTAATCTATTATGGTTCCTGGAAAGGATGTGCCTAAGCATTGGTGAGCAGTGGAAAAGGTGCTAGGCCCGTAAGCTAGAGTTTCCATTGACCAACCAAGGAGGTGTTAAGATCTGGAGTAGGGGCTAACCATATCATGGTTGAGAGATGCTATACAGATAAGTACTTGGTTTACTTATCAAAATTTTGTTGTTGTTGATTTCCTGTAAATATACATGAGCATATGATGCTGCCAAGGTTTTGAAAATCTTGTTATAGATTCCATCCTATAGGAATGAATCTGAGATGTGAATTAAATTCATTGAGGTGTTCGGAGGGAAGCACCTGATCTTGGTAAGAACCTAGAGGAGGTGCAGGCTCTTGAGCAAAACTACCAATGAAGCACCCAAAGAGGTGTTGGGCTCAAGAACGAAGCTATCAGACCTCAGTTGAGAGCTATTTTCAAGTGATCCGAGGCTTGCAGAAACTGGGATACTTTTTAATATACACCAGAGCATGGGGTGGTGTAGGGTTGTGAGTGCCATGGTTGTATAAATCCAAGTTGGATACGTATGGAACCAAAAGGAGATACTTATGCAGATAAGTATTTGGTTCACTTGACAACTTCTTGTTGATTTTATGTCAATATACATGTGCATGTGATTCATCTATGATTTTGGAAAATCTTGTGAATACTAGCATGGGAATTGACTCATTGCTTGGGGCTTGATCATAGGTATTGCTGGTTGCCGAAGACATTGGAAATGTTCCAAGCTGAGGAGAAGGATTCTCCAAGAACCAGAAAATATCTTATGGTGTGTACTAATGCATGTAATCAAGGACTTGGAGGAGTTCCTATGCAATACAACCATGAAGTGGAATGAAGGAGGAGTTCCAAATCGTACCCTTAGACAGGTAAAGGTGAAGAGGAAGCACCATGGTCCTAATACGACTACATGGGAGCTGGAGGATGCCATGTGATTGGGACACCAATATTTTGGTTCAATTTTGCAGAACACTGTTGGATATCTGGGCAGAACTGGGTTTACTATTATACATATACCAAAAATACCCCTAGCTCACTGGCCTTTTCGGTGACAGACCGCAAAATGGCCTGAAGTCTCACCCGAAGTGATATTATGGGTTGGAAGAAGACTCAGGTGTCCTCAACCAGGTTCTGTAGCATCCTAGGGTCTCGTGGTTTCTTTTAGCCAGCGAGATCTTTCTGCGACACACGGTTCTCTCTTACTCACGATTTTTGACAGGGGAAGGACTCCTATCGCATCGCAGCGACTCGGATGATGCAAACCTCTCCATTCCACTTAACCCACGAGCTGTGATATCTCACACCGCAACTCCTCTATCAGTGCGATAGCGCCTACTATCGATGTGATATCTTCTATAGTACGGCCCACTGCGACCCTCACGGTCCAAAGGCTATCTCACTGGGTGAAATGACTTGGCTAACTTTCAACAAGATAGTAAACACTCTGACTTGAACTTCCACAGTTCAACACAATCTACCTCAACTATAATTAACTGGCCAAATAAGTATACTGGAAACACTTTAACATAATGACTTATTACTGTGTGAAACAAGCACTGATAAACTCATATACAGACGCTTGATACATGTAAATCCACCTTTAACCTTCAATAATGTTGTAACTGAATGAGGACATACAGACATTTACTAACTGAGATACAACATTCATGTAACAGATAACATATATCAACTAAGTAAAGCACAATCACATGAAATAATCACATAACACACAGGTTTTACGTGGTTCACTTCCAGGGTAGAAGCTACTTCCACAGAACTGTGTTTATTATATCTTGAGAGAGTACACAGTTCTACTGCAACCTATTGTGCAGCTAGAGATCTTCTGGGTAACTCCGCACTCATTTCCAGGAGCCCTTCTCTCCTATATCTCTTCTCTTTCTCTATATTTCCTTCTTACAATATTCTCTCTCTCTCTCTCTCTCTCTCTCTCTCTCTCTCTGTCAATCCCTATGGATTGTTACATACATACTCCTGGAATCGGCTACTGGTTACAATAAGGTAACTACGGACTGAATAGCAGAACCAGAGCTCGACTCTATTACAATACAAAATAACTGTGAGCTAACAGACTATTGGACTCTCAGACGGGTTAACTGTCTGAATAGCTATAGGTTATCTGACTAGCTAACCTTTTACAATATAGGTTACATCCCTTTATAGGCGGCCCGAAGGTCTCACCATTACAACACTCTGGGCCTGTCCCAATAGTAACCCAAAAACCCTAACTATGACAGTCAGTCTATCTGTACTCGAATTGCCACTTTCCGTCACACCATAGCTCTCTACAGTCTTCCACGCTTCCCAGTACTGATCGTGGGTACTGGGCGCCGCTTCCTTTTCTGTCCTTCGTCTTCAATACCTTGGCCTCGTTGCCCCTTTTTCCTTTATGAGGGTAGATGAGCCCTCCTGTCTTCGTCGCTGCCTTGAATGCAATGGGTGAGCTCTCTCTTCTGGGCCGCTCTGGTACTGTCGTCTTCTTTGACTTCTCTGCTCTGATAGTTACAGTTTCCAACTCTGATCTGCAGTTAGAAACATGCTACGGCGTCGTATCTTTACCTTATCTCTTATATCTTTGCCAAAACTATCTATCCGCTAAAATGGCAGCTTCTCCTATAGCTGCAGGACCCTACTCCAACAGTCCCCTAACACTTACTTTGGCTCATCCTCGAGCCACTAACAGCGGGCTTCTCCTGTTGTACTTTCTCCTTGGCTCCCTGCGTAGTCTTTGTAAGTTTCTACCGAAGTCCTGCGGCTTCTTTCTCCATAGTTTCGACATACTCTTGTGCTGATTCAAGCATAGCTTGACTAATACTGGATGGCAATCTTTGCAGGATCTACCATCAAGCCTTGTCTACAGACAATGTGACCCAACAAAATACCAAATGGCACACAGAATATGCATTTTTTTAAGTTTAGAGAAATCTAGTATTGCCTACATTTCTCTAACATGAGTCTTAAATCAGCTATATGTTTGTCGATTAATCCAAATACAGTCCAATCATCAAAATAGACTTCTAAGAATTTATGGATGTACTCTCTAAATACAACAACTACTACTCTTGAAAAGATAGCTGGTGCATTCTTAAGACCAAACGGCATTACCGTATACTGGAATGAGCCCCATTCTGTCGTGAAAGTGGTCTTAGATCGATCTTCTGGATGGATTCTGATATGGTGATAGCCTAAAAATCCATCGGTGAAGGAGTAGACCTCCTATCCTCCCACATTGTCTAACACTTCATTAGTAAATGGTGTCAGGAATGGGTGATGAAGTGATGCATCGTTGAGTTTACGCAGATCAACACAGATTTTGATTTCTCCTTTGGTTTTCTTCTCTTGTACGACCATGGGACTAACCCATTCACTTTCTTCCATCGGCTCAATGATTCCTGCTGCTAGCATCTGATCGATCTCATCCTTAACTTTTTCTTTGTACCGAGGATTTAATCTGTATGGATGCTACTTAATTGGTCTAGCATCCTCTTTCAATGGTATCCTCATTACTCCCAAGTCTCCAACTATTCCCTTTATCTCTGTGAACTTAGTGGGGAATAAGTCCTGGTAGTCATGTAACAGATCTGCAATGTGTCCTACCATTTCATCGTTCCAATAGTTTCCAATGGATGCAAACTTTGGTTCTGTGTCTGTGCCAATGTTGATCTTCTTAATCTTGATAGGCTCCATGATAGATGGAGTCTCTAGCTTTGGTCCATCAACATTGCGAGTGCCTTCTGACTCTGGGATGTTGATGTTGCGAGGATCCTCATCCTCCTCCTCTGGTTCTGATGCAAAGTTATAGCACTCTAGCGCCTATTCCAATTGAACAGCCCAATCAGGTTGAGTTGACACTGATAAGGTACAGTCCTCAAAGATCTTAATCTTTATAACTTCTAGAGCCTGATTAATGCTTGGGTACTCAGATTCAAAAGTGAAAATGAGTTCAAAGCTGTCTATCATAAGTGGCCATGTAGTTGTTCCTCTGTGCAACTCTGTCTCAGTGTACCAATTCTTTGGAATTTGGTATAAAGTGTGAATGAATCGGTGAACCCATTCATCCTCGGGAATGTCTGACCAATTCTATTCACAACTCTGAATGTGTGACCTGGGGCCACTTTCTCCAGTATATTTCTTCTGTAGACACTCTTTGTCATTGGAAAACCTGATCGCCGTCAATCTCTTGAAGTCATCCCATGATGCGATATGTTGCTTATGTGCATGCCACCATCTTGCAGGTGTGTCTCTTACTACAAGGTCAATCGCTGGCATCCTTTTCTCTTGAGGAATTTCTTGTTCAAACTGGTATAAAAAGTCATTGACATCCGCTAAGCCATCAAACGACGGAATATCCTTAAGCTTTGCTCTGATCCATCGCAGTGACTTAGTCAGATATGCACATCTGTGAGCTGAGACTTCATAAAGTTTGTTCTTCCAGTTCTCTAGACCAACATCTGAATCCAATGCGCATGAGCTGTCGCATCGCCAACTGATATTTCCTTCTGTGGTTGGGTTGATGTAGTCGCTCTGATTGGTGGTCATCTGATAGAGGCTCTCCATATTACGTGTCTCGTCCTCTGCTTGGATAGGTTCAATATATCTAGGACCCTGGAAAGGATCCAACGGTGCGATGACCCATATCTGTGTATCCTAAAAGGTCATTTTTCTTTTCTTTAAATTGATAACAGCCATGTGATCGATTGCCCAATCAATACCTAGTAGAGCTGGATATGGTCTACTATCTCCAATGATTTCTATAACTTCAAATTCTGCAAAACTGCAAACTCCATCAATGTCAACTGGCACTTGTGGTAATCAACCCAGTGGTGATACCCTCTGTTGATTGGCTAGTCGCAGATGAATAGGCGATCTGGTTAACTTGGGGCTTCCCATCTGTTCCCATGTCTGCTTAGTTAGAACATTTACCTCTGATCCTAAGTCTAGGATTACCTCATCCATTTCAAATTCTCCAACTTGTGCTATGAGTTGCATCTCTCTTCCTGTTCTTGTATGGCCCATAATATTATGAGCAGCACATTGCACACTGCTCACGGAAGAAGATGGCAGATACTAATCTATGATGCACTGAAGCTCTCTGATAACTTTCTCATTTATTACGAGTTTCAAGCAACTCCGTAGGAAGGATTGTACACTTCCTGTCGACTCATCCTCATCGCATCTTCCTGATGTGGTAGCCTGCGATGTCTCCTCAGGACTAAGGCCACAAGGTGTTTGCTGTGGTACGCCCCTAGATGGTTGTGCCTGGGGTCCTGATTGTATAGGTTCATTAAAGAAAGTTTTAGCTTCCTGAAATGTTTCTTTATTCTTCTGTAGGTCGAGTGGTGTTGATTTATTAGTAGCTTTGCGCACCCACTCCGGTCCTGTGTTCTTTTCAGTATCCTGCGATGTCCCACTAGTGGAAGCATCGCTGTGAGTCACAATGTTGACTCTTGGTTCTGGCTCTTTCTGCTCAGCAGCGATAAGTTGAATGTTCTGGTGTACTACTGGCTTAGGTTCCCTGATCTTGGCTATCAAGGTAGGACATTCTTCTATAGCGTGATCGTAATATTTGCAATAATTACATGTCGTAGTAGGGCTCTGATAGTCCCTATCATAATGTCCTACAACTCCACAGTTGTAACAAGTAATCGGTCCATGGCCATGGCCAAAGACTTCACCACGGCCAAACCCTCCTCCATGGCCTCGTCCTCTGAATCCTCCTCCATGGACTATAGGAGCTGGTTCATGCTGTGGTCCTACTGCTAGACTTGGTGTCTCTGATTGGACTCTGTACAAGTCATGTTTTCTATCGACCATGAGATCGTAGGCTCTGCAGGTATGGTCTTTGTGTCCTACTGACTTACAGAAGGTACAGTATAAGTTATTAGGTGTCTATACATACTTTTGAAGTAAAGGGCATTGTTGAGGTGGATGTCCTCTTGTTCTACATAGTTCACACCATGGCCCTTGAGTTTGTGCTAAGGGGTTAGGAGCCCCACTTGCTAAGTATTCAACAAATACTGGACAGTTATCTTTAGTATGGGCTTGTGCTTTACACTTGATACACCATATGTCTTGTGCAATCTCTTTTCCTTTTCTAATCTCATGCATCTGTAATGTGAGATTTTCTAACTGGTTTTGCAGGTTTGTCATACCTGTACTAGTCTTAGCTAGAGGTGATGCCTCTAGTTTCATTGCCATCTCCAACGCTTCATCCTGCATACAGAGTCTCTGTTGCATCAGTGGATGTCTAATATGCGGGAGCAATGCTGCGATGAACCATTCCTTATGCTGCTCCGGCGCAAACTCAAAGCTAAATTGGTCTATGAGAGCTTTGAATTTCTAATCAAAGTCCCATACTAACTCTGTAGGTAACTGTTTAATGTCTTTGAGCTCTGTGATACATTGCGATTTGGACTTGGGCTTCTTAAATTATTTAATCATGGCAGTCCAAACCTGTATAAGTGTTCTGGGTATCGCTGAGGTATACTTCATATACCATGTTAAGGCTCGTTCCCTGAGTGTGGTGACCAACTATACAAGTTTAATATTATCATCATGGATTCCTTTAATGGTCCACACGGCTTCACATAGAAACCAATGCTACTCTGGGTCTTCTGCCCCTGTACCCTTAAAGGTGGGTAACTTCATGTCATCCCCCATTCTATTTCTACACGGTGGATGTTGATTTGCTGTGTTACTACCACTCGGTGGTGTAGATGTAGGTGATGTAGTGGTAGTATGTGTTATGGGTGAACTACTAGATGGAGTTCCTATGGGATTGTTCTGAGTCCCGGTTGATTTCTGTGGGGTGTAAGGGTGGTAAGGGATACCCCCTTCTATTCTTTCTGTATTTCTGTGACTCTGCTATCTAGTATTATCTGAACTGTTTTCAAATATGGAAGAGCTGAAATCTACTTTATATTTCTTTCCACTACGTGTACATCCAATATCATCAAAATCACTCTCAAACTCTTGTGACATCACACTTTCTTAGCTTACTGGTCTGAAACTATATCCATTACTCCTTTTTCATATAATAACATCTTAATGGACAAGTTTAAAGATTTTAGGTACTTACCGCGGTATCCTTTGAAGAAGTACCGCTCAGCCTCGCTGAAGCTTTTTGTCTATTCAACTGCAAACTCTATAACAAAGCCTTCTAGCACACTCGCAAGCCAGAATTCGACTGCTTGTGTAATGGCATTGCCTATGCTCTTCACGGTGTGAATCAACTCTAGTGTCCACACGATGTTTCTTTTCTTTCTGAATATATTCTGATCAGTTAACTTTGATAACTAGTCATACAACTCATTTCCATAGGTCGCAAAAAATATCGTATGCAGGTCTGTGTAGATATGTTTTTACAACCAGTCCTCTGTACTTAGTCTAGGACTCTTGTTTTCTGTCACAGCAAATTCTCTTTCTGTAGACTCAACCCACTGGTTGAGTTTGTCTCTAGTAGGATGCCAACAGAAAATTAGCTATGTAATGTGTTCAAAGCCGGAAATGGAACCATTTGTTGGCTATCTGGGCAGACCCAGGTTTACTATTATACATATACCAACAATTACCCTAGCTCACTGGCTCTTTTGGCGACAGACTGTAAAACGGCCTGAAGTCTCACCTGAAGTGATCTTATGGGTTGGCCGAAGAATCAGGTGTCCTCAACTAGGTTCTGTAGCATCCTAGGGTCTCGCGGTTTCTTTTAGCCAGTAAGATCTTTCTGCGACACGCGGTTCTCTCTTACTCATGGGTTCTGACAGGGGAAGGACTCCTATCGCATCACAGCGACTCAAACGATGCACACCTCTCCATTCCGCTTAACCCATGAGCTGTGATATCTCACACCGTAGCTCCTCTGTCGGTGAGATAGTGCCTACTTTCAACGCGATATCTTCTATAGTACGGCCCACTGCAACCTTCACGGTCCAAAGGCTATCTCATTGGGTGAAATGAATTGGCTAACTTTCAACAAGATAGTAAACACTCTGACTTGAACTTCCACAGTTCAACACACTCTACCTCAACTATACTTAACTGGTCGAATAAGTATACTAGAAACACTTTTACAGAATGACTTATTACTATGTGAAACAAGCACTGATAAACTCATATGCAGACGCTTGATACATGTAAATCCACCTTTAACCTTCAATAATGCTGTAACTAAATGAGGACATACAGACGTTTACTAACTGAGATACAACATTCATGTAACAGATAACATATATCAACTAAGTAAAGCACAATCACATGAAATAATCACATAACACACTGGTTTTACGTGGTTCACTTCCAGGGTAGAAGCTACGTCCACAGAACTGTGTTTATTATATCTTGAGAGAGTACACAGTTCTGCTGCACCTATTGTGCAGCTAGATATCTTCTAGGTAACTCCGCACTCACTGTCAGGAGCCCTTCTCTCCTAGATCTCTTCTCTTTCTCTATATTTCCTTCTTACAATATTCTCTCTCTCTCTCTCTCTCTCTCTCTCTATGTCAATCCCTACGGATTGTTACATACATACTCCTGGAATCGGCTACTGGTTACAGTAAGGTAACTATGGAATAAATAGTAGAACCAGAGCTCGACTCTATTACAATACAAATAACAGTGAGCTAACAGACTACTGGACTCTCAGACGGGCTAACTGTCTGAATAGCTACAGGTTATCTGACTAGCTAACCTTTTACAATACAGTTTACATCCCTTTATAGGCGGCCCGAAGGTCTCGCCATTACAACGCTGTGGGCCTGTCCCAACAGTAATCCAAAAACCCTCACTATGATAGTCGGTCTATCTATACTTGAACTGTCACTTTTCGTCACACCATAGCTCTCTGCAGTCTTCCACGCTTCCCGGCGCTGATCGTGGGTACTGGGCGCCGCTTCCTTTTATGTCCTTCGTCTTCAATACCTTGGCCTTGTTGCCCATTTTTCCTTTATGAGGGTAGCTGAGCCCTCCTGTCTTCGCCACTACCTTGAATGCAGTGGGTGAGTTCTCTCTTCTCGGTCGTTGCCTTTAATGCAGTGGGTGAGCTCTCTCTTCTCGATCGTTCTGGTACTGTTGTCTTCTTTGACTTCTCTGCTTCGATAGTCATGGTTTTTGGCTCTGATCTGCAGCTAGAAACATGCTACGGCATCGTATCTTTACCTTATCTCTTATATCTTCACCAAAACTGTCTATCCACCAAAATGGTAGCTTCTCCTGTAGCTGCAGGACCCTACTCCAACAAACACTGAGGGCGGTGCCAGTGTAGCATTTTGCTAAATTTTTGTAAAGCACTGAGGAGAGTGTTGTTGAAGGGGAAGGGGAATGTAACACCCCAGTTTTGACCCATGGTATTGCATTGCATATGATGTAAATAACGTTAATAAATCATGGTGTGGAGATCAAGCCAAAGGCCCCACCAAGGATTTAGTGTTTTATTTTTCGGCAGTTAAAACCAATGCCGATGGTTTATGTGCTATCCAGGCACAATATGTTTTGAGACATCATGTAACTATGCAATTAATGAAAATACCCTAACTAGCTATGCACCACAACATTAAATAGATGGGGACATGATTTCACAAGGAATGGGGAGGAGGAAACATTCAAACCCTTGAGCCAATGGGAAAAATCCAAATGTCAAAGGGCAAACCCATAAATTTGTCAACTACCCATTTTGTCCTTTTATGCCCAGTCATCTAGAATTGGTTAAAGAAGTTATTTCCTTGGGATGGGAAAGGTATGGAGGTCAAATTCGAATTTGGGAAGCCACCCATTTTTGGAAAATGTGTTTTTGACTTGTGGGGAAAGTAAATGCTTGGAAATGCATGCCCAAGCCATTATTCACCCATATCTTTCATTCCTCACTCATTCTCATGGGGTTTTTTCTCTCTCACACAGGGGAAGCTGACAGAGCTCTCTCTTCAATAGTTTGTACAGTTTTTCCATTTTCTCCATGGTTGGGAAGTCTTTTTTGGGTTGTCGAGTGCATATGCAGCAGGGGTTCACGTTTTTGGGTTTTGTTGGGGTCCTAATTTCTCCCGTAATACCCAGGACACTTGTTGAAATCATTTTTGGTTCCCAGGGTGTTTTTCCCCATTTTTACGAATCTATTTTTTCATTGCAACCCTGTTTTTTGTTATGCTCCATGGCTGGGAAGATATATCCAAGATTTGGGGGTTCTAAGAGGCTATTTTTTCCTCCCTCATGCAACTAGAGTTTGCTATGTTTTTCACTTACATTTTTATGTTGTTTCCTCATCTTCTCCATGCCTATAGATTCATTTTTGGTGTTGTTAAGCACCTGGGAAGATAGATCTACCATTTTGGGGTTTAGGGAGGTCGGTTTTCCCCTGTAATTCCCATGGACATTTTTTGAAATTGTAATTTCTATCAGAGGGTTGTTTTCCCTTTCACCAAATCATTTTTTTTTGCAAGATGTTTACCTTCCTACCCAAAATGTGCATTTTTGTTGTTGTGTGCATCCTTTTGTTGGCTTGGCAGAGTAAGTTCAAGAAACCCATTTGTTAGATGGTTGACTATATTTGGGGGTGATTGTTGGATTAAATGACCTGTTGTTCCCTAGTTCCTTGTGGAAATCATGCCCATCTTGGGGGTGGCAGTGATGCTAAGAGATTGATGAGCACACTAGACTATGGTTGGGTGGAATGTTGCAAAGACATAGCTAGTTGCGGGCCAGCTTCTTTTCAAGATAAGTATTCTTGTGCTTAATCTTTGCAAAGCATTTGTTTTATGAATTTATATGAACATATTGAATGTGTTGAATAAGATTTGTTTTCCCTACATATTTCATGTATGATGCATCTGTGTATGTATTTTACTTCAATGCATTTTATGTTTATGTTCATGGGGATATATTTCCCATTTAATAGCAGCAACCGTTGTTTCCCGCGTCCTTTCCATCATTGGTATGAGGGGTGGGGACATGAAAATAAGTCTCAATGTGCTCCTATGGTGGTAGAATGTATATAGTCAGTGATATGCATCTAGGTTGTGCTCTGTGTATGATGATGAGATGATTCATATACAACAAGATGATTTAGATATGACGAGATGATGTGGATATGATGAGATGATGGTAGGATATGTAAGTGATTGCAGTGCCAATGTAATGAATGGTCTTGGGTTGTACCTATGTGATGGATTGCTTGTGGATACGATGAATACTTAGATGAGGAATAGACCTACACCCATCATGAAATAGGTTTGGCTATGTAGAAACTTCCTATGATGGATAGTTGGGAAGATTCCATTATTTAATTATCAACAAGGTGAGGAATATGGTAGCAATGACAATGATGATTTAATTATGATGATGTGACTAGTTGTATTGATGAATATGGAGTGAGAATACCTTACTAGTTAATAGGGATTGTTGTTGTATTTGTAACTTCTGAAGATATTCGGATGTATATTATTATTATTTTATATTGGTGTGCCCCCATTGGAGATGTGTTTCCCTCCATTCAATATGTCATTATTATGTATGGTCATTGAGGTAAAGCCTCTGCTGTAAGTTTGGGTAGTAGTCCCCAAGTCAAATATAATAAAATGTAGTTTTAGGTCCCTCTAGGAGAAGTCGACCCAGATAGGGTAACAAGTTGGCCCAGTCAAGTTGTAAGGTCAGTCACATTAAGGGGAAACATAGGGAGTTTCCCTCCCTCATTTATACACACACTCAATCTCTCAAGTTTGCATGAGGAGAGAGAGAGAGAGAGAGAGAGAGAGAGAGAGATAGATAGAGTTACAGAAAGCTTATTGTACTTGGGCTTTTACATATTGTGATATTGTCTTAGTGAAAAACTATTCTGAGGAAGTTTGTGGGGTTTTCTCCTTTGTGGTTTCCCCGAGGAAAATATTTGTGTCTTGTGTATATTCTCTATCTTGTGCATCTTGGATATTTTTTTGTGCTTGTTATTCTTTCAGATAAAGATTCTAATCAATTTGAATAAGACTAGAAAAACTAACATTTCGTATGTCAGATATGATGTTTTTTTGAATGGATGGAAAAATTGGGTCATGATGAATATGGTGATGATGAAAATAATCACCTTGAGTCTTAAAACCCTCCCATACCATTAAGGCATGTTCCTACACTTAACCATGTAAAATTTTGACACACACAGGAACATTTTGAAGAAATTTCAACGTTGGCCCCTTTCATTGCTAATCATTGTGTGGGGTTTATGGATGAAATTTGTGGTCGACGTGTTGGAATTTTGTGTTACGAATAAAATATTCATATGGATTAGGGTAGACCATAACAGATGGAGTGACACCAGAAATCAATTCAATTCTCAAATATGCTAGATAAATAGAAAATGATAACAACTAAAGGATAGAGCCCATACCTCAACTAGATGTTCGAAGACGACCAGTGTTGAGATTTCGATCCAATGCCTTCAAACTACAACTTGTCCTTAACAAAAAATGTATCCAATCATATAATATGTATGAAATGTTAGCATCTAAACTAGCATAATCCTTTCAACATGTATATCACAAATATACCAATGGAATTTGAAATAAACATTTGCACATGAATTTTGGGAGAGAAAAGTATATTTTATTAATTCAAAATATAAGTAAAAAGTGACAACCTCTATCAGGAACTCATTAGAATTGAGAAACCAAGTTCCTCCACCTGGGCCTCAAACACTTCAATCCTCCATGCAAAATCCAATCTCATGAAGACAATGGAGAGCTTGGAAAATGAACATAATGAGTTCAATCAACAAGGATAAAGGGATGTAGACTCAAACATATGGAAATGGGGAAAGTTTTCGCTATAGGTTCCTTAATCTCAAATTTTATCCTCCCTCCAATGCTTCACAATGGCTCAATATATAGCCCTCAAATGGGAAATGGAGGGTCAAACCGGAGCATTTTCGAACATCTGGAAGGTCAAGGATCATAACCACTGTGACTTGGTATGGAAAGTCTAAAATATTTCTAATTTTGAGCACAAAACCTGATGTATGCAAGATATAATGGTGCAACATGTGTATACGTGAGTTGCATAGTTGTTCACCTATGTGTATCTTCAAACCTGATTTTTTTAGGGTTTTTCTGAAGCATTAAGAATACACTAAGAAAGGGGGATATAGTAAGTCTACATAGGGACAAGGGAAGACCATCAAGGCATGATGAATAAAGTATGGACATTCATGCTATAATAGATGCCCCCTAATGTGTGAGTTCAAAGGAGTACACAATGATCAAAATACATTATAATAATCCCAGAAGTTTAGAAGTGAAGACCGAGTCAAAATAACTAGCCACTCATCAACATAATACAATAATGACTCTGAATACATGACTGCAAATATGAAGTATATACATTAGTCCCAGATACATATAGATACAAGGGACATGAATAGGCATAATGGACATATGTCATAAGTGGTCATAGCCACATACAATATATAGTGGATTATGGTCTCCATACTGAATGAAGACATTTGGTACATAATGAATTACACTGCTATGATATTAGAACCAAAATCTGATAGGTATTGTCATGATCAAGGTTGTATCATGTATGGAATGCCACCATAGTTTGACAAATTCTACGTAAATAGTCGATGGTACATGTCCCATCACGTCAATAAAGGTGTTGATGTATAACATGATGAAACATTGTCTGATTACTTTTCATTAAGGGATACTGTTAATAGACTTGAGACAACCCACCAATGATGAAAATGGGGGTCAAGGTACCGAGTGCATTCAAAAAGTGAAAATATAGGTGTGAGGTCGAACCTTTGAACAATCCATCGATCAGGGGACATTGATGTATTCCCAAATTGTCGATGGCAAGATAACTTGCCATTGATGACTACAAATCCCAAGGCACTCAACTAACTCTAGATCTCAATTCTATAATAAATGATTTAAACTTGATGGAATGGAATCTACTGGAAGGAGGGAATTAAGGTATCCCTCATCAACCAATACAAGGTAGACATCAAGGATGCATGATTTGGAATAAATTGAATGAACAATATGTACATGAACTAGTAACCATGAGCATCTCTCATGCATACCAGATGTAAGTATCATGTGAAAGAGACCCTCTAAATCATCCAATGATGAAGACTACTGGTAGAGGTGAAGAAACCACCAATAGGGTATAATGGAATCTAAGACATGGAACGAATCCAAATGTGTGAATAGATTTATTGTCTTCAAACACAAGGGAAACCACTCAGTCAGTGACCAATGATGAGATGTCATTTGTTGAGTTCAAGGTCACCTGCCAATGATGGAAGCAGGCTTAGGGTTCCAGGTAAGAAAACAACTCTATAAGATACTAGGATGGCTGACATCTAGAGTCAACATATCTGATTAATTGACGACTCATGTTAAACACTTCCTTTGAACAAGAGCATAAGGAATATGGATATAATTAAGCAACATAAAATCAAATGTGATTAGTGGGACAACCATGTAACACATGAGGCATAAACAAAGGCTCCATAAGGACTGGAATCTTAATCAATTAGTGGATAAAAATATAAACAATGAGTGTAGCCCCTAAGTCCATACTAAAAATGTTAAATTTTGATATGCTAAGCTAGATCATTAGTATTTCATTTCGAATTCATAACGAAAGCATATAAACAGGATCACTGAAAGATAGACAAGCACAACCATACAAAAGGAACACAAAGATTTATCCTAGGAAAACCATAAAGGGAATGTTGGGGCCTGGAAAATCACAGGAAACAATAGTAAAGCATTCTCCCCAATCAACACTCCCAACTAGCCCGTTGACTATTTGGTGTAGGGAATCCATTCGGTTTGCAGTCTGGCTACCATAGGTCAAGGTCACAAAAAACAAAGATTTACCGGTTGCGGCCTGGTCCACCGAGTTTTTGTATTTTGACTTAGAAAGTGAAATGAAAGTGCCTAACTAAATGCAAGGTGATCAAAATGCGAGGGGCCGTCACAATGTGATGCGCAGGTTCTTACCTCTCGTCTTAAGCACGCAAGCATTTAAATCACGTACCACAAGTAAATAAACTAACTACCTAAATCTATCCCTAGGGAGAAAGGTTATCATTCGTTAGTGAGTAATAAATTCCTTACATGCATTATGAACAGTTACAGACAGCTGATATTTCATTCAAAACACATGAGCCATTATAGATATTTAAACAACCAGATAGCTGATTATTTTACGAGCAACATTTATTACTCACAATGGAAGAAATCCTGAAGATACTGAAGAACATTTAACAAGAACACGGGTTCAGGAAATTAAATACTCTCACAGTGAATGAAACATAGCTGAAAACGAAATAGTTCCTCTTCAACATTATTCATTGAGTCACATTGATACATTCCACAATTTCACTCTCTCCAGCAGGAAAAAATTGCAGTTTTCTTTGCAAAACGAAGTAGTTCCTCTTACAAGAAAACATTTACAAAATTTTCCAGGGAAAAAGACCCTTCCCCGTTCTCTCTCTTTCCTATTTAACTATAGACGCCCCTCTTCTGGGTTGTGCCCCCGACGTATGACTTTTCCGTTCCCAAACGCTTCATATCCTTCGATTCTGTCTTTTCTTGCATACTCATGAGTGGTTAAGTAACTGATGTATTCTTCGGACTCGCGCTTTTGTTGTCTTCAAAATGGTTTTGGTCATACCACCATCAACGGTCCGCTTCCCTTCTTGCCGTGGAAGTTTCATCATTTTCCAGGATTTCACCTACAATCAACAACGAGAGCCATTTATTGGAAAATATAACTGCAAAAATAATGCAAACTGATAATACCATTCCACAAGAAATGACTGGGTGCTTCTCTATAATCGACAAGAGGCTGGATTAAGTCTTTTGGGTGGGAAGATTATAAATCAGCAGTAGGCGAGGTTTGGTCATCGGATGCTAAACCACTTTCCCGGCCGCAATGGTAGATGGGTAAAGACTTCAGGCATGCGACGGAAAGGGCAGGAAAACTTAAGTCAGAAGTCAGAAGGCTTTGACGTCAGAAGCGAAATGGATTTCATGGCCACAACGGTGGATGAAGAAAAGATAAAGTCACGCGATGGACATCGGGGAGCGGATCATTTCGCACTTCGGAAGCTAGACCACTCTGAGAGCCGCAATGGTGGACGAGACAAATATTACAGCCCCCGATTCAACATAAAATACGCCCAAAAAATTTAAGTAATGGAAAACTCAAAACATCAATGGTCTAGCTGATTCACCTCAAAGACAATGGGCAACTGATCAGACGGGTTTCTGGCTAGCAGGCCACATTCAATTCTGCGACCAACAACAAAATCTAAAAACATGCATCCTATGGAAATAGGATACAAAATAATCATTAAAATCCGACAAAGCTAAAGCAAGACCAAACCTTCATGGATCAAACGGAGTCAGAGCAGCTTTAAATGGAAAGGAGGGGTCCCAAAATTTAAAAGATTTGGGGAGAAAAGTTTCCGCAGCAACAACTGGCGATTACCTAGCGAACCCAAATCTCTGGGCGATTAACCTTTAAGTGATAGACTATTTAACAGCAAAAGCATCATATTGAATTCTTCCAGCAATATGGATTTCTCAAATGACCAAAGTGTGCACCCTTAATCATTGATGGCAGTCCACTTAGGGAGAGTGGAAACCAAAATCATCAAGTCCAGATAACTATGCTGAGGACGGAGGATGAATTTCATTATTACCTTTGTCTTTAGGTAGCTAAAAGCTTTGGACACCACAGGATTGGAGCATATGTTAAACAGAAATATTTGTCTGTTCCTCATTCCCATGCCATTTCCACACTTGTCTTGTGCTTTTGGACTTATGTCCTATTTCACAAGAATTTGCTCACATGCCCTTCTTACTGAATTTTGGTTCAGGATCCTCTATCCCATAGTGTCCTTTTGTGTGAGTGGTGTACTTCAAGTCTCAGCTCACGGACGGAGAGGATCTTTTGGCAATTCAGCACTTATGATTCAGCTCTTGCTTTGATTTATGATGCTTTCATCGGAGTTTTTGACTCTTTATTTTCCTTTTGGCATTCGTTTCTTGGCATGGGACCATTTATATTTAATACACTGTTCACTTTGCTCCTTTCCATGGGTCCTTTGCTGTTGCTCCTTAGAACATTTTAAATGTGAGGTGGATGGAGCCTCGACATAGTACCCCAGACTCTTCGAATCTGGTTTACTTCACAAGGGTTAAGTAAGACTTCAATGCACAAAGAGTTCTTCGAGAAAACTGCTATACTGGAAGAAATTCTTTCATATAAATTAGCAATACACAGTCTGATACCAAAATGTTTATCAAACCCAAAAATTTTGGATGTATTCCATGCAACTGCAGGTTTGCTCCCTTTATTGAAATCAACGAAACAAGCCAGAACGAAATGAACAAAAGCAAACTAGAAACATGACTCAAAAGATAGCCGAGCAGATTATTTATGTACAAGACAGAAAAATTAGATAGACTTAGGAAAAATAAGGTTTGAGAACCAAACTATTTACTGGTAGGTTCTCCTCCCACCCCTGCAGATCTTGCAACTTGTAGGTAGAAGGACCAAGCTTGGCTGCAATCTGAAAAGGGCCTACCCACATTTGCTAGAATTTGGTATGTTTTCCTTTCTCATCATGGGGGTGGTCCCATTTGAGGACTAAGTCTCCCACTTCAAAGTCTTTTGTCCTAGCTTTATGCTTGTCAAACCATCTCCTAACTGACTCTTGTTGCTGCTTAAAGCGTTCTTTGGCTTTCGACCTGGTTTCTTTAGCTTTCAGGAGATTATATATTCTTATTTGTAAAACTTCATCATCCAAACCCCTAGACTCCTGAGCTAGAATGGAAGATGGTAGCATGATATTGGGAGGAAGGATGGCCTCTTTACCGTAGACAAGGGTATATGGAGACACTCCTATTGCAGATTTGGGGGTAACTCTGTCAACCCACAGGGCATTTGGTAAGGCTGAGTGCCAACTCCTTTGGTTTTCTATGACAGTCTTCTTTAGGATTCTGATCATATTTTTATTAGAGGATTCAGCCAGGCCATTCCCTTGTGGATAGTAGTTAGCAGAATAATGCAATTCTATCCCTTTATCATGAGAAAAAGCAGTTAACTTAATTGACAAAAAGTATTTAGCATTATCAAAAACTAACGAAATTGGAACTCCAAACCTGGTCATGATATGATCTTGTAGGAAGCTGATGACTTCGTCTTCATTTATCTTGCGTAGTGGGATAGCTTCGACCCAGCGAGTGAAATAATCAGTCGCAATAAGAATTTACTTGTGCTGTAGGGATGAATTTGGCTTTATTTCTCCGATAATGTCCAGCCCCCATTGCTCAAATGGTTCCATAATCATCACAGGCTTTAGGGGCGCTGCTGCTTTAGGCTGTCTTCCACCACACCTTTGGCAAATATCACACTTTCTGACATGTGTGTGTGCATCCTTGAAGAGTGTAGGCCAGTAATAAACTGCTCTAGGGACCTTGTGGGCCGTGGTGTCCCCTGAATAATGTCCCCCAGCCGGACCATCGTGCAATTCAGACATTACTTTCTTAGCATCTTCTTTCTCCAAGCATCTCAGAAGGACTCCATCGTAGTTTTTTCTGAATAGTATTCTTTCAACAAGTTGATATGAGGATGATTTAAGACACAACACTCTTCTTTGCTTGGAATTCCAATGTTCTGGTAGCAGCCCTGACTGTAAGTAATGTACAAGGTCTCTATACCAAGACTCGGGAGCTGTAAACAAAGGGCATACATCCATTACATGTAATTCGACATCATCTTCCCAGGCTTGTTCTTCATTGTTCCCACTTTTAGTCATCAATTTTCATAACCCTTGACCTTTGACTATAGAGGCTGGCTTGAATTCAAGGTCGTACTCTTGAAGAGCTGTTACCCAGTTGCCCCTCCTTTCTCCTAACACTTTCTATATGAGAAGGGATCTTACAGCTGGGTAGGGGACTATTACCTTGGTTTGATTCTTTAATATATAAGGCCTAAATTGCTTTACTGCCTTAAACACTGCATAAGCTTGCTTATCAATGGCCGGGTAATTTAACTTAGCCCCCTGCAGACCAGTACTCATAAAGGAAATTGGGAATTCATCCCCCTTCTTCCTTTTGCGTGAGTACAGCTGCCAGCGAATCATCAGATGCAAATGTATACATAATAAAGTCTTTATCAAAGTCGGGGCTTTTCAAGGAGGGAGCGTGTGCAATAGCAGTTTTAATTTTGTTGAAAGCATCCTTCTCAATATTAGTCCACTTAAATTGTGCATTTTGTTTGACCATCTTCTGTAGTGGCTTAACGGTCTGAGCAAAATCAGGCACAAACCTCCGTACAAAATTTATGGTTCCCATAAATGATTGCATTCCTTTTTTATTATGGGGCATGGGAATTTGGTCAATGGCCTTAATTCTTTCTAGGTCGATAGATATACCCTTCTTTGAAACTATGTGCCCCAATAAATTTCCCTCAGTGATGGCGAACACACACTTCTTAGGATTGAGGGAGATGCCATATTTCCGACAGCGTTCAAAAATTTACTTTAGGTGAAAAGTGTGCTCTCCTCTTTTCTTCGAGAATATTGTAATGTCATCAAGGTACACCACAACGCTTCATCCAATTAGTCCGTGAAAAGCTATGTCCATATCTCTCTGAAATGTCGCTCCAGCATTAATCAGTCCAAAGGGCATCCTTCTATATGCAAAAGTTCCCCATTTTGTCCTGAACGTTGTCTTTAATCTATCTTCTTTGGCTACCAACACTTGATTGTAGCCAGAGAACCCGTCTAATAATGAAAACAATTCAAAACCTGAAACCATTTGTAGCAGCTACTCCATGGGTGGCACAGGATAGTTATCTTTATCTGATGCGTGGTTTAAGTTCCTGAAATCCACACACAGTCTGATTTCTCCTGACTTCTTTCTGACCGGTACCAAATTTGATACCCACTCAGAGTGTCTGACTTTAAAAATGATTCTAGAATCCAACAACTTCTTTACCTCACTCTGAATCAGTGGTTCCAGTTTTGGATGCATTTTCCTCAAGGGCTGCTGATATGGCTTGACTCCCGTCTTGATGGGAACAACGTGCTTGATGATGCTAGTATCATATGTCTTTAACTCTTGGTACATCCAGGAAAAGACATCTTTGTATTGTTTAAATAGACTGATGAACTTGTCTCTTTCTGTCGGCAAACAACATTTGCCAAGATTCACAAATTTAGGTGTCGTTTCAGTTCCCAAATTTATCAGCTCGAACTGTAAATTTGAGCTGTGAGTCTTCACGTTGGTGGGTCTCTTAAACTTTTCATTCAATTCAAACATATTTTCTAATGTGCTGACCCCTTTAGGGATGAAATTATCAAATTTCATCTCGGTCTGGTGTTCTTCATCATCAATAATCGCTCCTTTGAATACCTTGTCATTTGTTAAACATTCTATAATTTGCTGGTCATCATCGAACACACGCAGGTTGGTGATCATATCAGGTACGGAAGGCCTGAAAATCAATTCAACAGTACATCGATTATTTGAGGGTACAATCCTAGCGGCCGAAGTAGCTAATAAGTCGTCTGCTGCGTTTTTAATTCTTGGGATTGAAATAATGTTGAATGCACTAAAACATTTAAGAAGGTCCCATACCTCATTCTAGTAAGCTTTTAAGTGAGGAGAAACACAGCTAATTTGATTCCGGATTTGTTTCACAATAATTTCAAAATCCCCAAAAACTTTTAAATTACTTACCTTCAAGTCAATCGCTTTCTTGAGTCCCTGCACTAGTGCTTCATACTCAACTGTATTATTAGTACATTCAAACTCTAATCTACATGAAAGGAAATGTTTATTCTTCTGTGGGTCAATTAGGACATAGTCGGCCCCTGACCCTTCTAATGTCTTAGAGCCATCGAAAAAATAAAGTCCAAAAATCATTAACTACTGAAAATGAATCTACTCCTACTGCTAAATCTACTATTTTACAATCAATCTCGCCAGCCTGTGAGAACCGAAGGAGATCAGGCTGGGTATCAGATAGGTTGTCGGCTTCTTCTGCTTGATAATTCCTTGGTTCCAACTCAAGAAAATAATTTCCCAATACAAAATCCACAGGTATATTCTTCTCATCCAGTTGAGTAACATTGTACTTCATGTGGGGTTCTCTTAGAATCTTGATCTGGTTTGGACTCCCCTTGTACGACAACCACAGGTGCGACCAATCTGAAGCGAAATATCCATTTAATTTGGCTGACCAATATCTACTCAGGACCAGACCGTAAGCGTCTGGTATATCAGCCACTATAATGTTGATAACTTGGCATACTTTGTCATTGGATGCCAGAAGGATTAGGACATCTTTCATCTCGCCAATTACCTTAACGTTTGTCCTATCCAACTGAACCACCCTCCACGTGGTTGGCTTTGGCTACTCATTTATCTTCTTACATACTGATACGGGCATGCCATTAATGGATGACCCTGAATCTACCAGACAAATGTGCACGTTATGATTAAAAATTTCAAACATTAGGAGAAAAGGTAGATGCTTAACTTTAGACTCACCTCCAACGCTAGTTTCTCCAATTTCTTCTTCGTCCTAAGGTTGATTGTCAGCAGGCAGCTTGTCATCTGATGCTTCAAGTGCTTTCAACAATATCTCTTTTTTATGCGGCACTTTGCACATTTCGAATAGTGGAACATTTGCTTTTACCTTTTTCAAGTCCTCCACAATATCATAATTCATCAGTTGTCCAATTGGATGTGGTTTGTTAGCATTTCCTTCACTTGGCTTGGTTGTTGTAACATCCTGTCTAGGACTTTGGCTAGTAATCGTGAATTCTAGATTCTTATCAGCCAAGGATTTATTTTGAAACTTCTTCTTGACATTTCTCTGCAGCCTTCTAATCTTTGGAAGAATAAGACTGTCGTCCTTAACCGCTCCTTGGATTCTTGTGGTCACGTTGGTCTCCATAACTCCTTGGTATCCCTGAGTGTTTCCTTCTTCAGCATCAAATACTGAGACTGAATTCCATAATGCCAAGGTATCCTTTTCCTGATCTTCATTAGACGTAGAGGCAGAATTTTCTTTTCTTTCTTCATCTCCCTCTTCTGTTAACCTAGAATCCAGTAGTTGATTCATCACCAGCGTCACAGAGTTTATCCATTGTGGACAATTCTTTTCAGAGTGTGGCTATTGGTGGAAAGTGTAGAAATTGTCCATGCCAACCTCTGTTAGATTCATGGATGCAACATTGTGAGGAGGGGGATTAGAATGCTCCTTATCCTCTCTTTTCTTATAATATGGCTTATAAAACCTTTGTGCCTCCTTTTTTTTTTTTCCATATCTATGATCTTGTTAGAAATATTCTGCATCATCTTGGCCATATTTTCCAGATCCGGTGACTTTTATTCCTTAGGATTAGCGAACAATAAGGCTTTTCTCCCTGCACCTTTCTCTCTTGATTGCTCTGGATAATCTTCAATACTTTCTCTTTCTGCTTCCACCACTTCTGCCTCTTCATAGGTCTCTGTCAGAGTAGGCTTGGCCCTACCTTTTGCAAACATGGCCAGGTCAAGACCCAAAGCTGAAGTATAGTACTCAATCAGTACTTTGTCTAAAGGCTTATCTATTTCAGAGAAGTTCTTAAGATATGTCATGGCAAACCTTTGTGTGAAACTGTGCAATTTTTCCTTTTTCTCTTTTTTCAATGCACATAGTCCTTTCATAAGGGCAGCATGAGTCTTTTGGGTCGCATATTTACTTCTAAAAATCCTCTCAAAGGTGTTCCAGTCCGGAATCGAGTTAGCAGGCAACCCAAAATACCATGAAGCTGCAGCTCCTTTAAGTGTATACGGGAAAAGTCGACATACTACATCTTCATGCTCCCCAACCCTTAAACCCTCTATTGCCAAGTAGAAACTCTGCAGATGATCATCCACTAGAACCTTCTCATTGGGGTCAAATTTAGGCAGCAATTTTTCGAAGGATTGGGGTAAGTCATGTAATGGAGGTGTTAGATTTAGAGGTGATCTGGCTCTCCATGCAGGTGGTGGATTTGGTGGGTTGGGGGGTTGGTTTGCATTTACGCTAGCCATGATCCAGGGTGGAGAGTGAGGGGGTGAACCAACAGGATTTTGAGCAGGAGAACTGTAAGGGGTATCTGGGCCTTCTTGGTTCAAAGGTAATTCAACCTCCTGCAGAGCAGTCTCTACAAGTTCTTCCCAGTCTCCAACCAAGACTGAATCTTCTACTATAGGACGCTATTTCTTCTTGTATTCTCTTCTAGGTAAGTCAGGGATAATTGGAAACCCTCCAAGCTTCTTTACATATGCCCGAGTGTGTCTTCTTAGGTCGTTAACCACTTCGTTACCAACAACGTATATATGTTCCCTGTTTTCTTCCGGGGTTGGATTATGGAACCCACTTCTTTCGGAACTGTCACCTGTGGAAAATTCTCAGGAAAACGGGTTTCCTCGGCTAGCCATGCACTGGCGGCCCTCCTTCTAGCGCCAAAACTGTTGGGGCCTGGAAAATCGCAAGCGACAACAGTAAAGGATTCTCCCCAATCAATGCTCCCAACTAGCCCATTGACTGTTTGGTGTAGGGAATCCGTCCGGTTTGCAGTTCGGCTACTGTAGGTCAAGGTAACAAAAAACAAATCTTTACCGGTTGCGGCCCGGTCCACCGATTTTTTTATATTTTGACTTAGAAAGTGAAATGAAAGTGCCTAACTAAATGCAAGGCGATCAGAATGCGAGGGACCATCACAATGTGATGCACAGGTTCTTACCTCTCGTCTTAAGGCACACAAGCATTTAAATCACGTACCGCAAGTAAATAAACTAACTACCTAAATCTATCCCTAGGGAGCAAGGTTATCATTCGTTAGTGAGTAATACATTCCTTACATGCATTATGAACAGTTACAGACAGCTGATATTTCATTCAAAACACATGAGCCATTATAGATATTTAAACAACCAGATAGCCGATTATTTTACGAGCAACATTTATTACTCACAGTGAAGAAATCTTGAAGATACTGAAGAACATTTAACAAGAACACAGGTTCAGGAAATTAAATACTCTCACAGTGAATGAAACATAGCTGAAAATGAAATAGTTCTCAGAGTCGCATTGATACATTCCACAATTTCACTCTCTCCAATAGGCAAAAATTGCAGTTTTCTTTGCAAAACGAAGTAGTTCCTCTTACAAGCAAACATTTACAAAATTTTCCAGGGAAAAATCCCCTTCCCCGTTCTCTCTCTTTCCTATTTAACTATAGACGCCCCTCTTCTGGGCTGTCCCCCCGACGTATGACTTTTCCATTCCCCAACGCTTCATATCCTTTGGTTCTGTCTTTTCTTGCATACTCATGAATGGTTAAGTAACTGTTGTATTCTTCGGACTCGCGCTTTCGTTGTCTTCGAAATGGTTTTGGTCATACCACCATCAATGGTCCGCTTCCCTTCTTGCCGTGGTAGTTTCATCATTTTCCAGGATTTCACCTGCAATCAACAACGAGAGCCATTTATTGGAAAATATAACTGCAAAAATAATGCGAACTGATAATACCATTCCACAGGAAATGACTGGGTGCTTCTCTATAATCGACAAGAGGCTGGATTAAGTCTTTTGGGCAGGAAGATTATAAATCAGCAGTAGGCGAGGTTTGGGCATCGGACGCTAAACCACTTTCCCGGCTGCAACGGCGGATGGGTAAAGACTTCAGGCATGTGACGAAAAGGGTGGGAAAACTTTAAGTCAGAAGTCGGAAGGCTTTGACGTCGAAAGTGAAATGGATTTCATGGCCACAACGGCGGGTGAAGAAAAGATAAAGTCACGTGATGGACATCGGGGAGCGGATCGTTTCGCACTTCAGAAGCTAGACCACTCTGAGAGCAATAATGGTGGACGAGACAAAGATTACAGCCCCCAATTCAACATAAAATATGCCCAAAAAATTTAAGTAATGGAAAAATCAAAACATCAATGGTCCAGCTGATTCGCCTCAGAGACAATGGGCAACTGATCAAACGGGTTTCTGGCTAGTAGGCCACATTCAATTCTGCAACCAACAACAAAAACTAAAAACCTACATCCTCTGGAAATAGGCCGCAAAATAATCATTAAAATCCGACAAAGCTAAAGCAAGACCAAACCTTCATGGATCAAACAGAGTCAGAGCAGCTTTAAATGGAAAGGAGGGGTCCCAAAATTTAAAATATTTGGGGAGAGAAGTTGCCGCAGCAACAGGGAAAAACCTAGCAAAATCTTCCTCAATATAGATGCCCCAAAAAGATAAAAGGTAAAACCAATAAGGAGATCAAAGCCTGATCCTCCTCCTTCTCCAGCTACTCTTCTCTTCTCCACTAATGTACTACACAAGTAAGAGTGTGTGTGTGTTCCAAATGAGGAGCACTACACCTCTATTTATATTCATCCGTTCACTTAAGTTAACTCATTTGACATGTAGGCTCAAGTAACCACACTGGGGTGCTGATGACCCACCTTTACAATTAGAGGGGACTACCTCATGACTCTTATTAGTTCTTCCGATTAGGAGCATTGGGGTACAATGTAATACAAGTGGTTCTCCTGGTAGGACCATCGGGGACCACAAAAGGATACATATAGAATATTCTTCGAAGTTACAATATTTCAACACTCCCCCTTAACAAGAAGGGTATTCTACAACAACATCAACAACAACAAGAGTAGAGATAGGAGACATCATCAACATCAGCAGAGTAACACATCTATAAATCATTGGAAGCTTTTCAACATCATGTGGTCTTCATCTTCAATCTTCAGTCTTCATCATCATTAATTCTTTGACTGCTTCGATCAGCAACATCTTCAGCATTTTGACTGTTCGATGAGCAACAAAATCTTCAGCATTTCGACCTTTCGATCAGCAACATATTCAACACTTCGACTTTTCGATCAGCAACAACATATTCAGCATTTTGTCCTTTCGATCAGCAACATCTTCAGCACTTTGAATTTTCGATCAGCAACAACATCTTCAGCACCTTGACCTTTCGATCAGCAGCAACATCTTCAGCACTTTTGACCTCTCGATCAACAATATCATCATCAACACTTTGACCTTTTGATCAGCAACAACATATTCAGCACTTTGACCTCTCGATCAGCAATATCATCATCAACACTTTGACCTTTCGATTAGCAGCAACATCATCATCATCATATTCTGATCTGTCGATCATAATCATCATCACATTTTGATCTTTCAATCAGAAACATCATCATCATATTTTGATCTTTCGATCAGAAACATCATCAACATACTCTGATCTTTCGATCAGAAACATCATAATCATAGTGTGTCAGCATCATACTCTGATATTTAGATCAGTACATCATCATCATCATACTCTGATCTTTCGATCAGTATGTCATCATCATCATACTCTGATATTTTGATCAGTACGTCATCATCATACTCTGATCTCTCGATCAGTACGTCATCATCATCATCATACTCTGATCTTTCGATCAGTACGTCATCATCATACTCTGATCTCTCGATCAGTACGTCATCATCATCATACTCTAATCTTTCGATCAGTATGTCATCATCATCATACTCTGATCTTTCGATCAGTATGTCATCATCATCATATTCTGATCTTTCGATTAGTACATCATCATCTTACTTAGATCTCTCGATTAGTACATCATCATCATCATACTCTGATCTTTCAATCAGTATGGCATCATCATCATCAGCAACAACCTGCAAACCAGAACTCAAAGACAAAAATTCTTTGGATCACTTTTGGACTTAAAGTCCAAGGATGATACAATCCCACCACATTCTCGACAACTGAAGTTACCGGATTGATTACGGGAGAATCGGTCCCTATCACTTTAGGACGAAGTCCAAGGACAATGCAA
>LPNX011209814.1:0-36227 GCA_001517045.1 Pseudotsuga menziesii | reverse complement strand
CTACCACATTCTCGAGGACCGAAGCCACCGGATTGATTATGGGAGAATTAGTCCCTATCACTTTAGGACGATGTCCAAGGATGATGCAATCCTACCACATTCTCAAGGACCGAGGTCACTGGATCTATTATGGATAGATGTCCCAGGATGATACAATCCCTCTTCATTCTCGAATACCAAGGTCTCCGGATCACTTTAGGGAAAGTTACCAAGTATGATACAATCCCATCATGTTCTTGATGACCGAGGTCACCGGATCTATTATGGACAGATGTCCTGGGATGATACAATCCCTCTTCAGTCTTGAAGACCAAGGTCTCCAGATCACTTTAGATAAAGTTCCCACGGATGATACAATCCCATCACGTTCTTGAGGACCGAGGTCACCGAATCTATTATGGATAGATGTCTCGGGATTATACAATCCCTCTTCATTCTCGAAGACCAAGGTATCCGGGTCACTTTAGGGAAAGTGCCTAGGGATGACACAATCCCACTACAATCATCATGACTCCCCCTTTCGAGGAAGGTCCCTTCAAACAACACCAAGCTTGTCCTAAAGGTGTTCGAACTTTACTTGAGACAGAGGCTTCGTCAGTACATCATCATCCAAACCATCATCATCTACATCTTTAGTATGTGAATACTGAACTATCACCATCTGTATCTCCAGTATGTGAATACTGAAAGCATCATCATCTATATATTTAGTATAGAAATACTGAAAGCATCATCATCTCTATATTCAGTATAGAAATACAGAATCACCATCATCTACATCTACAATATGTAAATACTGAAACATCATCATCTGCATCTTATCTCGTATGTAGAAATACTGGATTTCTATGTGTTACGACGGAACACAGGGTTCTCTATCATCACGACTCTGGTTATCACATAGAATCATTGTAGTATCCATATTCAGGTCAAAGAGACCTAATATCATCTTTCGAAGCCATATGGATTCACAACTTAGCAGAGCAATCTGCTATGTATTCTGCTTCAGTCGTGCTAAGAGAAACATTGGACTGTTTCCTGCTAAACCATGAACTCATTGCACATCCCAGACTGTAACATCCACCTGAAGTGCTTTTCTGTCTAAGATACTTCCGGCCCAATCTGCATCTGTGTATCCATACAATCTATACTCATGGCTACCATCATAGTATAGACCAAATTCTATAGTCCCTTTCAGATATCTCATCACATGTTTTGCAGCTACTAAGTGAACCCATCTTGGTTGAACAAGAAATTGACTCAAGGTGTTCACAGCAAAACAAATGTCTGGTCTAGTAATTGTTAACTACATCAATGACCCAATGATCTATCTGTAATGAGTCACATCCACTAACTCTGATGAGTCATCGGCTAACAGCTTCAGGTTGGAATCCATAGGAGTAGCCATGGCTTTGCATTCCAACATATTGAATATCTCTACCACATACTTTCCCTAGTTGAGAAATATTCCTTCTGAACTTTTCCATACTTCTAGACCTAGGAAACAATGCATTAACCCAAGGTCTTTCATCTCAAATTCTTCTGCTAGTTTCTTCTTGCTTTCTACAATCTGTTTCTCATTCCCTGTCAAGAATAAGTCATCCACATATAGTATGATAGGTTCATCTTCTACAACCTTGTAGTAAAGGTTAGGATTGACTTTACTCTTGGCAAATCCCATGCTCGTCAAGAAACTATCTATTCTTCCATACCAAGCTCTTAAAGCTTGCTTCAGGCCATATAGGGCCTTCTTCATCTTGCATATGTGAGTCCATCTGTCTTCAACTTCAAATCCTTATCACTATTCGATGTAAAACTCTTCCCCAATCATACCATTAAGGAATGCTTGTCTGTACTTCATCATGGAAGCAACTACCATCATGGTTCTGAAGGAAGTGTACCATGCTTCCTGGAGTAAGTGTCTCTTCAGAATTAATTCCCTCTTTCTTATAGAAACCTCTAGCCATAAGTCTTTCCTTTCTTCTATCAACAACATATTTTATCTTGCAAATCTATTTGTAAGATACCACATTCTTGCTTTCTGGTTTGAGTACTATATCCCAAACATCATTCTAGTATTATTTCATCATAAAATCTTCCATGAGTTTGTCTTGTCAGGTCATCAACATATCCTAGTCTTTTGCATTCAACTTTGAAGGTTGTAACCCACTTTACTCTTGGTAAAGTCTCGATCCATCAGGAACTTGTCCATCATGTCGTACTGTGTCAAACTCAGATATCTTTTGTAGTCACTCTCCCTGAAGTGGAGTATTATCTTCCTTCTTCATTCTGTACAGGTGGTTCTATGCTTGATATATACTAGTCAATAGAGTATGTCATGTCATAGTCTATTCTTTCTGAGGCAAATCACGAACCTTGATTTCTACACTTGTTCTTGTATATCCATATGGAGGATACTACATACTTTCCTTTATGTCTCGAAATCATATCGTATACATCATTCCTCATGATCAACTATCATTCTTTGATCATAGATTCTTTCATAGCATTCTTTTTCTTCATCTTGAGTTATCTCTCATACCCATGGTGGTCTTCATCCTTCGAGGTGGATCTATTGCTCTCTGAAGGTGTCTTTGACCCTGGGAGCTTTAGATTCATGTTTATTGAATTGTCATCACTTGTTCTTCGGAACAAGTCTCATCCTTATTTTCTTGTAGGAGGTTGTACAGGACCTTTCCTACAATTCAAATGCACCAATTGCATGGTTAGAACTATTTCATATGCATAACGACAAATTCTTATGCATCATGCAACTATTTATCCAATACAACATTCATCCATATCTCACAAAAACTTTCTAGATGCCTTCCATCTCTACCATGACATCATTGAGATTGTGCACTAATCCAATATGTCGGCAAAGAGATTTGATAAGTAGCAATGGAGATTTGTATAGCACCATGAGCTACTTACCCATCACATGCATATTAGAGTATACAGTCATTAATGCAAACAATCCATCATGCATAACACATCAACTGAATATAATCAAATGTATAACAAAACAATATCATGAAATGACAATCGAATACTTATCTTTTATTTGTTTCGTGGGTATACTCCGTCTTGATCATTTGGATTTATCATCTTCTTCATTCATGAAATCATCATTTCTTATCCAAATGATAATATGAATAAGAGGTTCTTCAAGAATTGAGTTCTTCATATTCCTCATTGCTTGAGGGATCTTCTTTGAATGGTGAGAGCTTGATATTCAATTGCTCCCATATTCTTCTTCTCTTCTTATGAGTTGAGCTGAAAGTAATTACTTCCTTCTAGCATACATTCTTCGCATGAATGAATCCCATGATCCTGGGAGGCCATTCAAGGTGGCTATCACCACTTCTGCATTCTCCACTTCTTCTTCTACCGCTTCAAGTTGTTCTACATTCTGGATCTTCACATTCTTCAACTATTTTCTCAAAGCCATATTCTTATTTAAGTTCTTATCTTCAAATAGCTTGATCAAGGAATAAAAAATATTTGGTGTCTTTAGGGAAGACACTTGTGGTACAAGTTGATCCATAATTGAATCAACAATGATCTTCTTGGCCTTGATCAAGTTCTTCTTGTGTAAGGCTTTGAGCCTCATCTCTCTCTAGAACTGGAACCTCTCTACTCATGTAGGTGTCCAATTCATTTTCTTCAGAGAGATTTAATACTTCCATGCTTGTAAGTTATCAAATTCATCAAGCTCATCAACAAGTTGATGTTATAGATCACTTTGAAATGAGAACCTCAAATTCAAATAGCAAAAGATTAGATCTTACCGATTTGAGGTGTCCATCCTGTTTTCGGAGCTGGCTGATCTAGGGCTTGTCAGAGAAACCCTAATTTTCAAAACTTGGAATCTTTTATATATGACTGGATATAAAGATATATCTCTTCAAATGGAGCTATCCAATGTACTCATTTTCTGAAAACAGTGGAGGGAAGCTCCCGGAACAGGAAGCCCTGGTTTTCCAATTTCTTCTGCAGAAATGCCTATAACTGTCTCTGTGATATCTCTGAAATTAATGCTCCTATATGTCTGAAATTTCTCATTGAGGTAGCCTCACATGTTCCTGATCCAACACCATATTTTTCATCAGAATGAGTTTCACCAATTTGGATTTATGATCATTTTACCAAGGTGACCTGTTACAGGACTGTTCAGAACAGTGAAGTTGTATTGCATTCCACATGTCACTGGTTCATATTCTGAGTCTAATATTCGGATCATAGAAATTAAATTTCTTTCTCTTTCTATAACATCTTCCAAAATTCCATTTGGACTTCTGTATCCCAAGATATATCAATTTTCCCCAGGTGTCCTATTTAGGGATGAAGTTTGGAAGAGGATGGAACCCTAACTTGGAGGGATCATATCTCCCAGAATATAGAGAATATGAGGCTGATATTTATACATATTGTACATCAGGATTGTATCTTTTTCCTCTGCAATTTTCAACTCTTGAACCTCTGCCAATCTCGGAATATAGCGAAAGTACCAAAACTTAGCAGTTTTAGTATTTAGGGTTTTTCTAGCTCGGGGTCAAACTAGGGTTTGACTTTCCCGGAGTTTCACCCAACCAAATTTCTTGATCCAGGTCTCTAAACTTTGATTTTGATGAGGAGAACAATCCTATGCTAGGCTCACTTGAAAATTCCTCTTATGTAGAAATCCCTAATTTTCCACACCAAAACTGAAAAATGCTCGGAATCGAATTCCGCTTCAACAGAAAGATGCGCCCTTCAATGGAGAGTCAGTCTAGCCTTCTTTTGTTGATCGATTGTGGATAGAGACCTAAAAATTAAGAATCCATAGCTTCTGTAGCTGCACAATGTCTTATTTCAGGGTGGCTCTGATACCATGTTAAATTTTCATATGCTAAGCTAGATCATTAGTATTTCATTTCGAATTCATAACAAAAGCATATAAATAGGATCACTGAAAGATAGACAAGCACAACCATACAAAAGGAACACAAAGATTTATCCTAGGAAAACCCTAAATGGAAAAACCCAGCAAAATATTCCTCAATATAGATGCCCCAAAAAGATAAAAGGTAAAACCAACAAGGAGATCAAAGCCTGATCCTCCTCCTTCTCCAGCTACTCTTCTCTTCTCCACTAATGTGCTACACAAGTGAGAGTGTGTGTGTGTTCCAAATGAGGAGCACTACACCTCTATTTATATTCATCCATTCACTTAAGTTAACTCATTTGACATGTAGGCTCGAGTTAAATGATGTAGGCTTGAGTTACACATGTAGGCTCAAGTAACCACACTGGGGTGCTGATGACCCACCTTTACAATTAGAGGGGACTACCTCATGACTCTTATTAGTTCTTCCGATTAGGAGCATCGGGGTACAATGAAATACAAGTGGTTCTCCTAGTAGGACCATCGGGGACCACAAAAAGATACATATAGAATATTCTTCAAAGTTACAATATTTCAACAAAAAACCTGATCCATAATGGATGGACTCATAAACTATGCTATGTTCAAAGGTGACACGATAGTTGCAAACATAAGATAATAATTTATCATCTGGTTTTTTATGTTCATTTTTTTGGTGTTTTTCATATTATAAAGCTTGAAAAGGAATAAAATGTGCTTATAGTGCAACAGAGAGGAAATGAGTGTCGGAGGAAAGCAAACTAGCTTCAAGTAGTGGAATATACCTATGCTCAATGCAAGGAAACACATGCAAGATAAGTACACTTGGGGGGATGTCCCCTCTAGGTGAGGGGTGATAACGCTGCAGAGGATAATTAATAGGATCTTCTTGGCTAGGTTTGAATCATGCTCAGGAAATTTGGATTATAACACTGAAGAGGGGAGTCGGTGTTAGGATCAATAAGGAAAGCATATGAATGCAATGCATTTACAACTTGATATAAAAAGGAACTCCCCGTGGGAGATAACTAGCATAAGAGATAAGAAGGAACATGGATTTTCCTCTCAAAGACATGGTGGGACTATAAGGGACTCCCATACCTAAGGAGGAATTTCGACATGGGTACCAAATGGAAAAGTAAGTTCTAAATAGGGTTCCCATGGTCAAAAAAACCCCACCACTTAATAAAGACACTTCTAGAAGCAGCTAGAAGGTTCCCTATCATTAAAAAGTGGGTTCATACCTAAGGTTTATGAAACATGGTCATAAGACAATGCAACAAAGTAGGAGGAAAGAAATCCTATCCTATATGTCAGTAAGGGTATATACCTACCAGAGGCACGAACATGCTCGAAAATAGGAATATCAATTATGGCCTAGAAACTATTTTAAGCATCCCTCACCCCATAACATTAGTCCATGAAATTCCTAAACGTATAGTCAAAAACTATAAAAATGTGAAAATTTTACTATGCAAACCAAAATATATACAATATTATACAAGGAACTAGCATAATCTAGAGGTTCAAGTGCATTACTTAAATGCAGAGGAGGCAACTGAAGTATTGCCTCAACCTCTAAAGGGTGGACTCTAACTCCATCTTTTAAAACAATAAATCCCCAAAGGTGTTTTCCTCTCTCAAACACAAGTCGAAAGTAAGTTAGATGACCCACTCTCTCGCAAGAGTGAAAAATAGGTCATCCAGATGATTTTTAACTATAATGGCAGGTGTCGTTTGGGGATTCACCATGTTCTCTTCAGCATATATATTATTTGTATCCAGCGAGAACACAGGGTGACCAACTTTCTCACTCTGATTCAACCATAGTTCATCACGCTCAATTTGTTCAAGCTCTAGGAGGAAGTAAGATTAATGATGCATGTCTTCCCAAGGTCATTGTGCACCACACATGGCCTCGATAATGACTTCAACTTAATGTAAGGTGTCATCAAAACAATCATGCAAGAACAACAAATTGACATCCCAATCAAGAAGTACAAGGATATCTTCCTCTTATGTATGTGAAGAGGAGATATTATAGTCTGCATTAACATCAAGTAAATCTTGGTAAGCAATCTAGGCTGTAGACAACGACATATCTACTCTCACAAGTGGAATTCCTTCACACAATTCAACCAGAGAAGGGAGTGTCCATGGATCACTAAAATACAAAGTACGAAATAATACCGGACTCAACTAGGGTAGAGCACTACCGGAAATGAAATCGATAGCTAAGGTAGGCACTAAAAAATTAAAGGTTCCCATAATAAAAGGATACATACCGACACCAACATTCTCATTTGTAGGTTAAGAATTCTCAATAATCAAGATTATATATCTCTATGATGTAGAGGAATGATGTAGAAAACACCAACGATACGATCGCCTTCATGGCATAAATCTAGTTATGGCCCAGTAAAAGCTTGTGGTCAAGGGGAGCATCATCCACCTCGACCTGGAACGACACAAGCTTCCTTCCCAACTGGACTTAAATAGAATGAATGATGTCGTGTGGTCTAAATGAGCATCCATCGAATGTTGTCACAGTATTTATGGATTGATACAACTAGGGAGAGACAAGACCCTTCCAACAAGATAAATACATTACTAAAGTCGAAGCACCTTCATCAATAACTGTGAACTTGATGGTGTTTTTCAGACGCTCCATGTGGATTTGAAAATCCACATGGTAATGCAATAGAGGATGTACATCAGTCATTTCAAAATTGATCACATTCATGATACTTAAATCATGAGCTCCCAAAGCATCCAACAAGGCATTCCTCTATGGGGGACACATATGGAACACCTTTAAAGCTGACATTGCAAAAGGATTTTGGAAAAATCCTCCACAATAGAATAGTTATGGGAGGCTTAGATGTTAGGATTCTATGTCAAGTTCTTAAGGAATCCTTTCAGCACACATGATATAGTCTCAGAATTATTAATATGCAAAGGGACCTCAGGAGGAGGGGGATATTTTCCAGAGTCATTTGCGAGGGGCCATAATCACATGAACAAGTCACAACATGAATAGCTAACAACTTATTAATGCAATCGTGACTACCATCATGAACTGGAGGGTATTGAGTCCCATCGGATCCACTTTCAAAAGATGGAGCCCCCAAAGTCATGTTCTAGTTATGAGGAATGGGATTTGTTAGCACAACTGGGATATGTGTGATGAAATTAAAGGCCTCATTGATCCTGAGTAAATAGTGCATAAGGTGGCCTTGACTACAAAGCTTACAAGGAAATTTGACCTTCCATTTAGGATTCATGTCCCCACCAACAATTTCATTGTTCTTGTCATGATTAGGCTTTTCTTTATTCTTCCCACCCTTTTGATTATTCTTCCCCTTCTTTCTATTTCATTCGAGTTGTTGTTTATCCTTTCAGTCTGACGACTGCACAAATTTTACATCCATCAATTAGGTGGGGGTGGATGAATTCATAGCTTTTCCTACCACAAACTGGTTAAGAGACAAATTTTTCATTTGGTTTGTAACCTGGTCCACATCTTGATCACTCATAGAGCCCACAATTCCATTGGCATGCAGCCCAAGTTTCTGCTTGGGATCATAATTAGATCTCGATGCATCAAGTATAAACTAGTAAATGATTCTAGACTGCACTTAAATCAAGTATAATTGTGTAATTTATCAGACCCTTGACATCAAGCCAAAAATTAAGACTACTTAATTTTAAGCACATCGGGTATAGATAAATTACTACTAAGATAACTAACCATTCACTCAAATAATTAAAAGTCTTAACTCTAGAAATTGAATTATAACTAAAGTTTTGCGATACTTAATTATTTATTTCCGACACTTAATTAAATAATTAATTGCAACACTCAATTAATATTTTCCAAAGCATGAGGTTGTAATTGCAATAAGAACATGACTAATACATGATAAACATCATCTTCGATGTGAATAACTAATTTATGTACTTTTGGTTTGTTTGATAACATATTTTATAAATAATCAAGTATTGATGTCGTTGATTATTTGCAAATTAATTTATTTTTTCGGTGTTTTTATGTGTGTATTATTAGTCAGGATAAAAAGTAAGAAAAACCACATATCATGTACACCCATAGGCTGCAATCTATAGCCACACCAAAAGCATAGTAAGCAAAGAACACCGGTTGCAACTACATCCCTCAAAATTAGCTCCTGATGACTGTCCCTTACAGTCATCTCTCACTAATAAAAATCAAATCACATGGTTTCCACCCTCCAACCATCGATTACTATTACATCTATAATACATCACTCATCCTCATATCTGCAACTAAGAACAAATATGTAAACAAAACATTTACAATCAAATGACATGTGCGCTCATCTTGGCATTGAAAAACTGTCAAACCAAAACAAACATATCTTGGTCATCCAGAAACATTTTTCAATGAAACAAAAGGTGTTTTTTAGTAGAAACATTATTTCTGAATCAATGGAGTATGTATCATAACACATAAATTAAAATATATGGGTGAACCATATCATATGGTTGCACCCCTCTCAATAAAATAGATCCAAAATTACAATTTATAAATAATAAGAAGAACAATAGAAAGAAGGTAACAAGCATAGAAAATCAATTCCATATTATATGAAATTTGTCCTTCCTACATGCATATCCTGACATTCAATAAATGAAAACTAAAACAACTAGTCAGCCACCATTTCACATATACCAAATAAAGTAATGTAATGAAAACATAACATAAGAGAAATACTTATCTCAAAATATGGGAAACTAGCTGCAGCGGGACAACTTTCATCCCAGCCATATACAACATCAAGCCTTCATCTCTTGAACAGGTCACCACTGAGATGATACCATGGATACACAGGTAGAGTCTCACTTAATCTAACTATTCTTGAACCTACCTCTTCTGAGAGCCACAATGCTTCCCACTAATACTTTAATGTCCGTCTCCACTTCCCATGGGATGTGACCTAGATCGCCATTCCCATTTCTTAGATTCCTATATGAGAACCTAGACTAGTATAGTGATATAATGGAACCAAAGGGAAACAAACATAATCACTCTAAGTCTCAACACATTCTCAATAATATTAACATTCCCAACACGGTTAGATAGCATAAGTCACATGGTCCATAGCTCAATTCCAGTATAGCTTTAGGAGCAATTATTATGTAACCCTGGGGGGGGATTGGGATAACCCTGTTGCTTTTGCTAGTAGGAAATTGTATCAGGAAAAGCACAATTAGACTACAATAGAGAGGGAAGGGCTAGCTATGGTTTACGATTTATATATGTTTTTTCAGTATCTGTTGGGAGGGAATTTCAAATGTTATACAGACCATTAAACCCTTAAGTATCCAGTGAATAAGCCTATCCTGGAAGGTTGGATTTGTTGATCAACTCAAATTAGAGAGAGGTAAGATTTAATATTCATAATGGATACTTAACTTTAATTAGTGGAGTGGTGGCTCAGTGAAAATCTTCCCTTTCTCGAATTAGCACCATGAGAAGGAGTTACCAAAAACTAAGGAGTTGAGCCATGAAGAGAACATGGAGGAACATTAATGCATAAAGTGGGTTACAAAACATCAAGGAGGGAAAAATAGGTGAGAGAGGGAATCCAATAGGTTCATAAATATAATGGAAGCATAAAAATAGGATCATTAATGCATAGTTTAAGAGTGGAACCTATAAAATAGATTGCAACTCCTAAAAACTAGGAAAAGGACTTATAAACCAAAAACACATAAATGTGAGGTAATATATTCCCAAGGAGGGTGTCGTAGGAAAGAGGGGCCCTCTAAGGTGTGAAAAATATGCAATATTAATTCCATAGTCCATAAATATTGAGAATAGGGTATTTTGTACAAGGTTTGGGTGACGAACATTATTAATCTCACCAAGGTGCAAATATGAATTGGGATGGACAAACCTAAGCCAACAACAAGTTATATGGTGGTAGGGATGTCCCCATTCCCTTTCACTTTATGGAATCCATGGCCCCCCATACTATTTTCATTTCCTTTATTGAGTCAGTTGTTTATTTAATCAATAGTAACAACATTCAAAGATAACAAAGATGCTAGTAATAACATTAACATTAATAATAATGCCAAATTCCAAAGTCATGTTATCAAACAATAATCATAAGTAATTATTCACATTAATCATGCAAAGTATCATAAGTCCACAGCCATATAAAACATAATAATTCCATAATGCAAAAGAGCATAAGTCACATGAAGGATCATACATTTGGGGCTTAACAACTTGGGTATTACAAATGGTTGGTCTCTGAAAATGGCATGTACCTTAGTGGTCACTCTGACGTAGAAACATCCTTCTCATTATAAGGCAATAGTGAATTAAGTAACCACTCCAATAAGAAATTATGTGGAATGTTGGCCTTAATTAACCTTTTCCATCTACACCACTCTTGAATATGGTCAAATATGTGAGTAGCCTTATCTTATCGAAATGTTGACAAAATCTTGATACCAACATCATAATGAACCAACAATTGAAAGTGGTTAATAAATACCAAGTCTAAATATTTAAAAGTTTGATATGTGCCCCTAGGAATATCAATGTACCATTTCGAGGCAGGAGCCATGATGGTGCATTGAAATAGTATCAATCGAATAGAGCCATGGTTCAGTGATTTCGACGAGAACCAAATAAGGAAATTAGTGACGTGATCACTAGGATCCTCATCCTTCTTGCCTTCAAATTTGTAATGTCCGAAGGAAGCTTAGCGGGGACAAGGGGATAGTATGGATCGTGACATACCATATAATTCAGAAGTCTAGAAAAATATGGAAAGTTCAAAGTGGTTAGAAAAGGGATCCTTCATTGGAACCATTCCCTCTGGAAAGGTTGGTTCGAATTAGGAGCCATAGTCCCCATGGGATTAATGTAAATATTGTGACCTTGACCGGCATGGTAGTAACCCCCTCCAAATTGATTCATACAAGGATGAAAAATAATTTGCATTCCAATAACCCCTTGGAAAGGAACGACAACATTACCCATGTTTACCATTTGATATGGAACAATTCCCCCATCCCACGGAGGAGGAAAATATCCCCCCGAAAAAGGTACACCTGACGAGGAGGGACCCATACTTAAAACATATTTCCTTTGAAAGAAACACCCAAAATCAAAGGAGGGTTAACCATAATGAATGCATTCGTAGGAACCAGTCCACTGGATAATGGAAAAAAGGATGGAATGTAAGAAGTGGACCCACCTCCACCCATAAAAGGATCAATTTTGATGTTAGAGGATGGGGAAGTAGGAGGCCATCCTCCAACATAAGGAGAAGAGGGAGGGATATGACCACTCCCAAACTGATAAGTAGTATATGGGGATGAAATTCCCCCAAACCCAACACCAGAGGTACCAATATAAATTGGGATGGAATATGAGACATTCGATGACATGATAAACATGAAAAAATTAAATGGGTTATAGGTGAAGGGAAAGGACAGGAGCATCGGTACCACCCCCCCGCTACCGAGGAAGAGTTTGGCACATGATCCGAGCACTACATGAACTCAAAAATATTTGTTCCTATGGGATGATAATAACTAGTAGTATGAGGGCCAATGAACACCAAAGTCCCTAGGACCCACAAGGTAGTTGAAGAGGGAAATCCATGGAGTCCCCCTCCCAATGTGGATGAAGGGTTCGGAGGAAACTTCAATGTCTCAGAAGTAGTGCTCATGGTGAAAATTCTAATGAACTTTGTATGGGAAGGGTTATTGGTATTATGTGTACACCTCATATAAAGAGGTTGTGAAAGGTCATAAGGAATGAATATTGCTAAAAAATTAGAGCGCCGAAGAGCTAGAACTTGATCCATAATGATTCAAAAGACAAAGACTCAAATAACAATGATCCCTAAATCAAACTAACAAGCACAGAGCACACCCCTAAAGAATATAGGATAAATGCACACAAGAAAAGAATAAGGATAAATGATCTCTCGGTGTGTACCAAGTATGTCTCACCTAATACGGGACTAAGACTCCCATACATTGCAAGCAGAGGTGTGTGACTAGTTATAGAGGCCCTTATTTTCAACGCATAAATAAATTATGTTATATGGCCACTATCTAACTAGGACACTCATCGAATATCCCTTGCAAGTATTCCATGTGATACGTAGGAAAAGAAACTACAGTCACTTCAATATAATCAATGTACAGGTGGACACTCTTAGGTGGGATCCTCTGTATGGGCATGGTAACTAAGATCGAAGCTCGAAAGCACCAAGGGCACCTCAAGAGCCCCCAAATACAAATAGAATACTAGAAATATATCTAACTCTCACTGAAGGTAGTGGAGGGCTATCCCCTCCACCAATATGTGTGTTTCCTTATGATTGACTCCCATGTAAGAGGAGCTTCCTGAGAACTCCAATTATATCAAGGATTTCTCCTCTCCTTGGTCAGGCACCTAATTGTTTCTATTTTAAAGTCTTGGAGAAGTTTACTCACACAATCCTCTCAAAGACTCTAAAACCTAAGATTTTTGGTGCACCCTATAAAATGAAATATTTCTAATCGATTTTAAGTTAAGTAATAATTTTAATGAGTTTTTCTTACTCATTGGATATCATAATGCAACTAGTGATGTTATGACTCAGCAAGAAAATTAAATATGGACACTTGAAAACATTTCTAAGTACTAGACTTGTTTTCCCAATGAAATAATGGTATGCCACTAAATGAATTGCAAAAATGTCTCTTTATTTATAAAATCAAATGCAACCTTTCCAATATGAATCCCAGACTAATTCCATTCCAAGCAAAAATACTAATGCAATCTCTTTTAGTACAAAATGCAAGAATGTGAGAATGCAAATGAACATGCAAATATGCAAATATTTTTTGTATTTTCAAGAAAAATGCATGAAAATGAAAAATGGAATCACAAAACTCTCAAAGCCTTCAACAAGTATAAAAAAACAAGCCCACAAAGACACTAAGAAGTTGTGCCTCATGCACTAAAAGGAAAACAAAAAGTGGAAAAAATTACAAGAACAACTTTCCTAAAAAACTAATAGAAACGGAGTTTCTAGTCACAATAAAAGCAGTCAACATATAGTATAGGGACCCTAGTAGACTTAAAAACACTCAAAACCCACCCAACAATCACTCCAACCAATATACAAGGAAAACATTGAAGTGTACGCGCCTATTCAAGGAACAACATCGTATGTACATGACATGATAGGGAAGAACCCCCGTATATATGCGACTGTCAACATAGTCACCCTCATTTACAAACTAAAGGGGGTAAAAAAGCAAGTTTAAATACAAGTCAATCAAGGAAATTTCCAATTGATGACTATACAAATAAATGTGACACAGAGACTCAAAGAAATATAGAGGAAATCGAGCAAAAATACACCCAAAAAAACCCAACAAAAAGGAGACTTCCCCAGCGGAGTCGCCAATTCTGTTATGGAGAAAATATTCCTATGGATTGGGGTAAATCACAAGAGATAGAGTGACACCATAAATCAATTCAAATCTCAAATATTATAGATAAATAGAAATTTCTAACAATTAAATGATAGAGTCCATACCTCAACCTGATGTTTGAAGAAGACCACCGTTGAGCTTTCGATCCAATGATTGCAACCTACAACTTGTCCTCAACAATAAATATACCCATAATCCATTAAACATGTATAAAGTAAATATACCCATGGAATTTGAAATAAAAATTTGCACATGAATTTTGGATGAGAAAATAATATTTCTATTAATTCAAAATAGAAATACGAAGTGACAACCTCTGTCGACAACTCGTCAAAACCGAGAAACCAAGTTCCTCCACCTAGGCCTCCACCACTTCAATCCTCCATGCAAAAGGAAATATCACAGATATAATGGAGAGCTTGGGAGATGAACATAATGAGTTCAATCAACAAGAATAAAGGGATGTGGACTCAGGCATATGGCAGTGGGGAAAAATATTTCTATATATTCCTTACTCTCTATGTTTTTCCTTCCTCTAATGCTTCACAATGGCTCAATATATAGTCCTCAAATGGGAAATGGAGGGTCAAATCAAAGTGTTTTCCAACATATGGAGGTCAAGGATCATAACCACCATGACTTGGCATGGAAAATATTAAATATTTATAATTTTGAGCACAAAACCTGATGTACGCGGGATGTAATGATGCAACATGCATATTGTTAGGACTATTAATCCCCCCTTGACCATACTATCTATTATATAATTTAGCCTAACTTAGGAACCTTAATTAATTAATTGGGTCCACTAGTACCATTGGGTCCACTTCGTCTAATGGGGCCACATGTACCAGTCACTGAAGTGTGGGGAACACTACTAGAGGTTAATTGCTAGTTATTTCATGTGCATTCAGTTTGGGCACCTCCTAGACAAATACCTACATTTTAGGAGCCACTGGGAGTCCCAACATCAACCTACTTTAGTTAGTTGGAGTTAGTACTAGTCAGTCTTAGTTAGACCCTAGTTACTTTCAGTTAGTTCACAATCAATTAGCTAGCGCAAGATTTGCATGGCTAATGCACGGTTGCATGTGGAGTAGGTGCATTTTCCCACCTACCACACTCAGTTGCACTGAGTTAACTAGCTGTCACTGATTTTTTGAGTTGTTGGACATCTGGGAGTTGATTTATTGGACTCCGATAATGATTGAGTCACCATGAGTTAGATGGTCAGTTAGATACAATCAGATCCAGTGGATAGATTCAAATTGCTACCTAATGCATTTGAATTCTTTTCCTATGTAAACTATTGTAACAACGAATTTTATTATTGTGAATGATACTATAAATTCCTGATAAATACTTGTATTTCTTGTGTGGTGTGGTTTTTTCAGTTTGTATATTCATTCTCCATTTGTTGCAAACATTATTAGAACTATATTCTTGAAGATATAAATGGCATTCAAATTCTAAATATTTGGATATTTTGTAAATCATTGGATATTTTGGAAATAATTTTAGTTTGTAGGAGTGATTCAAACACTCTCATTTATATTGAGCTTCCAACAAATTCCTACATGATTGCATGCACCAATATTCAGAATTTTGAAGAAGGAGAAAATTGTGCATCTACCATCTTGGTGGAGCAAACTTTTGGATATGATATGAACTTTATTGGATCTGATATGATCTTATTTGGATCTGATCTGATATTAATTGTTTAAATATTTCAGTTTCATGAGCTTTCAATACTGCTTTTAGCTGGTTTCATCAATTTTGGTGTGACAAATAAAGTACCACAAGTCTCCCTCAAAATTGCTGCTGGGGATTTGATTTCACTTCACAATTTTGGATCTGATATGAACATATTTGGATCTGATTTATTTTCTGATATGATAGTATTTGGTTCAGGTTTTAAGATTCAAGAGCTTACAGTATTGCTTGTAACAGGTTTCATCAATTTTGGTGTGACAAATCAAGCACCGCAAGTTTCCTTCAATTTTGATGTTAGTTTTCTCCTATGAGTTTGCTGATATTATATTTTGTGAAATATTGGTTATTGATGAAGATATATCAGATTATGGAGAAGCTATATCAGATTATAGAGCTCAATCATTCACTCTCCATAGTCCCAGGGCTTCTCTACCTACTTTTTTGATCACATGCTCATCTCCTCACAGAACTAGTAAAGTTGGAGACATTCTGCATCCACCTGGGAACTTTCTCCTAACACTTGGGGATGATTTTACCACTCATGGTTTGTTGTTCAAGGCTGAAATATATCAGGTTCTTGGTTGTTCCTCACATGGTTCTAATTCTCAAGAAATTTTACTCTCTCATAAGTTGATTTCAGCTTCTCCACATAGGTCCATTTTTCACCGTGCAGTTGTATATATTTCTGATTCAGTTGAGTACATTTTTATTCTTCCAAAGAAGAAGATTCGTATAGACATAAGCACTTATTTTGGATTCATGGGTTCACCTACAAAGAAGAACCAAGATACNTCCCTTGACCATACTGTCTATTAGATTATTTAGCCTAACTTAGGAACCTTAATTAATTAATTGGGTCCACTAGTACCATTAGGTCCACTTGGCCTAATGGGGCCACATGTACTAGTCACTGGAGTGTGCGGAACACTGCTAGAGGTTACTGCCACTTACTGCATGTGCATGCATCAGTTTGGGTGCCTCCTAGACCAATCCCTACATTTTAGGAGCCATTGGGAGTCCCGACACCAATCTACTTCAGTTAGTTGGAGTTATTACTAGTCATTATTAGTTATCCCCTAGTTAATTTTAGTTAGTTCACAATCAATTAGCTACCACAAGATTTGCATGGCTAGTGCATGGCTGCATGTGGAGTAGGCGCCTGTTTGCACCTACCACACTCAGTTGCACTGAGTTAACTAGTTGTGACTAATTGTTTGAGTTGTTGGACATCTAGGATTTGATTTATTGGACTCCAATATTGATTGAGTCACCATGAGTTAGATGTTCATTTAGATACACTCAGATCCAGTGGATAGACTTGAATTACTAGCTAATGCATTCAAATTATTTTCCTATGTAAACTATTGTAACACCGGATTTTATTATTGTGAATGATACTGTAAATTATTGAGCAATACTTGTATGTTTCCTGTGTGGTTTGTTTTGTTTAGTTTGTATCTTCATTCTCCATTTTCTACAAACATTATTAGAACTATCCACTTGAAGATATAAATGGCATTCAAATTCTAATACATATATGCAGTATGCATAGTTGTTCACCAGTGTGTTTCTTCAAAACTTAATTTTTTAGGGTTGTATTGAAGCATCGGGAATACACCGAGTAAGAGGGATATGGTGATTTTGAATAGAGACAAGGGAAGGCCATCAAGGCATGATGCATAAGGTATGAAAATCACACTATAATATTTTGGCCATGACATTTCAATATAGTTCTGACAAAGATCGTATATATGGGAATGATGAATGATAACAATGATATGTGCATGATGAACGTTGACGGAAACATGGATGATGTCAAATATTATGTGAGGACATGAGTCATACTTAAGTCTTGAAACCATACTATACCCTCAAAGCATGTGTCTAGTCTAACCATGTCAAATTTCAACATATACATGCACATTTTGAAGAAATTTCAACATTATCCCCATTCATAGGTCATTCTGCAAGGTCAATGGATGACATTGGTGATGGGAATGTTGGAATTACCATGACATTTCAAGAGATTTTTGGAAAAGATTCTATATATGGGAATTACAAATGATGACAATGAGACGTGCATGATGAATGTTGAGGAACAAGGATGATGTCAAATATTATGCATGGATATTATATATCCTTGAGTCTTGAAACCCTCCCATATTGTTAAGGCGTGTTCCTAATGTAACCATGTCAAATATCAACACATATAGACACAATTTGAAGAAATTTCAACGTTGTCCCCATTCATTGTTCATTTTGCGGGGTTAATGGATGACATTCATGGTGGAAGTGTGGTAAGTTCGTCCATGACATTTCAAGAGAGTTCTGACAAAGATCCTATATGTGGGAATAACAAATTATGACAATGAGATCTACATGATGAACGTTGATGGAAATGTGCACGATGTCAAATATTATGTGATACATGAGTCATCCTTGAGTCTTGAAACCCTCCCATGCCATCAAGGAATGTGTCTAGCATAACCATGTAAAATTTCATTGTATACAGGAAGAGTTTGAAGAAATTTAAACATTATCCCTATTCATTGCTCATTGTGTAGGGTCAATAGATGACACTGAGCCCTTAACCCAATATAATCCCTAATAAATTAACCATTAAACCACTTGTGTGTTCGACCCTATAAAATTATTTTTGGATGTCCTAACTTAATATAATTATGGTTTAATCATCTTGAATAATATTACGCGAAAAAAGAAAAGACATGGAAATGGACATCTTCATTAGGTTTAGCTGGAAGGTTGGGTATGTAGGGTGTGATATTTGTTTGCGTGGATGGAAACAATTGGATCATGTGAGATAAATCGATTGCAATAAATAATGGAAATGCATGATATAACATAAATAGCATAACACAGAAGGAATTTATTGATCACAATCCACTTCGAGGGGGCAACCTCCTTTGAGCAAGCTCAATACAAATAACTCATGAATTCCTTCATTGGCCTCAACATGTACTCATATACTAAGTCTAATATAAACAATTATTACTCTCCATGAATGTGGGATAAACACGTACTTATATACTAAGTCTAGTATTAAGAATTATTACTCCCCATGAATGTCAGATAATAATATATACTCACAGGCTGACTTGCAAAACATATGTTCCCAACAACAATATACTAAAAAGGTAAAGAGAAGGGTTGACACTGGTTCTTAACATCCCCTCCTTGTTAGAAAATATTTGTCCTCAAATATTTAGTTGTGGAAATTGTTGTTGAATCTGAAGGAGTAGTTCCCATGTAGCATCCTCTGGTTGCATTTCGTGGCACTGAATTAATACCTATTTGATGGATTGAGACAGAAGATGAAGAGTGCACATATTGAGGATGTCCTCTGGCTTCAAAATGATGGATCCTTCATGATCCAATTTTGGTAAAACAGTTTGCACTCTGATGTTGATGCCAATAACTTTCTTAAGAAAAGAGACATGAAATAATGGGTGAATGCAAGAAGAAGGAATAAGTTCCAATTTATAAACAATGGACCCAATATTCTAAAGAACCTTATATGGCCCATACAACTTTGGATCCAGCTCATGATTCCCTTTTAGTTTCAAAGAGGATTGTTTGTAAGGATGTAGACGAAGAAAAACCATATCATCGACTTGAAAAGTGCATTCAAAATAGTGTTGATCGGATTGTTGTTTCATTTGGTTTCTTTCCATGTGAAGACTGTCCTGCAAAATGTGACGAATTTGATCTTAGTTTCGGAGAACCATGTCAACGGCCTGAACTTGTGAACTTTTGGGGGTGTATGGAAGGAGAATTGGTTGTTCATGAGTATAGACTTCTTCATAAGGATTCATTTTATATGCATTGTGGTAGGAGGTATTGTACCACCATTCAGCGAGAGGGAGCCACTTTTCCCACTGATGTTGTTGTTCAGAGGTGATTCTACAAAGATGATTTTCAAAATAGTTATTGATAACTTCCTTTTGACCATCTGTTTATGGGTGATACCCTAAACTCATGTTCATTATGGTGCTAGTGTAGTGAAATAGTTCAATCCAAAAATGGGTTGTGAAAGTTGCATCACATTTGGAGACAATGGAAGAAGGGATTCCATGAAGATAGAAAATCTGGTCCACGAAAATTTGTGTGAATTACGAGGATGTATGTGGATGGATGAGGGCACAAAAATGACTATATTTGGAGAGGCAATCAACCACAACAAACAACATCGTATTCCCTCCATATTTAGGGATCCCTTCAATGAAGTCCATCGAAATATCTGTCCAAATTTGTGTAGGGATGGGAAATGGTTCGAGCAATCCCAGAAGGATTGTCATTTCACCCTTGTGGTGTTGGTAGGTATCACATTCAGCCACCATATGATGAATTTCCATTTTCATTCCCTTCTAAAAGAATTTACATCATTCCCTCTTATACGCTTTGAGGAACCCATAGTGCCATGCTGATGGATCAGAAGCATGCAGTTCATAGAGTACAACATGTTGAATATTTGTGCTCTAGGGAAGCACCAGACGACACTTGTATCTCAGAGAAGAACCATCCAAGGAGTAATATGGTATAGTAGAAGGGTTATTGGAGAATCATTGGATGATTTTATATAATGAATATTCATTGGCATAGCCTTGTTGAATATATTGCAACCAATTTGGAATAGGAATAGAAATAAGTGAAAGAGAAACGTGGTCGTCAAATGTGTGAGAAAGAGAATTTGTGACAAGATTGTCCTTACCCTTCTTGTAAGTGGTCTCATAGTCATAACCCATGAGTTTTCTAACCCATTTCTTTTGTGTTGGAGATGAGACCCATTGTTCCAGGAAATATTTCAAACTCTGGTGATTAGTATTAATGTAGAAATGATTCCCTAATATGTATGGCTGCCACTTCTGTATAGCATGCAAAATATCCATCATTTCCTTCTCATATGTAGAGGCAGAAAAATTATTACCAGAAAGGTATTTTCTAGTGAATTCAATGGGATGTTTATCTTGAAGGAGAACAACACAAAGTCCATTGTTGCAAGCATCACTATCAATAGTGAAGGTCTTGGAAAAATCGGGCATAGCTAGAACGGGTGTGGTACACATAACTTGTTTCAGTTTGTCAAATGTGCACTCAACAACATGTGTCCATGTAAAATCATCATTTTTCAATAGAAATTTTAATGTACCTACAATATTCCCATAATCCTTGACAAACTTGCGCTAGTAGTGAGTAAGTCGCAAAAAACCACGAAGGCTCTTGAGTGTCTGAGGATGCGGCTAATTTTTCATGGCATTTATTTTGGCAGGTTCCACATGAACCACTTGTTCTGAAACAATATGCCCAAGATAATCTACTTCCTCCTACCCAAAAACACATTTAGACTGTTTGGCATGGAGATGATGATCATAGAAAAGTTGCAATACAAGATCTAGATCATGGAGATGCTCAGCCCATGTTTTACTATAGATGAGGATATCATCAAAGAAGACCAAAATGAAGTTCTACAAGTAGGGTCGAAGTATTTTATTCATCAATGCCTGGAATGTGGAAGGATAATTAGTGAGGTAAAAGGGCATGACCAAAAACTCATAGTTGACATCATGTGTGCGAAAATCCATTTTAGGGATATCATCCTCGTGAACCCGAATTTGGTGATACCCAGAATGCAGATCCAACTTGTAGAAAAAATGAGCACCATGAAGCTCATAAACAACAAGAATTGGAAACTTATCCTTGATTTTGATGTGATTAAGTGCTCAAAATTCAATGCAGAGGCGCCATGACACATCTTTTTTTTGCAGAAGAACTAATGAAGAAAAGGAACTGGTACTAGGGAGAATATTACCTTGCTTCAATAAGTCTCGAACGAGCATCTCAATTTCTATCTTTTGGTGAAATGGGTAGTGATAGGACCTAATGTTGGGAGGGATGCTTCCAAGAAGGAGAAAAATACAATGGTACTCTTGTCTAAAGGTGCCAATCCCACTAGTTCGACAAAGACACATACATATCAATCCAAAATTTGTTGTAGATCCAAGGGAGTATTGGAGACCGCTGATGGTTGCATCTAAATGGAATGGAACTGAGTGATGACACCATGTGAATTATTCTTATGGAGCTTTACCATGAGATGTGAACTAATGATGCTAAGAGACCTTGTTTGCGAGCCATTAAATGTGTGTTTTTTCCCATTGACTAAAAACTGCATCCAATGTTAAGTAAAATCCCATAAGATGGGCCATGTGTGCATAACCATTGAGCACCCAAAACCACATCACATATTCCTAAGGGAAAGGAAAACATGTCAGAGCACAATTTATAATCTCCAATATGGATACGCACATTGTGACACTTCCCCTTAAAAGGTAAGGTACCCCCATTGGCAATCATGAATTCAAAGCTGGAGCAAGGATGGACAAAACAATCAGCATGTTTGTTGATCTGAGGGTTAATGAAGTTATGAGTGCTACCATAATCAATAGTATTGTAAGAGGGATCTTCTTAAAGAAACCCTTAACCTTCATGGTTTCTCGAGTGGTGACTCTGCCTAATGTATGTAGAGATATCTCTTTGTGGTATTCCTAGGAAGGAAGGTTAATAGGAGGTTGTTAAATGTCGACCTGATCATGTACTAGATCCTGAGCATCTTCACAAATTTTAGGCACAGGTGGAGAATCCACATATAATATATAGAGATTTTTATTAGCACATTTGTCCTCGGGTGAATTTCTTATCACAATTATAACAAAGCCCTTTTTCTCTACATGCCCACATCTTGGCTTCAAACAAATTCTTAATAGGAGTGGTTCTAGGAGCTGGAGAGATTAAAGGTCTTTGGGAAACCATATTTTTATATGGAACAAAGTATATTTGGATAATTTTTGAACTATTATTTTGTCCTCTGCCAACTTAGCCAATCCTAGGGCTTCCATGATTGTGTTGGGATAAAACATTTTAACCTAAGATCATATTGCATCCTTCATACCACTGATAAAACAAATCATGTAGAATGCATCATACAATCCTTCTGTGTGATTGTATAGTTTCTCAAATTATGTCTAATACTCTCTCACAATGCCATTTTGGAGAAGTTTAATGAGTTCTCCTGTGAAGTCATCAAAAGAACTAGGGCCAAATCGTTGGAAACGGAGTTGGAAAAATCCTATCCGTTTTGGCTCTTCATGAGCTTTGATGTACCAACAGAACCATTGAAGGGGTTCATGTTCCAAATGAAAGGACACAAGTGGGGCTTTGTTGACATCAAAAGTGTTATGCAAGGTGAAATATTGTTCTACACTATATTTCCATCAATTTGGATCATCACCATTGAAGTGAGGAAAAACAAGCGTTGGCCCACAAAAATTGATGGAAGAAGAGAACCCAGTGTTTGTAGAATACTCTAGATGTTGTCTATTGTTCATGGATGAATGTTGAATATGGAGGTTGAGAATTTTTTCATCCATATCTTGGAGTTTGGTCTTGAGGGTGACAAGTTCATCTTCCATTTGTTTTTTTTCTCCTGCATGAGTGACAACCATAACTAGGAGGTCATTTTTGGGCGGGGGGGAGGTCATTTTTCAAGTTGGGAAAAACTCTTGATGGGTAATTGGGGTTTGACAAGTTTTTGGACACTTTCTAAGAGACATGTAAAAAAAAATGGGGATTTCAGAAGAGGGGTGAAAGAATGGGAAAAAATTTCAAAGAGGGACAAGGAAAAAGAAATAGGAAATGAACACTATGGAAAATTTTGAATGCGATTGGGTGAGAATCAAATAAGTTATGGAAAACCCTAAATTATATACAAATGTTGGATTTTTGGCATCAGAAAGTGCAATTTGGGATATATTCCTCAAGGAAGGAAATGTGAAAAATGGAAGTGCATGGGTTTCATTGAATTTTCAAGAGAAACCGAGCTAAAGAAAAAAATATATGGTGAAATTTTTTTTTTCCCCGATGGAATTGATGTATGATAGCTATGGACAAATGTAATCTACTATTTATCTAGAAATAGATATGGTCCCCAAGTATATCTGGATTCCTAAAGGTGCATGGGATTCACTCGGCCACAAATGCTATATAACTTCTTGCATATTGGGGAAAGACCCCCCACTCCACAGCTCTAGTAAAACTGATAACCGATTTACCGCAAATGAGAGCTCTTGGTTTACCTCACGGGTGGGAACTAGTCAATCAAATAGAGTTCATTTCCCTTTTCATTGGCAGGTCCTCTCAATGGCCATCTATTTCACAGTTCTTGTGGTACTCCTCATAATGTGATCTAAGGCTATGCCCAGGTACCTCCCATAGTTAATCGGATAGGGTTTATTCCCTTATCCAAACTTTCAATTGAAATGAACAATATGAATGCAAAGAAGAAGAAATACTGCAATAATCACAGTGTCTAGAAGCCACTACAAAACAAAATTGGTAGAAATTCCACCCAGCGAGCCCAAGAAAGTGCTCTGATACCAAATGAGAGAAACTTCCTACAATAAATAATGAAAATGCATGATATAACAGAAATAATAGAACACAAGGAATTTATTGATCATAGGCCACTTCAAGGGGGAAACCTCCTTTGAGCAAGCTCAATACGAATAAATCGTGGATGCCTTCATTGGCCTTAACACGTACTTATATACTAAGTCTAATATAAACAACTATTACTTCCCATGAATGTGGAATAAACACGCACTTATATACTAAGTCTAATCTAAACAACTATTACTCCCTATGAATGTGGGATGATACAGTATACTCACAGGAGGACTTACAAAGCATATGCGTCCAACAACAATATACTAACAAAGTAAAGAGAAGGATTGACATGGGTTCCTGACATCATGATGAATATGATGATGATGATGATGATGATGGAAATTAAAACCACGATGATGGTGATGATGATGATTATTATATTCTTGAGTCTTAAAACCCTCCCATACCATCAAGGCATGTGCCTAGTCTAACCATGTAAAATTTAAATGCATACAAGCACATTTTGAAGAAATTTCAACGTTGGCCCCATTAACTACTCATTGTGCAGAGTTCCTGGATGACATTGGTAATGGGAATGTTGGAAGTTGCATGGCATTAAAAGAGAGTTCTTATAAATATTCTATATATGGGATGACAAATGATGACAATGATATTTACATGATGAACGTTGATGGAAATTTGGAGGATATTTTACATTATGTGGAGAGATCATACATTCGTGAGTCTTGAAACCTTCCCATAAAATTAAGGCATGTGTCTAGTTTAACCATGTCAAATTTCAATGCATACATTCATAGTTTGAAGAAATATCAATGTTGGCCCCATTCATTACTCACTCTGTAGGGTTGATGGATGACATTAAGCCCTTAACCCAATATAATCCCTAAGCAATTAGCCATTAAACCGCTTGCTTGTTGGAACCTATAAAATTTTGTGGGGATGTATTAACTTAATAAAATCATGATTTAATTATCTCGGTCAATTCCACCAGAAAAAGGGAAAGAAATGGAAATTGACGTCTTCATTAGGTTTCGTTGCAAGGTTGGGTTTGTTGGGTTTGATCTTTGTCGGGATGGATGGAAAAATTGGGTGATTATCAATATAGAAATTACAAACATGTTGATGCTGATGATGTCATTGAGTGTTGAAACCCTCCTGTACCATCAAGGTATGCACCTAGTCTAACCATGTAAAATTTCAATGAATACAGGCACATTTTAAATAAATTTCAACATTGGACCTATTAGCAGGCAATTTTGAGGATAATTAGCTATGAATCACTGAGGATGATGCGCAAGGTCAAAGTAGTTGTGCAAGGTGGAAAATGGTGCGCAAGGCGGATTAGTCATGTTTTGTATATTTTGGTCATATGTTGTAGATCTTGGTCATTATTTTGTAAGTTTTGGTCCAAGTAATTAGGAAGTTGATCTAAGTGGACCACATTGTAAAAAACGCAAGCCTATAAATAGATCTAGGAGTTGTAATATTGAGAGATATATTTTTTAGTGTACTTGGAGAGTAATCTTTTGATCTATCTATCGATGCGAGATGCAAATTGTCGAACTATTTTGGGAACCTGTGTTTTGATGCGAAGTAATATGACATGACGAAGTTTTGATGGAAACATTGTGTCTTTTTGCCTCATTTTGTTTTCCTGTTTTCCTGCTATGCAATGTGGATGGATTAATGTTGTAGTATAATGCTTATTTTTTAATGATGTGATGCTTTTATGTTCTAAATCATGTTATGTGGGTAGATCTTTTTATGCTTCGATTCTCCTGATGTGATCTGATGAGTAATGATATGGATTTATGATCAAATAACCAATGTTTGAATGTATGAATTCATGATGTGATAGTTGAATAGTAGATGCACAATCCTCCTTCTTATTGTGGAAATTTGGTTCTGATAGTACTCCCTTGAATATCTTGGGTGAGACCTCATCTTCTCTGCATTTGTTGTTGGACAGGGTAAAATCTGTTTGGGCCAGTTCTCAGGGAAATCATTGAGTTAAAGGTGTTGAAAGAGAGTAAACCCCTGTGAACAAATATGTGTGAACAAATGGTTCTATTTCTGGGACCATAGTGCGCATAGAAGGAGGACATGTTGTGACATCTGACGAGACCAGATATTCAAGATTTATTCAACCAGAAGGCTCACGAATTTGTGGCAGAGGAGAATCAAAACCCTGGATTAATGACAGAACAATGGTTGGGAAGGTATTTGTACTCTGATATCCATGAATATTTCTTCTTTGAGTTTCTGATAATCTTGTATGAGTGGTTGGCGCAGTTGACCTATCACAATACAAATTTTCAACAAGGTGAACCCATTTGCTGGACCCCATAATCGATCCAGCAGTTGCAAGAGGTAAATAATAGAGTATCAAGGGCTGTCAAAGTATAGCTTAACAACATCTTGGAAAGCTACATCATTGAGTTCATAGTCGACACCATGAAGTCTTACAATGATGCAAAAAGGGAGTTCTTCAAAGGACCAAGAGGTAGGTTTCTGTTATGTTTGAAATTGTCAATTAAGATGCTCATCTATGAAAAAGGAATATTTAAAATGAACTCCGATGAGTAAATCCCTGGTTTTTGGAGGTTGCGGGTACCATGGAGATGAGGGTTGGTTGGAATGATACAGGGTAGAGGGAAGCTAAGGAAGGAAGTGGTATTCTGTGAAGTGGAGTAAGGTTTCGACAAGAGAAGAGGCAGAGGACATGGGAGAGTCCTGTTGCGATTGAAACAAGAGGCTACAAGAGAAGATCAAAAGGGATGAAGTGACCCTACAATGATGAAGGAGATGACCAGGCTACACCCAATCCCAAATAAATATCAACCCCCAACAACAACATACCCACACCTACGTGCACTGCATCGCACTCAGGAAGAAATAATAGCTCGACACCAACTTATCCGACATGTCAACAACTCTCTAATAGTAGTGGATCAGTGAATGTAGGAAGAAGGCCCATGATGGAAGGTGATGATGTAAAGCTACCTATGTTTCATGGGAGTGGGATTGAGGATCCCGAAAAATACTGGTTTATGTGGAAAGAAGTTTGGAATGTAAAGCAAGCTCAGGAAGATGCTGTTAAGAAGGGTCAGTTGGTGACGAAATTGTGAGGTCGTGCACTAGATTGGTACATGCATTTTGTATAGGTTCCTAGAGGAACCCCAATGAAGAATCTGGCAAAGATAAAAAAAAGGATTCATTGAGGAGTTCAGAAAACCTAAGTCTGAAGCGCAATATATCACAGAGTTAAAGGCGATCAAGCAATATCCCAATGAGACTATTTGGGATTTTGATCAGTGATTCAATACGCTGATGGCAAGAGTCAAGTTTGGAATGAGTGATGTACAACAAAAGGAATGGTTAATCACAACATTAGAATCATTTATCAGGATGCCCTTGATGCATCAAAATATTGTGGTATAGAGCGAGGCTCTGGAGATCACGATGAAGCTGGAAGCTTCACCTATTGGTGATACTGGAGGTGGCATGAATTAGATTCAATCACAACTTGTGAACCTAACGATCCAATTGCAAGATATAAAGAAGCGAAGAGAGCATCACGAAGAAATATGGTGTACTCGATGTCATGCAGAAGGACATCATAAGGACCAGTGCCCAGATTTCAGAAATTATCTATTGTCTGGAGCCCTGAATCCATTGAGTCATGGTGGTATTCCATGGTGCCATGTATGTCAAGTTCATGGACATCGAAATGAAGGTTGTGTATTTATGCAGAATATGGTCTCAAAATCGACAAATTTGTATTGCACGTTTTATCGATCTGTTGAGCATGAAGATAAGGACTATCGAGCATATGATTTTCTCTAGGAAAGGATGATGGATGCATATTATGTGAAGGGAGAATACCATCAAACATTGGAGATACCATTACCGCAACTCCACTGCAAATGGTACATCCGTAGCCGCAGTTTGAGATATAGTTGCAACCACAACCACAGTTTGTACCTCTGCAGTAGTTTGCTCCACCGCATCCGTAGTATAACTAGATGCAGTATTCTCTACAGAAACCACAATATACTCAACCATAGTATACCCAACTGCAGTATATTCAACAACACTCGAATCCCCCACAATAGCAGCGACAGTGTAACCAATCACAATATTAGAAGCAAGGAGGATTTTGAGGAGGATGAGGTGGAGGTTTGGGTCAAGGAGGAGTACGAAGTTACAGACCTGTGCAGTGTTATAATTATGGAGTACTGGGACATTATCAGAGAGATTGTCTGAACCTTCAAGTGCAATGTACTTATTTTATCGCTATGGATCACACTATTTAGAACTATCTACAGCTGATTGCGAAGTGGAAATCAAGGAATGCTTTGTATCTTCCGAACCAGAACTAGAATCAGAATCATAACTAGAAAGCAAATCAGAACATGAACTAGCTAGCGAATCCACCAACAAACCATAACCTAGGATGAATGGTTATGAATATCTCACCAGAACCCAGAGTACAGGCTGTTGATGTTACTGTCATTACTCACAGAGGTGTGATTATAGGGGATGATAGCCTGATTCCACAAGTCTGGTTCGCTTAAAAGAAGAAGGTGCATGACGCGATAAGGAGAGATCTAGGTAAGTTACTTGTTTATGAAATGCCACCTATTTTTTATTCAACTATGGTAGTAGGACCATCGTGACAGCATGGTACCTTGAAAAAATTCTTTGAATGTTTTCTATTGTTGGAAAAATACCCCAATGCACTCTCTGAGATTGTGATTCTGTTGCATCGACCAGAGAAGGGGCAGAGGGAGTATGTTGTAAACTCTTTACATAAGAAAAAAAATATGAAGGAAATGAGAATGAATATCGAGATTGGGGATTACGAGGTATATTTAGTTATCTTGCATCTAGGTTTGGATGTCGACATTCTGAAGAAATTAGACATGGTAGAAGATGGGGATCCCGCAGTTAGTTTCGTCCCCTATGCAGCTATGACCAGATAACTAGCCCAGAGTAACACCAATCGAGTGAGTTTCGCATCTAGCTGTAGAAGTTGAAGGAAGGACGACTTACACTGAATTCGATGTTATTGAGATTGTTAATGGCGGAAGCTTGTATCCTACGCTACTGGGAATTGGATGGGATAAAGATGTAGAAATAATAAATCAATGCTATGTGCAATTATGCTAAGAAGAAGCATAGGAAATAGATCTTGCTACTAAGAATTCTCACAAGCATACACAGGAAAATAAGAGAGAAGAAAAGAGATTGAATCACATGAATGAAGAGATGAATATTGGTGTGTATCCTTCCATTGAATAATTATGAATAATAGAGTACATAAATAGTACATCCCTCATGGGGAAGTCGAATTGTATGGAAACAACTCATAAAGCTCAAAAAGGCTGACTTACCAAAATATAGCAAACCCCCATAGGTGGATAAAGCACTTGCTAAATCTATCAAGGACCTCACGAGTTGGAAAAAGCATGAGTGAGTTGTCAAGGATATTTAAATAACATGATAATCCTATAAAATGGAGAAAAACTAATGGAGGATGGGTTGGAAACAAAAGCTCCCAGTTTCCTAGTTGACTAGCTTTTATCTTATCCATAGAAAAGCAGGAAAAAGCAGAAAAAGCAGAAAAAAAAGTAGAATCTGTTATAAGGTCCTGTATACTAATTCTAGATGAACCCAAAATCAGAAATAAATCATTCCTAGGATATGGATGGCGTGCATTGACTTTAAGGTGCAAGTGGATGCCAACTAATTAAGCTAGTGGGTGAATAATTAATCAAATAATGATTAATTATTTTATCCTAAGTTGTGAGTGGGTTTAATATATTCCAACACCCCCTATAAGTCTGACTTTATGATGGTATGACAAAAAATATGGATGCATACGGATGCATATAGGGCCCAGCAACAAGGCTATGGTCACCCTTTAACAATTATTATGTCCAGAAAAGTGAGGAAAGAGGCAAAACCACATGGGGAAAATCCTCCCTCAAGATAGGACAAGGCACAAAATTTGAAAATATGTCTTCAAAATATCTTCATCTTCACTTTAATGAGCTGAATGAACTGCTTCTGAATGAAGGACTTGCTGAAGAAATCATGAACTCCATGATCATGCACTGGAGTGTAGAACCTGCAAGAAGGAAGAGGAGAGACTCCTTGTATCTCATCAACCGATGAAGTAGGAGAATTATCTGAATGCTTCTTTCTACTGTCAAACTATGATCTGCAAACATAATCTGAAATGGAAAAGATATATGTGCATACTCCTTTCCAAAGAGTACAAAAAATAAGGCAATTTATTTCACACTCAATTCCCTAAATAGCTGCAAAATTGTGATGTGAATCACATGTCAATCTTCCAATATGATGTAGCACCTGTATAGATCTGATATGAGGTTGATAAAACTATGATATATCAGAAATATTAACATATGGAACAGCAAGGACAAATTCTTCAATGGCTCCATGAGGATATAGGGCTAGACTAGGAAAATTATGAGCAACTAGGAAAAATTGATAAGTGTAAAAAACTGAATGATGGATGGGCAGAATGAGATGTTCACAATATTCAAGAACTCTCTGAGTATTGATGCCAATAAAAAAGGAGGATATGCTGAAGCACATGAGATCAAGTAAGGTAAGTGGTATGACACAAATAAGGCTTGATGTGGCTAAGCAAACATCCTGCAAGTCACTGGGTTGCGCACCATCAATGAGAGAGGTATGCAAGAGGTGTAAAGAATATGGCACATAGATCTTAGAATCTAAGATAGGAGATTGAGAGAAAAATGAATGGGTTATAGGATCATAATCAATATCAGCAGCAGCTCCATATGTTACTTATTTTTCATCAATAGTATCACAAGAAGAAAAATCACCTTCAAGAGACATAGAAAAAGATGGCTCTTCAATATTTGCTTCTTCATTGAAGGAAGAAGCATTCGAATGAAAGAGGGCAGCAGCAACATGAACTGCATGATAAATTTATTCATCATGATCAACTTCATCAGAGAATGTAGAGGCCAAGAAATATTGAGAGAGAGAACAAGAGGAGATGCTAGGTTCGCTCCATGCTTCATCTTCGATTTCCTGCAAACCAAAAGCTTTGTCCAAAATTTTCCAAAGCTCATATGGATATTCAGCAGAATCTATGAGATAATATATATTTGGAGACATTCCCAAACACATAATTCCATAAGATCTATCACAATTATTTATCCAACCAATCTTCTCTTCATAAGACTCAGGTTCACTCAATGCACCAATGGAGACATCAAAGAGACATTGCCTCTTCAAGTATGCACTCATCTTTGGCTTCCAATCAGCATATTTGAAAGGAGATAGTAGAGGAACTTTTGAATCCATATTGAAGTTGTTGATATGCTCTAAGAGATACTCTCTGCAACCTGCAAAACAAACTAGGAGAAAATCTTGTAAGCTAGACAAGCTCTTCTTCAAAGAGGGATAGGAGACTAGAAGCACTCCTCAACTTTGTAGAACTTGATCAACCTTGTAGCTCTGATACCATGTAGAAATAATAGATCAATGCTATGTGCAATGATGCTAAGAAGAAGAGCAGGAAATAGATCTTGCTACTAAGAATTCTCACAAGCATACACATGAAAATAAGAGAGAAGAAAAGAGACTGAATCACATGAATGAAGAGATGAATATTGGTGTGTATCCTTCCATTGAATAATTATGAATAATAGAGTACATAAATAGTACATCACTCATGGGGAAGTCGAATTGTATGGAAACAACTCATAAATATCAAAAAGGCTGACTTACCAAAATATAGAAAACCCCCATAGGTGGATAAAGAACTTGCTAAATATATCAAGGACCTCACGAGTTGGAAAAATCATGAGTGAGTTGTCAAGGAGATGGAAATAACATGCTAATCCTAGAAAATGGAGAAAAACTAATGGAGGATGGGTTGGAAACAAAAGCTCCCAGTTTCCTAGTTGACTAGCTTTTATCTTATCCATAGAAAAGCAAGAAAAAGCAGAAAAAACAGAAAAAAAGTAGAATCTACTATAAGGTCCTGTATACTAATTCTAGATGAACCCAAAATCAGAAATAAATCATTCCTAGGAAATGGATGGCATGCATTGACTTTAAGGTGCAAGTGGATGCCAACTAATTAAGCTAGTGGGTGAATAATTAATTAAATAATGATTAATTATTTTATCCTAAGTTGTGAGTGGGTTTAATATATTCCAACAAACGATAGCTTAGCATTAATTAATTTGAAGAAGCACATGATGACTTTTGAGAACCACGATATCAAATTCATATCCCTGATGGATCCAAATGAAGGAAGAAGGTATGTTGAACCAGTTAAGGAAGAAGTTGTAGGGGGATGAGATCATGCATACAACATCTCATAACACTATAGTCACCCTGCTACTGAAGGAGAGCTAGGATGGCAAAGGTCTATCTCTGCATCATCGAACTCTGATGATGCCTTGGAATATTGGAAAAATTGAATGCATGAAGTATCGATTTGAAAGTTTGGCCTAATTACTTAGTCACTATGATGAGTTGCAACAAATATTGTTGAGTTTCCCATATATCAAGGATTTCCTGAGCTATCTGAGTTTCTTTTTGAATTTGAATATAAGGTGTCAGAACCATAGAGGTTGTTGGCATTGGATGAATCATTGAAGGCTACTCTAGCATGTTGCTGGGAGACACATAAGAAGTCGATCAATGGGCAGCCGCAATGTTGTAGGTTGATGCAAGTCCATTTCAATGAAGCAGAACAATACCAAGCAGGGAGGTATGATGGGAGAAATAATCTGAATGGTCATCTAATTGCATGTCATACCATGTGGGTGTCGCAACCAAAAGATGAGTGGGTACATTATTTTATGCACACATTGAATGAAATGTCGTGACAATGGTATGTAATAGCTGAGCTGTGCAAATAAATCATGACTTGGGAAGATTTGTCGATTTTCTTCAGTCACACCTTTAGTTTTGTGGATACTAATCCAATCATTCATAATATTCTATAGCATATCCATGGTGTTATTATCAAGATCGTTCTAGTCACATATCCGATGGACCCGCATGAAGCGCCAATTATGCAATCAATGATGGAGTGCTACAATGTAACAGGAGGACCTGAGGATGAAGATGACCCAAGGAACGTAAATATTCCACAATCTGAAGGAATTCAGGATATCATGGCACCTAAGGTGCTGACATACAAAGTTAACTAGACATTGAATATCAAGAAGGTAAACATTGGGACATAGGAGGAACCCAAGTTCGCGAATATTGGAGACTACTGGGATGAAGAAACCATGGCAAAGATCATTGATTTTCTGCATGATTTTCAAGACCTGTTTCCAATGAAGTTTTCTAAGATGAAGGGGATACTAGGATATTTGGGAGAGATTAAGATCCCTTTGAAGCCATATGTGAAGCCAATGCAATAGTGCCTGTATCTCCTAAACCCGCGATACAAGGAAAGATTCAAGGATGAGCTTGACAGAATGCTAGATGCTGGAATCATAGAACCAGTTGAAGAATCTGAGTGGATCAATCCTATGTTTGTGCAAGATAAGAAGATAGGTGAGGTCAGGATCTGCATTGATCTCAGAAAGCTGAATAATGCATGCCTTCATGATCAGTTCCCGACGTCGTTTACTAACAAAGTATTGGAATGTGTAGGTGGTCAGGAAGTCTACTCATTCACGGATGGATTTTTTGGCTATCACCAGATCAAGATCGCAAAGGAGGATCGGAATAAGACAATGTTCATAACCGAATGGGATGTTATCAGTACACAGTGATGCCATTTGGACTAAAGAATGCACCTACGATATTCTCCAGGATTGTAGTTGCTGCGTTCAAGGATTTTATCTAGAAGTTACTAACCTTTTACATGGATGACTGGACAGTGTACGGGTTGGAGAAATACCATCTCATAAATATGGAACTGATGTTGGGGTGTTTTCACCAACATCAGATCGCACTAAATTTGAAGAAGTGCATTTTTTTGCACCATTCGGGATGTTTCTAGGGAACATTATTTATAAGGAAGGACTGTTAGTTGATCCAACCAAGATTGTGTTGATTTTGAAGTTTCTGCCACCTACCAATGTGAATCATCTTAGAGAGACATTAGGTTATATAGGATGTTACTGCAAGTTCATTAGAGGATATATTGTGATCACAGCACCTATGGAGAAGTTGCTGAATAAGGATGCGCAACTCACATGGAGTGAGTATTGTCAGGAAAGTTTCGACACCTTGAAGACGAAGATGGCTACAACACCAATATTGGTTTTTATAGATTGGACAAATGAGTTCCATATCCATGTCAATGCGTCTTCAACCACAATGTGAGTGGTTTTGTGTTGGGGCGCATACTCCATGTTGGGTAACTCCGCGGTTAATTAGGGAATTTGTAAGCGGAGCTATGAGCCAAAATAGTCTTAGGGGTGTCAGGGTAAGTCAAAACCCTCTGCTTTGTAATAAACCTGTGGTTTAAATCCAGGGTTTAGGGTTTTTTGGGTGCCCATGGTTTAAGACCATGGTTTTGGTAAAAATGCGCAGTATAAATAAGCGCTTGTGTAAAAAGGATAGGTTAGGATTTTTGATGTAAAGAAAGATAAGGCGAAGTAAGGTTGGTTTTTGTAAGGAAAGGATAAGTCCCAGTTGTGTGCGTGGACGACCTCTACAGCTGTGTGCGCAGAGGGTTTTTGTAAAGAAAGAAAGAAAGATCTGCAGCTGTGTGCGTAGAAGCTTGCTGCTGTGTGTGCGGCTGTTAAGGACTGAAGGGATCTGCAGCTGAGTGCGCAGATCAACTATGGTTTTGAGGAAAGAGGAATAAAACGCAGTTTGTGGACGTAGCCCCTACACTGGGGGTGAACCACGTTATATTTGGTGTTGTGGTTTTATTGTGTTGTTTTTGCTTCTGTTATTTTCATGCATTAAACTGAATACATCTGATAATATAAGATCACTGCTAGTAATAAGCTTCGCTGTGAATTCCCCGTAGTGGGTTATGCAAGTTTAGTTTGTTTATTATGCTGCGAAGTCATATGTGAATGGATGATAGTTTTACAAGAGTTGATTAATAATTGCTTTGAAAGGGTAAGGTACAGTAATACCCCTCTCTGCATGCAGAAACCTGATTCTGCGGCACCCCATTGCTGTTTCGGGTGAGACTGCAACCTGCGCGCAGGTTGTTACCGAAAGGGCCAACACGGTGGGTCTTTTGTTGGTGCGACGTATAAGAGTTAACTCAGGTCTGCCCTATTGCCCAACAAATTGGTTCCGTTGCCAGCTGAACTCAGTACCTGCTCAAGAGGGGTTTACCTTGTACCACAAGGGCTATGTTCTGGAGGCCCTCTGTGAAGGACATCAGTGATTGGTTTGCTGAGATCCGTTTGCAATTCGCGCAGCAAGAAAATACGAATCCGTGTCGAAGCGCAAGTGACTTTTTACAATGGTATGTTTTTTTTTTGTGATACTTATGAAATTTTCTTTGGTCGTTTCCATATAGAGTTTTGAATTTATTAGGCTTAAGGATTAAAATACTATTGGCCGATAAGGGTATATTGTTGTTTGAATCCGACTATTAGTTTAGTAGTACTAACATATGTTT
>LPNX011209813.1:20872-58069 GCA_001517045.1 Pseudotsuga menziesii | reverse complement strand
CGTCTACCTTGATGACCTTACAGCTCGTTCCCGAAAACGATCAGACCACCTTGATGACCTTCGGCAAGTTTTTCTGCGTTGTCGCAAATATCATGTCCGCTTAAACCCACACAAGTGTGTCTTTTGCGTTCCGGCAGGCTGATTGTTAGGTTTCATCATTTCCCAGAAAGGAATTACTATTGATCCCCTGAAATTCCAAGCCATCTTAGACCTTCCTTCTCCTCAAACGCTCCGACAACTCCAAAGTATGCAAGGGCGATCCAATTTTCTTCGACGCTTCATTCCTGATTACGCCACAACCGCCCACGGTTTCTTGCGCCTGCTCCGTACCCACGTACCCTTTTTCTGGGATGTGTAAGCAGAAGCTGCATTCGAAGAACTCAAGAAAGCTCTCACACAAGCCCCCTTAATCTCCCCTCTGGATTTCTCTCAAGATTTCATCCTCTACGTCTCGGCATCTGAACATGCTGTGTCCGGAGTCTTGGTTCAAGAAGACACCTCACGTCAAGAGCATGTCATTTACTACGTCATCCAGACCTTGTCTGGTCCACCCCTACGTTACCCATATGAGGAGAGACTAGCCTTAGCCGTGGTATTTTCTGTCCAAAAATTGAGACACTACATTTTACTTAGCCATACCACAGTTGGCGCCGATTCTAACCCCATGGTATATCTCTTAAACCGGCGTCTCCTGCAAGGTCGTGTGGCTAAATGGGTCATTATTCTCCAGGAATATGACCTCACATTCCGAACACCTAAGAGCACTAAAGCCCTTGCGCTTTCCCAGCTCATCACTGATCTCCCCTCCTTTATCCCGGCCCCACCTATCTCCGAGGAGTTACCCGATAATCACTTGTTCACCATCTCGTCCGAAGACCCATGGTACGGTGATATCTTGTTATACCTGCGCACGCAAAAGTTCCAACCCACCGTCACTCGTAATGGATGTCGTTGTATCTGTCATCAAGCCTCTCACTACCTCCTCATCGGGGATGTCCTTTACCGGCGAGGAATCGACACGATTCTTCGTCGTTGCCTTACACACGAGGAAGCTGAACAGGTCCTTAATGATTGTCATAGCGGTGCCTGCGGCGGCCATTTCTCAGGGATGGCCACTACCCAAAATGTCGTCCGTGCCGGATACTTCTGGCCTACACTTTTCACTGACTGCATCACTACGGTCAAGCATTTCCATAATTTCCAACTTTTTTCCCCCAAAGCCCGGACACCACCTGCTCCGTTACACCCAGTCGTCACCGTTGGTCCCTTTTGTAAGTGGGCCATCGACTTCATGGAGTGTAGACCCACATCTGCGAATAGCCATAAGTACATCGTTGTCGCCGTTGATTACTTCACCAAATGGGCGGAAGCCATGCCCACCTTCAACTGCACTGCTGAGACTGCTGCCCGTTTCTTTTTCAACCATGTCATCACTAGATTCGGGGTCCCTAAACAGTTGGTCTCAGACCATGGATCACACTTTGAAGACTCCATGTGGTGTGAGTTATCCACCTTCCTTAAGTTCCAACACCAGTTCTCCTCGGCTTACTACCCTCAAGGGAATGGTCAAGTCGAAGCTGTTAACAAAATCCTCAAAACCATACTCCAACGTACTGTTGATCGACATAAATCCAATTGGCACCATATGCTATTCCCTGCCTTATGGGCTTACCGTACCTCCACCAAAACTGCCACCGGTTTTACCCCGTTTCATTTAGTTCACGGTGTAGAGTCTGTCCTCCCCATCGAGTGTCAGATACATGCCTTACACATCGCCGTTGAGCTTCTACCCGATACCTCCCCCCTTGAGCACCGTTTGTTATCCCTCGAACAAGCCGATGAAGATCTTCGCGCCACCCTCCAGAACATCGAGGCTGCCAAAATCCGCTCCCAAGCCAGTTATGACAAACATGTTCACCCCCGAACTTTCCACGAGGGGGACCTCGTCCTCGCCTATGACCAAGCCAACGACAAAAAAGGTAAAGGAAAGTTCGAATCCATGTGGAAAGGCCCTTACATTGTGTAGACTTGCCTCGGCAAGGGGGCATACGTGTTAGCTAACTCTAAAGGCCAACCTTTACGCAACCCCCGCAATGGGTTGTACCTTAAACGTTTTTACCCATAACTGAAGCCGCGACCTCATTGGTCCGCATTGTACAGTTTTCTCTCCTTTTTTGTTTTTTACCTTTTTTACCATAATCTCACATTCATCGTCTTTGCATGCCCACAGATGGACCATCTTCCACCTCGTTACATTGGCTACGCTGATGGGGCAAGCCGCTGGTCTCCCAATCTGGCTTCTGCAACATGGGTCTTGTATTCCCCTTCCAACGAACTGATTCACCTTGACGGAACATGTATAGGTGCTGCTACCAATAACCAGGCAGAGTATGATGCTATGACCGGTCTCCTGACTGCTGCCCTCCAGATGGGCATACGTCACCTTCAGGTGTTCTTAGACTCCCAGCTACTTGTCTCCCAGCTCAAAAACTGCTACCAGGTGCGCGATCCTTGCCTCTTTAGAAAATTCCTACGTACAAAAAAACTTAGCCGACAGTTTGAATCCATCACATTCACGCATGTCCCCAGAGCTCAAAATAGTGTCGCAGATCAAATGGCCAATAACATCCTAGATTGGCATATCAATCACACCATATAACATCTTCATCATGCATCATAGCATCTCATCCAACCATATTAAAAACCAAAAAGACTGCATTGCATCAACATTTGCCTCCATATACATACACCATAAAACTACATTTGCATCCATAGGGGCATCCACGTGCCTAAACATACATAAATCATGTCACATCAAATTAAAATACACAAGGGGCATCCACGTGCCTAAACATACATAAATCATGTCACATCAAATTAAAATACACAAGGGGCATCCACGTGCCTAACATCCTAGACTACTTGCATCCACGTGCAATACAAACATATAGTACATCATCAAGCGCATCCACGTGCGTACAAAGGATAAAACATCATCAAAGTGCATCCATGTGCATAAATATATATATATCAAACCCAAAAATATATACATGAGCTATACATGTCCTGAATACCCCTGTACTCAGCTATACAAAAAATATATGTACAATCCTAAAGCCTCATAAGGTATAGGCCGTAGCTACAAAAAATCGGGGAGAGTCCCCTACTCTCCCTACTGAGAGTCATAACCTGGGTCACTGCCAGTATCCGCAGCCTCTGATTCCTCCCCCTGCTCCTCCTCCGGTGGGTCCTCATCCCGTCTAGGCACCTGTGCCCGTGCCTTATCCGCCAATAGGGCCACCCGGATTGCAATCCCTCTAAAATCACGCGGTGCCCCCATACACTCCTGAATCACCTCCCGATCCAGGTCCCGCCATCCCACATCAGTCACTCCCTCCAGCAACCGCTCCAACAACACCCGTACAGACTCCAAAGTCCCCTCAGCATCTGGACGCCGCAACTCCCCTCGCCCAGGTAAAGCGGGAATGGCTACAGTCCCTAAACGTGGCACATGTCCTGGCGACGGCCTCGGACCCACATCTGCAAAAAACACCCAAATTGTCAGTCACAATATATCATATAGCATAAAACTGGACAATGCAAACAAATCATACATACCATCAGGCCCCCATGCCTGTCCTGGTGGCCGTGGAGCATCTGGATCTCCCGTGAAGTCCATATCCCTGTACGGATAGTCCTCCAGCGTCAGTGGTAGCTGGAGCCACTGCATGTACAGCTCCTGAGTGAAGTAGCACCCAACATCCCCGCCACCACGGTGGCGCATCATCTCTCCCCACCGAATCATCCTAGGCTCCCTCAAGCCCCCTGCTCTGACCGGCACTCGCGGCCACAGTGTGGGGACCCGCTCCATAAAGAATGCACACAGGAATGACCCATAATAGAATCCCTTTCCAGATTCCTTTGCTGCGTTCAGCTGTCGCTGGACGCAGGTCAGGAACATCTGGCCCCACGCAAAATAGGTCCCAGCCAGTACATGCTCCACGAGCTGCATCTGACCCCCAGACACCTTCTCAGGTGACTGGGACCCCAAAATCCGTACCACACATGTGGCCATCGCCCACACCGCTGGCTCCCGGAAGTCCCTCACCAAGAGTGCATTCCTATGCACCTCAGCATCTGCCTTGCAGAGTCTCTCCCGTACATCATCAATATCAAAGTCCGCAGCCACCTGCGGCTGTGTATCAGCTACCCTCCCCAGGCAGGGCAACCTAGTCAAGAAATAAACATCAGTCAGGGTGAGGTCCACCCTCTCTCCCTGCACTCGAAATGCCAGTGCATCTGGCTCCCAGAAATCAATCAAACGGTTCAGCAGCAACCCTGCTGACCGCATCATCGGCACCTCAGCAAACTTCAGTAGCCCGAAAAGCCCTAGCAGTGACCGCACCCGGCGATCCTCCTAAAAAATAGTCACGATCTCCTCAGGTATCTCCCGCTCCCTCCATAGCGCTCGCGGTATCCTGTCAAACACACAACGAAGTATCATCAGACTCAGGTCAAAATCATAAACCTTCCCACTCATCCAAACAGGTAAAACAGCGCGGCCCGACCGCGACTGTCCAGCCCACAGCCGTGGTCCCCGACCGCGACTGTCCAGCCCACAGCCGCGGCCCGACCGCGACTGTCCAGCCCACCGCCGTGGTCCCCGACCGCAACTGTCCAGCCCACAGCCGCGGCTCGACCGCGGCTGTCCAGCCCACAGCCGCGGTCCCCGACCGCGGCTGTCCAGCCCACATCCGCGGTCTCCGACTGCGACTGTTAGGCCCACAGCCACGGTCTCCGACCGCGACTGTCCGACCCACAGTCGCGGCCTTCGACCGCGGCTGTCGACACTAAACCCGCGGTCGGAGACCGCGACTGTCTCGGTCGAAACCCGCGGCCAGAGACCGCGGCTTCGACCTCCGAACCCACGGTCCACCCACGTGGACCGTACAAAAAACCCAAAAATGATGCAGGCATGAGTTTAACGGAATACCTGGCTCTCCTGAATCTGCAATCCACCGTTCAGATCGTCCAGAAATGACAACTCAGCTCTGGTCCACTGTACGCACAAACCAAAGTCCAATAGTCAAATGACACATGTCATGTTGGGCCCACTTACTATTTATAGTCCATTGACCTTTTCTTGTTTTGGCTTTTCTGAACCCATACGGAGCCCGTTTTTTGAACCGTTTCCACCATTGGAATCAGCACGAGGGGACCATCATGATGGTCACCTCGTTGCGTTATTTTCTGCTACATCATTTTTTTTTGCCCATTTTTCAGACACCACTAGTCGTCTCAGTTTACGTGCCCCTTCGGCCTTTCTCCGTTTTTAATACTTTTTATATCACCGGATTCATTTTTTCCAAGCTCGTGATGATGCTTGAGATCACTTCTCGCTCTCACTTGGTACAATTGCAACATTGCGTCCCTACACCTTGCCGCATCAATTTGCGCGCCACATCGGCCGTCATCAGATTATTTCACATTTTTTACATGAGCCATCCACTCCAGTCATACTGCAAATGTTTCGTTATTTTGCCACCGTTCATTCACCCCGCAAGGAGGCCCACCAGTGTTCCCCCCCACCCTCAGTCCTGGTCATCATCAGTGTCCCTTGATTAAACACTTCCTCCTTGCCTGGCCATTATTTCAGAGTCTTCTTATTTGCTTTCAGACTCCTTAAAATTGAAAGCAACCACGAGCATGAACTGTCATGGGCTTGTAAAATCCACACGACAGTACCATTCCATCTCTTCAGAGTCTTCTTATTTGCTTTCAGACTCCTTAAAATTGAAAGCAACCACGAGCATGTACTGTCGTGGGCTCGTAAAATCCACACGACAGTATCATTCCATTACTCCAGAGGCTTCTTATTTGCTTTCAGACTCCTTAAAATTGAAAGCAACCACGAGCATGAACTGTCCTGGGCTCGTAAAATCCACATGACAGTACCATTTTATATCCACACTTCTTCTCGTTCACTAACCCATGAAGAAGTCCCCCTGCGCCCCTTGGCGCTATGATTGATCATCTCGGCAGCACCACCACTAAGGTCGCCTTTGTTCAGAGTATTCTGCAGTATCCTACAATCATAGCTTGAGTCTCCCTCAGCCCATTCACCCTCAGATCCCATACAGCTATGATCCCTTTACCACCATTCAGTCCCATACACTTCCCGATCATCCCCGCCATCATACTCTGAACAAAGGAAGTTTGAGTCCACCCTCTCTACTTGCCCAGTTATTCCCCAGTTGACCACCCCTGCCATCAGTACTATTACAATTCGGTTTTTCACCTCGCGCTCCTGTCAAGGAAACATCATTGCCTTGATAGTTGCAGGTCTCCCTCTGTCGACGACAACCCCTCTATTCCGGAGGATAGACCCAGAGGCCCCTGCACCTTGGACTCATCACCATCTGTGATGCGTGCCTACGGACCATTTTGGGAGGAGTCATCATTGCCTCTCCGAATGGTTGTTTCTCACATGCTCGACTCCAGCACCTTAATCGCATCGTTGAGAATCGCGCAGGATATATATCCTTTCCAGTATGTGTCGAAGACCCTGGATTTCCTCTGACTCTAGCACATTGGCGAGTCACTTCAGAACACTCAGTTATATGTTCCTGTGGATGTCCGGGCTGCGTTGGCGATTGTATTCGAAAGCCATACAGTTCCATGCTTCCTCAAGTACCCAGTTCAGTTCCAGATCAGCGTACCATTGCACGTATGACCATTGTCACTTTGATCCAGTAAGCGCATTCGTTCCTTTGGTACCACATTCAGTAGCACTGCTGTCATTCCAGTGCATCAGTTATTCAGCTCCGACATGGTCAGCCCAGCAGTATGTTCCAGATTTGTGTCCCCTCTGGACACTTATGATATACACAGTGGGTTTCTATGTACCCTACAGGTTCCTCCTTTCGGGCCTCACAGTCACTTTTATGTATCTTGATACGAGCATGGGGATGCCCGCCTCATCCATATATTGAGATTATTCCTCATTCGGCCTTTGAGGCCATTTATATTACTTGGTTATGTCCTGATACGAGCATGGGAATGCCCGCCTCGTCCATATGATCAGATGATTCCTCATCCATTATTAAGGTTATGTACTTTTTAGTCCTTTGCAGGTGGTTCGGGATCGTTGTTCCGGGCTTCAGTTGGTTTCTTCTTTTCTCCACACCCCAAGAAAAACAATATGACTTATGATGTCCATCGGCCATACGATGAGCTCCTGCCCTCGCACATCAGGGGGCAATCTGTTAACACCCAAAAGTGGTTCACTACCTCATCCACCCCATTACATGGCTCATTTGTCCTTTTTCCTACCATATCTCCATCAAAAACCCAGAAAACCATGCAAAAAGCCTCCAAAAGGATTAAAATGCCTCCAAAAGGCCATAAAACCCTCTTTTCCTCTAAAAATATCCAAAATTCCTCCAAAAAAGCAAAAAGGAATAAAAAATATATAATAATGAGGAAAATGAGGAAGAAACCCTAACCCTAAAACTGCATGGTTTCCAACTATAAATAAGTGATGGAGACCCCTTATTCAAGATCCACAATCACAGTATCCTGCCTCTGCCAAAATTGCTCGTGAAACCCTAGCTCACCATTGAGCTACTTTCACCATTGAGAGCCCCTTTTGGCCAATTTCCACCATTGGAGAAAGAGAAGAAGCAGCTTGAAGCTCGGAGCCATCGACTCGGATCACCGCAAAGGGATTCACCAACCTCCTCATTGGAGGTAAGATCAATAAAATAATTCTTTACCTTTTACTTATTTGTGCTTCATACATGTTTAGATTTTACTTTTGATTTCAGTTATAGTTTTTTAATTCACATAACATTGAACTGCTACTAAGGAATCCATTGTCCTTAGTAGGTACTCATTCGTACAAGCTAGGGCTAAAACCCTAGCAACAGGGGGGGGGGGTTAGAACTGCCCCAAAAGGTCCAAAAGTGACTTTTGGGAGGGTTTTCGAACTGCCCCCAAAAGTGACTTTTTTGGTGGGTGGGGTTAGAACCGCCCCCAAAGTGACTTTTGGGGGAGGGGTTTAGAACCACCCCCAAAAGTGACTTTTGGGGGGGGGTTTAGAACCGCCCCCAAAATTCACTTCTAGGGGTAGTTTTGATCTCTTCTAGAACCACCCCTAAAAGTCAAAACTTTTATCATCGGTTCTATTAGGGGTGGTTTTGTAAAGACCACTTCCAAAGCCAAAACCACCCCCAAAAGTGACTTTCGCAGGCAGAAGAAAACCGCCCCCTAAAGTCAAAAAATGACTTTTGGGGGGGGGGGGGGGTCGAACCGCCCCAAAAGTCCAAAAGTGACTTTTGGGGGGGTGTTTAGAACCTCCCCCGTAATTCACTTTTGGGGGGGCTTAGAACTGCCCCCAAAAGTCACTTCTGGCCCGAGGTTTTAGAACCACCCCCAAAAGTCACTTCTGGCCCGGGGTTTTAGAACCACCCCCAAAAGTCACTTTTAGGGGCAGTTTTTATCTCTTCCAGAACTGCCCCTAAAATTCAAAACATTTAGCATCGGTGCTATTAGGAGCAGTTTTGTAAATACCACTATAAAGCCAAAACTGCCCCCAAAAGTGACTTTTGGAGGTGGAAGACAACCGCCCCTAAATGTCAAATTTGTTGTAGTGAATGTATGGTCACCTCTAAATTTGTGTTGTACGACCTCATTTAATGATGTTGTACATATTTTCTTAGCACCTTCGTAATTGTGCCCTACTGAAAATTCTTGATTTCTATGAAAGGGTTTGTCTTCTTTCTCTCTTAGAAAAATGACTTCTCTCTCTTTCTCACTCTTCTCTCCAAAACTCTCTCTTTGGAAAATGTGAATAATGAACTAGGTTTGTCTTTCCCAAGCCTCTTTGTTTGAGTAACTTCTATCTCCAATTCAATGGCTTAGATTAAACACCAACTAAATGAGATCTAGGGCTCATCTCATTTCCTCATTAAAAAATAATTTTTAAATATTAAATGAGAATTTAATGCACATCCATCGTTTAATTATCATAAAGGAACTTTTAAAATAATTATAACTCAAACTCACTTTAAAAGGTCCCTTTATTAATTAAAGTCATTCTCACCTTTTAAATATTCTAGGGACCACATTTAAAGTGTCCTTGTCCACCCCAAGGCATGAATGGACAAACACTTCCTAGGTAAAATTTCAACAGTGACAACCATTGGTCGAGAGATATTCCTAACTAGGAAGAGTTGGTGCCTTGGTTTTTTATGGTTTCCTTGGATAGGGTTTAGAGAAAATGATTTGTACCAACTATTATTAAGCTATGGTATGTAGTTTAAATTCATATTATATTTATATATGAGTTGTTTAAATACTATCAAACGTTTGTGTGCTTATAGATTACAATTTCAACTTATGTTATCTTGATGATTGAATATTTTCTAGTTGGTTATGCATGTTAATTTAACAATACATTAATAATATTTTGTAGATTTATTTAACAAATATAAGTGTGAACAATAAAATTAACACCCTTGAGACTGATGGTCTGGAAACATATCCTTATTTTTCCCGCAACATGAAGACCGAAATTTTGAACAAATTGAGAGCTTTGATCTCTCATCAGAACAATGCTTCCGCAAAGGAATAAGTATGTGAAGACAAAGGATTTGCTAAATAATTTAAGATCGAGACTACTTAAGGTCCAAAACCCAATTTCCACAACTCGTGGAGTGGAAACAATACATGTCATATGTATTAATTGTCCTGAAAATCCCAGAAATTCAAGTGAAATACTTGAAAAACTAAGTAAAGTGGGTTTTTTTGAAGAAAATAATCAAAGTTCATCAAAAAATTTAATCCCACATTCATGGCTAGTGATTAGATTCACAAATCCAAATGCTATATAAGAAAGGTATATGAGATGAAGTAAAAGACAGAAAAATGAAAGCAAAGGCATGTTGAAGGACTTGAAGGCTAAAAATAATTTTTTTCCACATCAAGCTCTTGGTGATCAATGGCATGGATGGAGAAGGATGTTTTAAAGCAAAGGAGAAGGGATTCACCTCCACAATTGGATTGTAGGCACTTTTTTCTTATTTTCAATATGATGCAATTCTAGTTTCCCCTCAATTTTGAGTTTGAATTTGTGTTAAATCTAGTTTTGAATTCAAGATTTGGCAGATAGATTTTAAGTTTTTCAAAGTTTTGCCCGGTTCATAGAGGTAGAGCTATAGGTAAGGAACTAGAAAACAAGCTGAAAATGGAGGCCTAAAAGGACATGGATGACCAAGCAAGGGGATCTTCTACAAGTGTCACACTTCAAGAGGTTCTTTCCTTTCTTCCTCCCCTCTCTACTTTTTGAAAATGCTTAGGAATCTCAAGAAACTTTAAAATTGTTGCTTGTATTTCTGTCGATTAATACTCACCCACCTATAGTAATGATAGAGAATGTTGTAGACAGGTCCTTGCAACGATCTCTCCCAACAATAAGGAATCTAAATGGGATGATTTATTATTATTATTATAAATCTATTATTATAAGTTATTTTCATATCTATTATTTACAAGGGGCTTCTTCTCTAAAAGATGAAAACATTGCTCCATGGAAGTACACTTGTGTGATGTTTATTTTATTGTTTTTTTCTATACATTTGTTTGAAGAGAATATACGTATTTATGGTTGTAATTTCATATTTTAGATTGATACGTAAAGCTAAAAATTCATAGTAAATAGATCTAGGGAACTTGAACGGTAGGTGAAAATTTTGAATTTGAATAAATTGTAGTAAAGTGGAAATTCCATGTGGTATCAAAGTTGGTTTGATTGAGATTGATCTCTTGGTAAATAAAGATTTGGGTGTTCCAATGGTTATATACCTGGGAGAAGTTCATTAACTAGTACAAGTTAATTGGGTGTGCAACCATAATATGCTTGGGAGAAGAGATCAAACCCTGGAAGGGTTTGTTCTACTTGTTTTGTCGTTGTTTTTTCTTTGAAGTTTGCTTCAAATTTTCTAGGATGATTAGTCTTATTCTTAGAGAGAGTGATATGGATGGTGCTTCCAATTTTACACCTTGGAAGTGTAGGATACAAAATATTTTGTAGGAGGTTGATATAGGGGAGAATATTGAGAAATATATTATTGCACTTATTGATCTAAATTCGTTGGAATTTCATGTTAGCAAGGAGTACAAGGAAAACAATATCATTCTTTATTTAGTGAAGGATCACTTGATTACTCAGAATATACATAATATTTCCAATGAGATAATCATGGGGATTCAGCTTATTAAGCAATATCTTATCACGTTCATTCATAAAGGGGTGGTTTTAATTGTGAAAAATACAGTCAATATATTGTAGATATTGGGGAGAGGGGAATATGGTATGGGGAATTTATAGGTACTGGGGGGTATAAAAAGGGGTTTCTAGTAAAAATAAGGAATATATTGTAAAAAGAGGGGTTTTAAAATTGGAAATATGTATTGGGAGGGGGGCTCAACAAAAGGATTTTTGTAATTAATTATCAATATCTAGTGAAATAAGGGGTATTCTTTAATATCCCATGAACGAAAGCTCTAGGACATGGTTCAATACATGAATACCTCGTGGAGTTAATACATGATGATCTAAAAAAATTCTCTTGAGAAACAATATTTTAACCACTCACATGAGAAATATAGATACAAGGGTTAGCTACATGGCTAAGTTCATAGAGTTGAGTGATCAATTGATTTTCATAAAGAAGAAAGTGGAGTAAATGAGTCGATGCCTCTTCCCTTGAATATATTTACTCCACCTTTCTAATGTCCCAAACCCTCCAACCAACGAAGAGGATGCTACCAATGTTGCTATCTACCCAGGAAACTAGCCCCATGAACATACACATAAAATGCATGAAACTTAAAAACTTACACATATGTATAAGATAAAAAATATACAGTGGAAGCATACACATTCAAGCATTAACATGTTCATGGCAATTTACAAAGAAAATACAATTGCAAAGTTAAATACAAGAATACTTATCTTGAGAAGAAGCTTCCCCGCAACTAGCTTTGTCGCTGCAACGTTCCACCCAACCATAGGCCAGTGTGCTCCTTACTCTCTCAGCATCACTGCCACCCCCAAGCTGGGCATGATTTCCACAAGGAACTAGGGGACATAGACTTACACACAGCAAGGCCAAACACATACTCTCAAGTCAATAACCACCTACAAACACAGTCATCCCACTAACAACTAGATTCTTGGACTTGCTCCGCCAAGCTAGCACAGGAATGCACTCTACAGCAAAAGGAAAGTACTGGGTATGAACCAAAAAATTCTTGGAAACAAAATGATTTTCCATGATGGGGAAAAACAACCCCCTAACAACAATTCAAATTCCTAGGGATGTTTTGGCCCTAACATGGCCAAAACCGCAACTCAAAAACACCCAAGAGAACGTGGTCTCTCCTCCAAATTGTTGGGCAACAAAAAAAAAAATTCAAGTTGGAGATCAGTGGAGAAAATGAAACCAAAAACGTTGGGGAAGAGACCCAACCATGAATCATTATAAAAACAAATTCCCCAGCCTGAGGAAAATGAAGAAACGTTTTCCCACGTGAGGGAAAACACACACAACAAACCCAACAACGTGACTACCACACACAAGAACTTCCATCCGTCTGAGAGAGCTCCAATTGTGGATGAATGATGGTGAGAAAAACGCCCAAGAGCCAAATCATGAAGGTGAACGCACTCAGGCCAAAAATGTGAATGTAAAAACAACTCCCAATCTTCACTGCGTGAGTAAAAATAATGGATAATGTGGATGTATGGCCCAATGGGCATGCATTTTGGGTGTTAACTTGCCCCAAAAGTCAAAAACGTTTTTCCCAAGAAATGGGTTTTCCCCAAATTCAAATTGCTGATTTCCATACCTTTCCCATCCCATGGAATAACTACTTCAACCAATCTCTGGCAGAATTAAATGATTGGGTGAATGAGACAAGAAAGGTGGTTGACAGTTTCATTGGTTCTTTTATTGACATTTGGCTTTTCCCCACTGACCCCAAAGGTTAAATACCCCCCCCCACTTATCCTTAGGAAATCATGCCCCCATCTCTTTTAATGTTGCATTGACATATCTAGTTGTGGGTATTTAATTAAATTTCACATTTACATGATGTCCAAAGTTATAATGTGTCGGTTAGCACAAAATACCATCGGCGTCGATTTTAATCGCCGAAACATAAAACAATAAATCAATGGTGGGGATTTTTCCTTTAGCTCCACACCATGATTAATTACAATATTTAAATCATATATATTTAATGAAAATGGGGTCAAAACCGGGGTGTTACATTCCCTTCCCCCTTCAACAGCACTACCCTCAGTGCTTCATCAAAACTGAACAAAAATGCTAACCTGGCACTACCTTAGTGCTATGCAAGAGTAAACAAAAATGGATGTGTGAATCGTATGGAATCCTCCAAGTCCCATGTAGCCTCATCAGGATCATGGTGCTCATTCTGCATTCTCACTTGTCCAACGGTACGATCTGGAACTCCTCCTTGGTCCCACTATGCAATTATCTTGCATATGGACTCCTCCAAGTCCTTGATTACATGCATCAGTACACACCACCAAATATTTTTTTGGTACTGGAGAATCCTTCTCCACATCTTAGAACATCTCCAATGTCTTTGGTAATCTAGCAATATCTATGCTCAATCCCCAAGCAACGAGTCAATTCCACGTCGGATTTACAATTTATTTATTTTTTTCAAAAGTCATGGATGAATCACATACCCATGTATATCGACATAAAATCAATAAGAAGTTTCCAAGTGAACAAAATACTTATCTTTCATAAGTATCTTCTTTTGGTTCCACAGGTGTCTGACTGGCCTAATACAACCATGGCACTTACAACCCTGCCCCACCTCACACCTGGGTGTGCATTAAAGGGTATCCAAATTTCTGCAAGCCTCGGATTACCCAAAAACATCTTTCAGTCAAGATCTGACAGCTCTGCTTCATAGCCTAAAACTCCTTCTAGGTTCTCACCAAGGTCGGCTCCTCCTTTCCAGACACCACAACAATTAATACACGTGATATTCATTCATATAAGCTGGAATCTATAACAAGACTTTCAAAACCATGGTTGCATCATATGCTCATGTATACTTACAGGAATCAACCACATTAACAGTTTGATAAGTAAACCAAGTACTTATCTTTGCAACATATATCAACTGATATCTGGTAGCCCCGCTTTAGAGCCTAACACCTATTTGGGTGCTTAAAGGAAGCTCTAGATTAAGAGCCTAGCACCTTCTCTAGTGCTCGCTAAGCTCAGGGACTTCCTTCCCAGATAGAAAAATGAATCAACTCACTGGTCAGATTCATTTCTATAAGATGCCATCTTTAACAATATTTTTTTTCAAAAATACAAACCGCATCATATGCATATGAATAATCACAGAAATCAAAAAGGATTTTCCAAGTAATCAATACTTATCTACGTAGAATATCTCAACTGAGATCTAGTCAGCCTCGCTTCAGAGTCTAACACTTGCTTAGGTGCTTAATGAAAACTCTTGTCTTAAGGTCGTAGCACCTCCTCTAAGTGCTTACCAATGCTCAGGTGCTTCCCTTTTGGACATCATAATACCTAGGGGTTATTCTTTTCATGGAGCCCCCATTCTCGTGACAGTCCCCGTACGGCATGAATGTGTGCGGAGAGAAGTCTAACCGGATTTGTTACACCCTGGGCGTCCCTAGTGATGCATACTGGTGCCTAGCTGGTAGGGGGGTGAAGCTATGTACTCTCGTACATCCTTCTAGAGGAGTCATCTTTCTCAAATGCATCCTCCTGAGGGCCATGTACATCCGGTACATATTTTCATCATCTTACCTATGTTACATACAAGTATGCAGTTTATATGAGATGTTATTACAAAATTAATTGCAATTATAGGTTTTCAAACCTATTCCAGGCTCATCCCTTCGATAAGCTATGTATCCAATTACATCCTTTCGAGGAGGCATGTACAACTAGTACATGTTTTCGTCATCTTACTTGTGTTACATATAAGCATGCAGTTCATATGAGATGTCATTATAAGAATTTAATCATAGATTTTGAAATCTATTTCATGCCTAGATAAATGTCCAATTATCAAATGATTAACAACATTGATAGTCAAATCCAAAATTTGAATTCATAATTTTGCTTCCCACAGAAAATCAGATTTTGTAACCATGAGATCATCCTCATATTGTTTGTCTTTTGCAAGTGGGGAGTACTCACCCCTATCTTACACATGCTTCCCAAAACCTAGACATTCACATACAACATGTCATCTTGACACCCTTTTAGATCAGCCAAACAGTTAATAATATTTGATTAACAACCAAATTAAAAATCTGAAGTTCAAAATCTATTATGTTCAAAAGTTAGATTTCAGTCATGAGATCCTTCTCATATCACATGGCAGTTTCCTGCCTTGATTTCAGTGGGTTACCACTAGAATGATATTCTCTGGTCATTCTACCCATAGTCTTCAGGAAAGACCATTTCCTCATGGAACTACAAGTTCACATGCAGGCTTCCTTAGCCTATACATAGACTCAACTTTACCTCCAAAATACCCTTCAACGAACCTCCTGCAGTGTCTTGCAAGTTCCACAAAAGATCGTAGACATGTTAAATTTCTTGGAGTAGTCCAACTCATCATGGCCTCAAGCTTTTTAGGGTCTACTGATATTCCTTTATCTAAGATAGGGTGACCCAAATAATGAATTCCATCTTCGTAGAATTCATAGTTGCTCAACTTTGCATACAGTTGATGCTTGCTAAGAAAATTTAAAATCAATCTCAATTGTTCCACATGTTTTTCCTCATCCTCTGAATAAGTAAGAATTCCATCAAGGAAAACAAGAACACACTTTCCCAAGTATCTGCTGAAAATATTATTCCTGAGGCATATAAACATAGCTAGTGCATTTGTGAACCAAAATGGTACCACTACAAACTCATAAGATTCATACCTTGCTCCGAAGGTTGCCTTATGAACATCTTCATTCTTGATCCTTACCTGCTAGTCACCAGACCTTAAGTCAATATTGGAAAACACCTTCTCTCCTCTCATTGGATCAAAGAGGTCATCAATTCTAGGCAAAGGGTACTTGTCCTTCACAGTGACTTTGCTCAGCTTCCCATAATCAATACACAACCAGAATGTACTACCTTTCTTTTTCACAAACAGAAATGGTGTCCCCCAAGGAGACACACTTGGTCTAAGGTACTTTGTTTCCAACAAATTTTGTAGCTGCATGTTCATCTCTAGAATTTCTGGTTTGTTCATCCTACAGGATGTCTGGGACACTGGTGCTGCTCTAGGAAAAATCTTAAAGGTAAGATTAATGTCACTCCTTGGAGGAAGCCTTGGAACTCCATCGGGAAGAACATTCCTGAATTTCTGTAGCATATGAAATCCCTCCAACCTAGGAGTATCATACTCTGCTACCTACAAAACATGAGCTGCATACACCCTGCAACCTTTCTCGTAGAACTTCTTCAGTTGTATTGCCGAATACTTCCTTCCAGAGATCCCTTTTGGAATTCCTTTCACAACCCTTAGGTTTCCTTCTTCATCCAAGCACTGGAAAGTCTTGTTGTAACAATCAAGATTTTCTTTATGTGCTTCCAACCAATCCATTCTAATGATCACCTCATGTGATCCAAGTGGCAGAACATTCAGATCTGTACAGGTGAGTAACCCATCCATGACCAATGGGCATTTCATTACCACTTCACTGACATCCTTCTGGATTCCAGTGACTAGTTGGACTAACCATGATATTCTATGCCTTGATTTCTTCAAAGTGCACATCTCAATAAATCTAGGGGAGATATAGATGTGATTTGATCTAGGGTCAATCAAAATAGAAACCGTTTGTTCAGCAATCTCACCCTCAACTTCCACCACAGTTGAGTTATGAACTTCCTGGTGGTCTTCTAAAACTGCACAAATTTTAGGAATGATCCATGACTCTTTACCCGCAATTTCTGCTTCTTGGGAGCTAGGGACTTGACCCTCCTTCTTATTCTCAAGTGGACAATACCAGCGTAGATGGGTTCCTTCACATCCCCAACATTTGAGACATTCCTTTGTATTTTTCCTCATAACTCTAGTCAGATCAATAACATCTTGTGATAGCTTCCTTTGCTGCTTCAGGAGGTGGGAAGGTTTAAAACATTTCTTCCTTGGGTTAAGCTTCTCATTCCTCTTGTGGGAACTTCTCCTACTCCCTTCTACCTCTGCTAACTGATGCCCGAAGTTTAACTGCCTTTGGAGACCTACCCTGGGGACTTCACTTAGTGAATCTCTCACATAGCACGTACGATCGTGGGATATTAAAGAATACCCTTAATTTCCAAAGATATTGACCCAAACTCTTTTTGTTGAAACCCCCTCCCAATACTTAAAACCTCCTCTCCACCCCTTTTTATACCTCAATCCTTATAAACCACCCTACCCACCCCCACCTTAAACCCCTCATCCCCCCAATACCTGCAATATATTGGTTCAAATTTTGATAATTTTGAAACCCACAATATGAACTAACGTGATAAGATATTGGTCAACAAGTGAAGACCCCGTGGACCTACCAAACTCTGTAGCATGGCAGTAGTCAATTGGTTTTTCTCTACCAGAGCCTTGACTAGCCTCTTATTTTCTTCTTTTCAATCCTGCAACCCTTCCCTCAAGTTCCTTATGGTAGCTATAGCACCTGGGGAACTCTCATGTTCCCACTTATTAACAGCTTCAGCTCCATGACCTTGGATATTGTAAGCTGGCCTTACACACCCTTCCCCATGTGGACAAATCTGGTGCAAATGGGGTCTTCCACATCTCCAGCATTGGAGTGTCTTTCTGCCCTCTTGTGTATCTCTTGGATTTTCCCCCATAGCATCTTTCCCTTGTCCACAGGGATCCTGTGCATCATTCATGTTGTTAATATTCTTGGTGCTATCCTTCTTTGACCCTCTTGGTCGAACCAAGATTAACTTTTCAATCTGCACAATGACTCTACAAAATGTGTTAACAACAACATTTGTCAGTCAATATCAGAATTTCAAACAATTACTTACCAATTTCTTTTTGTAGGCATGAATGGTCAATGTGCCTTTCGTCGGGTTGGCTAAGTGTAGCAATTCTGATAATTAGCACTCCTTCTTGTTGTAGCTTCCTTTCTGCAACAATGAATGTCTCAAGGGGATGAAGGGGGTCAAGGGGGCTTTCCCCCTTGTGACTTTACCTGCACCACTGCAGGGCGGGTCGAGGGCAGTGCCCTCATTTTTGTTTTGTAAATATTTGATTTTCGTGCAATCTAGTGCATAAGATCGTTTCCATTTTTCTCCTTTTCACCCCTATAAATACACTAAAAAATTGCTCAAAATCTGCTTTTCCCAATGAAAAAGAAAACTCATATTTTTCCATCTAATCATATCACTTCCCAACAAGCCATCCGATGTATCAGGTCACTTGTTGACAACTCTTCCGACATGTCGGTGGATTGATCTTCAATTGTCTTCTGATGCTTATCGGATCAGTCTTCCTCTATCTTTCGATGCTATATCGGGTCGATATTCCTCTATCATTCGATACCATATCGAATCGATCTTCATTTCCCTTCTGACACCTCGGGTTGATCTTCTTTTCTCTTCCGACACGTCGGCTCCCTTCAGGCAAACCTTGCCGACACCTCAGCTCCGCTTCAACAAACATCTTCCGAGATGCCTCGGACAGCTTCTCCCGAGAGACATCGGAAAATGTTTTTCAAGACTTCCTATACTTAGAAAAAAATTTGAATTTTTTCTTCTCCTCTTCTTCTTCTTTCTGCCACCATATCGGCTCCCTTCATATTTTCTCATCTGGCGTCATTGGCATCCCTTCGGCTAACTGAACCGACGTATTGGCTGGCTTTAGCAAACATCTTCCGACAATTTTGACACTTAGAAAAAAAATTGAATTTTTCTTCCCGTTGGCCTTGTTGACTGTGTATCGGCTCAACCCTGCCAAGACCATCAGTTCCTCCCAACTGATACCTTCGGCTCATTCCAACCAAGACTTTTGGCTCAACCCAGCCGAGACCTTCAAAAAAATTTCAAACTTAGACAATTTTCAAAATTTTCTCCCTGTTGGGTTTCTTTATCGGATGGACTTAGCTCAAGTCATGATCCAATGTATCGGATGGACTTCCGCCTAAGTCATCCGATGTATCAGATGGACTTTATCCTAAGTCATCCGACATTTTACATACTTAGAATTTATTTATTTATTTTTGGGGGGGGGGAGTTTTCCTGTTAGCGTGTGATCATTAGCGGTTAATTCTACCTCTGTCACTACTCTTCATAGGCCATTGAGGCCCATGCTACAACATGAGCTCTGATACCATGTTGTCATGTCCCCAACCCTCCGACCGACGAAGAGGATGCTACCAATGCTGTTATCTACCCAAGAAACTAGTCCCATGAACATACACATAAAATGCATGAAACTTAAAAACTTACACAGATGTATAAGATACGAAATCTATAGCAGAATCATACACATTCAAGCATTAACATGTTCATGACAATTTACAAGGAAAATACAATTGCAGATTTAAATACAAGAATAATTATCTTGAGAAGAAGCTTCCCTGCAACTAGCTTTGTCGCTACAACATTCCATCCAACCATAGGCCAGTGTTCTCCTTACTCTCTCAGCATCATTGCCACCCCCAAGCTAAGCATGATTTTCATAGGGAACTAGGGGACACAGACTTACACACGGCAAGGCCAAACACCTACTGTAAATTCAATAACCATCTCCAAACATAGTCAGCCCACTAACAGCTAAATTCTTGGACTTACGACTCCAAGCTAACACAGGAATGCACTATACAGCAAAAGACAAGTACTGGGTATGAACCAAAATAGTCTTGGAAAAAAAACGATTTTCCATGATGAGCAAAAACAACCCCCTAACAACAATTCGAATTCCCAGGGACGTTTTGACCCTAACGTGGCCAAAAACGAAACTCAAAAACACCCAAGAGAACGTGGTCTCTCCTCCAAATCATTGGGGAACACAAAAAATATTTTAAACTTGGAGATCAGTGGAGAAAATGCAACCAAAAACATTAGGGAAGAGACCCAACCACAAATCATTACAAAAAAAAGATTCCCAAGCTTGAGGAAAATGAAGAAACGGTTTCCCACGTGAGGGAAAACACACACAACAAACCCAACAATGTGGCTGCCACACACAGGAACTTCCAGCCGTCTGAGAGAGCTCCAATCGTGGATGAATGATGGTGAGAAAAACGCCTAGGAGCCAAATCATGAAGGTGAACGCACTCAGGACAAAAACATGAAGGTAAAAACAGCTCCCAAGCTTCACTATGTGAGTAAAAAAAATGCAGATATGGATGTATGGCCCAATCGACATGCATTTTGGGTGTTAACTTGCCCCAAAAGTCAAAAACGTTTTTCCCAAGAAATGGGTTTTTCCCAAATTTGAATTTCTGACTTCCATACCTTGTGCATCCCATGCAATACTTACTTCAACCAATTTTCGGCAGAATTAAATGATTGGTTGAATGAGACAAGAAAGGTGGTTGACAGTTTGATGGGTCCTTTCATTGACATTTGGCTTTTCCCCATTGGCCCCAAAGGTTAAATACCCCCCCCCACCTTATCCTTAGGAAATCATGCCCCCATCTCTTTTAATGTTGCATTGACATAGTTAGTTGTGGGTATTTAATTAAATTGCACATTTACATGATGTCCAAAATTATAATGTGTCAGTTAGCACAAAATACCATTGGCGTCGATTTTAATCGCCGAAGCATAAAATGATAAATCAATGGTGGGGATTTTTCCTTTAGCCCCACACCATGATTAATTACAATATTTACATCATATATATTTAATGCAAACAGGGTCAAAACCGGGGTGTTACAACCTTGGAAACCATGTATCCAAGGTGTTTATGCTCATGCAAAATTACATATATATGAGGATATTGGGGATAACTTTGCAAAAAGAGATAAGGCTAGAATCCTATTTAGTGAAGAAAAATGAAGTAGGAGACATATCCCTTGTCGATAATATGAGAAAAGAAAGAAGGAAAGGATAGAATAAAGGAAAGTGAGAAAATAAATCCAAGGTAAGAAGAAATTGAGTACGATGAAATATTTTAGGTGTCTCCAGAAGGAACATTATAATAGAAAATGTCGAGAGAAGAAGAAGGAAAAGTACAAGCTACTAAAATAGGTTGTAGGGAGTGTGTATACCATAGAAAGAGTTAATGAGATATCATTCCATCTTGAGACCACATTTTCCATGATATCTTGTTTATATTCTAACAATGTGTTAACTGGTGGATGGTATGTTGATAATGGGGCATCAAGACATATGAATTGTGATAGAAAAAATTCACTAAGATTCCAAAGAAAGAGGGAAGAATGAAAGTGGATTTGTGTTATGATGCTACTTATCCAATAAAAGGTCCTGCCTCCAATTCCATATAGAAACCATTAAGTGAAGTTGTTAAGTTGAATTATGTTTTGTTTACTCCTAGTTTAAATAATAATATCCTATTAGTTTGTTTTATGACACATTTTTAGTGTAGAGATGCATTTGAATGGATTCAAAGCAATATCAGTGATTTTAGTTTAACTAGTCCAAGGAATTTTTCTAGAGCATGTTATTTACCAAATTCCAAAAATAACATAAAAAAAAGAAAGAAAAAATAACCAAATGCCCTAAGAATGACATAAAGGATGAATGGGAATCCTTGTTAAGGGATAAACATCCTTTTACAATGTATTAACTGCACAAAACAGTATTAGATGATCCTAAAACAAGGTATCCTTATTTTATATATATATAGGAGAGAAACACTACAATTACAATTATATCCAACCATATAATTCCAATTAAGGTCCTATCCAACCAATAAATATGATAATAATATAATATTATAAATGTAATGTCACAGTATATATGACTCAACATGCCCCTCCCACTCATTTAAGTGTTTTCCTTGTTGGCCTCTTCCTCTTTCTGTCTCGACTCATGGTTCGACAACAACGCAATACCAACAAGACACCACAATACATCGGCCCAACAGAGCAAGCTCAGTCAGTAACACCTGTGAGGCAGGCACAGTATCACCCAAGATATCTTAGTGGGTAACTTCCAGAACCATGTTTTCGCATTTGGTGATGGATTATAGTCCCTTGGCCTACGGCCAAGGCGCTCAACAAAGGCAATAGGACGATGGAGTCTAGCACGGCGTGACTAGGGAACAACCGTATGTCAGCGTGTGTGCGACACAACCCTATCCTTAACCTCAACAACTGGCACAAATTGTGTGATGTAACTTATTCCTTGCACTTGACAGACAAGGCCCGACTTATACTTTAACTTAGCAGTTTAACCATGAACTTATACAATCATTCTAGTAATTCTTTAAACATTCATTCATTCACGGATTATTAATATGTCTCCATGCATTCAATAGTAACTCATCAATATACAGTTAGGAACTACTTGACATTCACATAAACATTTAGCATCGGTCAATCATTTAACACAGGAAATAACGTGGAAACCCATCTGGGAAAAACCACCAAGGTGCTCTTCATCTGGCATGAGAAATTGTGTATAGCACCTTGCAGTCTACGATCTGCAGACTGTTCTTAAGATATGTATTTCTGACTCAATATTATTGCTCTCATGCTTTATGTTCTTTTCTTCTATCTACTCCTACTAATATGTACACATCCCCAATCGACTCTTCTACCTCTACTATCTGCGCACTCAGTTACAAATTAATCCTACTACTAGTGGTATGCACACACAGCTGCAAGATCCACAACTCAACAGATTTCTACTACTACTAGACTCTTCTGCTAGTCTCCTTTCCTACTAACCCTAACTTCCTTAACAAAACTAAGTGACTTGGCGAATGAACAACCAATCAACCAATAAAAATGACCAACCCTTATACAAAGTGGGTTCTTCCTATTTATAACTTCTACAAGACCACACAGGGTCGACTACATATTGCTCATCTATTGCAGGTCATAATCATGCTGACTCACACCATCATCTGGCCCAAAAGATTGGTATAATAAACACCTTAGCAACACGCGCATGGAGGGTCTCAGACACGGATCATGTAAAAGGAGGATTGGACCACATCAAAAAAACACTCATTAACAATGGGTATAATGGTAAGAAGGTTGATAAGGTTTTCCATAACGTAAAAAAGAGAAGACACAAAAATAAAGTAAGAGACACGACTCTTCCAAGAATCACCCTTCCTTATATCCATGGCACCACAAATAAGATCGCAAATATCTTGAAGAATAAATACATAAGGGTGGCATTCGCTCCTCCAAATTCAGTTAAAAACTTGCTTGACAAGGACAAACATCCTGTTGATCCGAAAACACATAAAGGTGTTTACAAAATACCATGTTCATGCGGTGAGGCCTACATAGGTGAGACTGGAAGGTCAATTGAAACCAGGCTAAAAGAGCATAGTGCATATTTTCAGTATGATAGAATAAAGAGATCAGCCATAGCAGAACATTCCCATAACACTAAACATCACATCTGCCTAGAAAAATCTAAAGTGTTAGTGATTGTCCCTAACTACTACAAAAGAAAATTTTGTGAGGCCATTGAAATTGAAAAATGCGGTAAAAACTTCAACCGAGATGATGGTTTAAAACTTAAAAATGCTTGGAAACCTATCCTTAAAAAACTTATTCAGCAGTAAAAAAACCTTCTAATAAACTAATTAAAAATAAATTCATAAGTTGTCACATTTTTACCCTAATCATTAATCCTTGTCCTATTTTATTATATTAAAAAATTCAAAATAAAAAACCACAACAACTTAAAACTACTTGATTTAAAGTTTTAAATAATAATAAAAAACTTCCTTAAATATTATTACATTACACCTTTAAAAAACCTAAATTGAACTATTGAAGTATTATAAAAATAAAATAAAAACCTTAAATTAAAAACTTTAAATTATTGTAACCATTCTAATATAAATTTTAATAAAAAGTTTCTAAAAACTCAATATTTTATAAGTTCTAAAAATAATAAAAAAACTCATGATAAGTGCTAAAAAAAACACTAATCTTTTTACATTACTTTATAAAATATTAAATAATAATAATTAACAATTGTTTAAAAAAATAAAAATAAAAACTTTATAATAAAAATTAAATTAATAAATTTTTAAAAAAATTATAAACAATAATTTATATATTTAAAAAACAAGTTTTAATATAATAAAAATACTTTCGTAAAGATAAAAACCGACTAAAAACTAAAAAAACGGATTTATACTCACAATGAATTATTAACTATTTAATAAAAAAAACCTAAGTGCAAAAAAGAGCGAGATCCATGTCTCCTAAGGATGAACCTACTTAAGAGGTTCAAAATTGGTCGAGAGATAAAAATCGTACCGCATATTTCCTATTGATACAGGTCGTAATTAGTCGTAAAAAATGGTTACAAGCTGTCATAGACTGACACAAGGCGCTATCAGCCTGACTTACATATATTCCTTCATACATGTGTCGTCCGCTGGCTTACATCGAATTTAGCAGCCATGGTCTTCCTACCCTCTCACTTTCTAACCATTACTCATTTTCACTTCTACAAGCTCACTTTTCCTCAGTCACACGCATGTTCTATCTTTCTGTGCCGGTTTTTTTGCTTCGTTCTTAGCCTCCTTTCCCCTTCTGTCATGCGTGCACATTTCCTTCCTTGCTTGTGTGTCGGCTTCTTCCTTGCGTACTTTTCTTGGCCCAATAGGCCCCGAACACTCACATATGGCTCGTCCCAAGCCACTAAGCAAAAAGGGAAGTATTCACAAAATTTTCCTATTGCAAAACTGTAGTTTCTCCCAACCACCTACATTGCTAGCGCAAGATCAAGCTACGTGGGAGGACTAACCTTGTCCTGAAATTCCTTCACCATCTGTTGCACTCTAGAAACTTCCATTGTTACCTCTTCTACCTATGCGGCCAACTGCTCCACTCGGTTGGAACTTATATGTTCTGACGGGCCTGCCTGTACTAACTGTGTAATTGTTTGAAGTTTATGCTACAATGGCTAAATCAGACCTGTGAGCCATGTTTCTTCCGACTAGTGCACTTCCACTTCCGCCTCCCTAGTCCGCTCCTGGTCATGGAGAGCTTGGAATTCCTGCTACAGTTGTTTGATCTCAGTCATCTTCGTAACCTTCTCTTGAAACGGAAGCTTCTTCATCTCTTCCTTTTCCGTAGTGATTTTCTCCTCAGCTTTATGCACATTTTCCCTTATATTTTCTCTAGTCGCATATTCCAGAAGTGCTTCCCATATCATGGAAATGGCTTCAATTTCCTTTGCGTAGAGTGTTTCTCCTCCACTTTTCCTTCCAGTAGCCTCAAAAGCTACTCTGTTGCATTCCTTAAGCACCTTGGGAGGTGACTTGGTACATTCCTTGCTTGAAGCTCCTCAACCTGCTTCTTCAGTTCTGCTATGATCCGTCCCACCCGAGCAACCTTAGCTGCTAAATATTCATCTTCCTAACCCTCTTCCAGTGGGAAGTCTGCGATCGCGCTTTTAATAGTTTCATCTAACGCAGCGTGGCTTTTCTCACGCACCTCAATTTCTTTCTCTTTCTCCTTCAGGAGGACCTTGCGTTGCTTCGCCTTCCTTTGATGTTTTGTTTCCTGATAGGAAACAACATTCTCCCGCAGCCATATTTTTGTCGTAGTTTCCTGTTGTATCTCATAGAATTCTCCCAATGAAAGCTTGGAGAAATCGATTTGTAGTGTGGAAAATTACTTGACCACATCATGAAATGCACCTTTTGTTGTTCTTATTTCCAGTGTGGCCCCATCGATCTGTAATTTGATCCACAACACTAGTTCTAGTGTTACAAGTAGAACGTTGGGATCCACGCCATATGTCTCGGCCTCAAAAGTGGATTTAACATTGTTGATAGCGTTGATGAGCTTATTGAGGTGCTTGGCAACTTGACCAGCCAAGTTTACCTAATGTGTGTTTAGCACGTCCAGGATTTTCTTGGAAACCTTTGCTACAACACCTGCTAGCTCTTGAACATCATCCTCTATCAACATGTTTGTGTTAGCCACTCTGTCGAATTTTCTCTTCTTGTGCGATGACACACGTTGTTGATGTTGTTCTTTCTGATGATTGGAGGTATCCTCATTAGTAGGTGTCTTCTCTTAGACGCTTTGATGGGAGCCACCCTCATCACTGTTATCATTTTTCTTCTCCTGCAACTGATTGTCTTGTCCTTCGCCTTCATTGTTTCCTTGACCATTTCCAATATCTCCGCCCATGCCAGCATTTCCACCTTGGTTAGCTAGTGGGTATTCTTGGTTCTCTTCTTCAGGTAGCGGCTCTGTCAGTGGGTTGTGCCATTCTTCAGACGACTCTATGACAATGGTGTCCACTTAATCATCATCAATCATGAGCCCTTCCTGGTGGACTTACTTGGTTAGGTCCTTCTTTCCCTCCAAAACCATGTTATGTGCTTTTGCTGGAAAATTTATTAAAGCAGTATACCTATGGACCATTGCTATATGGATTTTGTGAGATCGCTTGATAACATCGTGTAGTGCCTTAGCATGAAAAAAGAACTCGATTCGTACTTTGCGCCTATGCAAGGAAGTGGGACGTCCATTGGCTCGTAGTATTGTGCGTTGGCCCACAAGGTGAACGATATAAGGATGAGAAACCAGGAGTAGTGAAACTTGTATTTTGGTTCCTCATGCACTTTCTCTACGTCGTTGATCAGTTTGTTCAGCAAGAACTACAACCAGTTGAAAGTGACTCCTTGTGTGCATATCTCTTCCAGCTCTACCACTCTAGCAGTGCATTCATTGGGCCTCATCTTGTGCAGCATATTGCATGATAGGATCCTTGCGGTGAACCTCATATTGGATTCTTCTATTTGGGGAATAGTGAACCCCCTTCTCGCATGGTGCAGACTATAATTTTTCTTCATGTTAGTGGTATCCCTACCTTGGCGCAAATATGGCGCAGGATCACGGCCTTTCTTCGACAGTCTTGTGATCGACGAAATCAGCTTGATGTCAACTGGGTATGGTCGATCGATCCACATGCACCCTCTATGGAAATAGACCAGGAGTTGTTTCACATATGTGGTAACCTACAAGCTATGGCCAAAGTGGGGCATGAATAGCAAGTGCATCAATCCTACTTTCTCGGCGTCAGCAGCCCACTTCATCGACTTTAGAACCTTGGGATCTCTTGGTCTACCTTGAACCATGACCATGTATTTCTTCCTTCCCAACCCTAGCCGCAAGCGAGTATCATAATCCTCGAATTCCAACTTTGAGAGCTTTGGAATTATGTCCATGAGCAAGGGTACACACTCGGGGATCCATGGTGCTACCAAACTATATTGGATTTGGTGGGGAGCATCACTGGCTCCGCCTTGACTCTCCTCGGTTGGACATAGTGTGGGAATATTTCATATTCCTCCTCAGTGCTCAGGTCTCTATGAGGTTAGGAGTCCTCATCCATCAGATATTCCTCAAGGATTTCCTCCTCCATTGGTGCTTTCCTAACGTCGTCCATGATGGCCTTGGTATTGCATTTCTTGGATAGTGGTGTCCTGAACGACTCTCTAGGAAATCTCTCCCTAGCCTGTATTAGCTCCATGATAGGTCATTCAGGTGTAGTGGGAGGGTTTTGAACACGGTTCAGCACAAGGCCCGAACCGGGAGGTTCAACAGGGACCGAACAAGGCATAGTCTTCTTTCTTGTTCATGCCATTGGGTCAAGTTCTATTTCTTGTGCTTCGGGTGATTGAATTTCTTCCTCAGTTGGCCAGCTTGTATTGACAGTCACGTTGGATAACTCACTTGCACTAGAGATTTCTATTACCATGGGTGTCAGCTCACTCTGTGACAGGCTTCGACTCTGCAAACTCTCGGATTTGGTTCTCTTGGATCTCTCTGTGTGTGTAAAACATTATTTGATGTCAAAGCCCTATATTTATACCTACCAACATGTCGTTCAGTCATCATGCGATGGGAGGTCGAGGCCTAAACATTCACATGGGTTTCTTGGTTGAATCGTTCCTTCATTAACTCGATAGCTTGAGTACGGCACTATACTTTTCAGAATAGTTAGGGTAGTTATGTCGAGGAGGTCTGATGGGACTAGAAAGCACGCTGTCATTCTCCTTGTATCTTGTCAAATTAATGATGCTTAGCTATCATAACCTCATAAATATTCATCAGATATTTGTAGTTTAATGTCGTCCATCCTATTGTTTCCTCTTTTTCCATCACTTTCCACATTTTTGAGTGTTGTGCACTTTTTCCTGTGCTTTCAGCTGGTTCCGCCGCATACGTGCAACATAACAATTTACTTCTTTTCGCTCTTTCCCGCTCTTTTTTTCATGCACACCACAATTATAGCCAAGGATTTTATGAACATAATAGTATTTTTTAGGATACTGCCGTTCACCATACTTGTGACATATGTACCATCCAATTTATGTAATTTTACTGTGCTAGGGCCCGACATTAGTGATATGCATGACCATGTATGGCCCTAGCCAATGTGTTTTCAACTTTCTTGGATGTTTGAAAAATTTTCTATCATACAGCAACATGAGTCCTCCAACTTTGAATTATTTGATCTGATATGGCGATCATGCCACGCTTTCTGTCACTGCTTCTTAATTCTCTGATGAAATCCTTCGATGAAGCATTCCTCTTCCATCTGAATGAGTTGTGTCAACCTCTGTTCAACAACATCCCCGTCGATCATCTCTATGAGCGCAACAATTCACACGCTTGGCACAATGTAATCCATTGGCACAACAACTTCCTATCCATATACTAGCCTGAATGGGGTGTTCCCTGTCAGTCGTTTGCAATTTGTACGATACTCCCATAGCATAGCTAAGACTTTCTAATCCCAGTCATCTCAACACACATTGCATACCTTGGTCAATGCATTCTCCAGAATATTGTTGAAAGCTTTGACCATTCCATTCTCCTAAGAATGATAGGGTGTTGTCTTCCTATGTTGGATATGAAACTCTATAGTCAGCTCAACAATAACTTTTTTAACAAAATGTGTACCTAGGTCACTTAGTAGTATCTTTAGACAGCCAAATCTGGTGACTACGTTTTCAAACAAAAAATTTGTCGCAGTCGCAATGGTACAATCTTTAACATGCGCAGCTTCAACCCATCTGGTTAAATAATCTGTCATAGTGATAATGTAATGTGCACCAGTTCTCTTTCTTGGTGGACTAATCAGTCCAACAAAATCAACTACCCACTTTTTGAATGCTTGAAGGGTTATCTATGGCACAAGTGGCATCTCATTTTGGCGCGATGGCTTTCCTGTTCTCTAGCAGATATCAGAGCGCCTGCAGAAGCTTTTGGAATCCATGTGTATGGTTGGCCACCATAGTCCTTCCTGCAATATCTTACGCACAATTTATTTTCCCGCGTAGTGTCCTCCTGTGACACTAGCATGTGCTTCGCTCATTACCTAAGGTTGTTCATAATAAAAAACACAGTGGCGTAGTATTTCATCTGCGTCTAGCTTGTACAGATGTCTCTCAATTAATGTATAATCAATAGTTTTGACAACTAAATGTTTCTTCTGATTATTTTACATTCCTTCAGGTGCATAGCATGTGCTCAAAAAGTGAATTCTGGCGTTAAACTCATAGTTCTAATCGTCCATCATGTGGATGGAAAATAGTTGTGCATCAGGAAAATTATCTTCAAGGATTGGTTGGTTCTTCACCACTTTCTATTCTTGATAAGTGGTTTGGACTGACATTCAGTCAACCAGGTTTGACAATGACCTCAAAATCAAATTCTTGGAAGAGGAGAAACCATCTACAGATCTCTCCCCCCCAACATTGGCTTGTTGATTAGGTATTTCAGCACTGAATGATCAATGTACATCTGAAAATTCTATGTTGGGCTAAAGGGAAGACCCGGGTTTTATACCATTCACTTCACACCAACAAACGACCCACAATGTTGGCCCTTTCGGCAACAACCTACGAGTAGGTTGCAGTCTCACCTGAAATAGCTATGGGGTGCCGCAGAATCAGGTTTCTGCAAGCAGAAGAGGGATATTACTGTACCTTTAGCCTTTAATAACTTATATTCATATAACATAGAGTTTCAATATGCACATATATAACTTTGCAGCTAAATAAACAGACAGTGACTTGCTTAACCCTTTACTGGGAATTCACAGCGAATTTATTTAGTTAGCAGTGATCTTATTTATCAGATATATATTTATCAATGCGTGAAAGAACATAACAGAAACAACAAAAAGAACCACAACACCAGATATAACGTGGTTCACCCCCAGTGTAGGGGCTACGTCCATAGAACTGTGTTTTATTCAACACTTTACTAAAATCACGGTTCTGATCTGCGCACTCAGCTGCAGATCCTTTCAAGTCCTTAAAGCCGTGCACACAGCTGCAGATTTTCTTAATCACCCAAAACCCTCTGCACACACAGCTGTAGAGGTCGCCCACGCACATAGCTGAGACTTAACCAGCTTCTTACATACAAGCCTTAACTTCGCATCAATTCATCTTACATCAAAATCCTAAACTGACTTCTTTACAAGAGTGCTTATTTATAGTGCACTTATTACAAAACCATGGGCATCCCAAACCCTAAACCCTAGACTTAAACCATGGGTTTATTACAAAAAGAAGGTTTTTACTCAACCCCGACACCCCTAAGACTATTTTGAGTCATAACTCCGCTTACAATTTCCACAAAAACCCCGGAGTTACCAAAATTAGGGACCGTTAAGGTGCGCGCCCCAACAGGCCCCTAAGACTCACCAGTGTCCCATATCGGGACACTCTGCTGCTCCTCTGGTAGGTGAACTTTGTCAGCGAAGATAGAAAACTACTTGTTGAGGGCATGCATGATATTGTCAGCTGCTTGCTCTTTTTCGATCAACTCCTGTAGTGCTGTGGTGGAAGCTTTGCTGCTCTTTTGCTGCGCAAATGCATCGTATTCCTTCAGAACTTTGAGTTGGGTGTCCACAGCAGTGCTCAACTCGAAAGCTTCGCTAATGAGTGGCTGCATAGCAATTTCTACTTTTGTTGCTTTTGCTCTGCACGACTTGATTTCCTGCTAGAGTTCATTGCTCCGCTTTACCTTAAGCATTTTCTCCATAGGCGGCAGAGTCTTGATGTCTGCCTTTACTGTATCCAACTCTGTCTGTCACTGCCTAATAGTTTCTTGCAACTGTCCGACTTCAGGATGTTCCTGCAGGGTGGTCCAGGCCTCAACACTGTCTTCTAGCAACTTTGCTGCGCTGCTCACAGTATCCGAGATTTTTTTTGCAGAGGCCTGAATGTCTACTTGGCGTTGCTCCCTGACCTCTGGTGGGATCTCTGGGGTGATGTGGATCTGAAGCTCCGTAATATGAGCCTCATGTTCAGCTTTGAGCTTCTCTATTTCGCTGTGATACTGTTCTACATAGTCTTTCAGCCTGGCTAATCTTTGTTCTAGTTATTCCACCCGCTATACGTCGAAGTCAGGAAGACTTCGACATGCCTCATCCAAGAATCGTACCAGGTTAATGCGCTTACGTTCTGCATCCCTCTTTCTTTGCTCCGCTGCCTCCAGCTGCATGGAGAAGCCCTGCTGCTTACTTATGGCATTTTCCAACTGCATTTGTGAATATTGGTCGCGTGCCTGGATTTTCTTCATAATCGCTAACTGACAGAGATGTAGCTCCGTCATGGACATCTTAGTGTAATCGATTCCCACCTTCATACTCATCTCCGAACGAGACATTGCATCTGTTAATATGAGGGAGGCACTCAAGACTTGGCCTTTGTTGTCTCTAGCCGACCATTTCCTGAGCTCTGGTGGTGCGCTTACTGGGACAGTGCTTGTTGAAGCGCCAGTCACTGAGTTTTCTGCGAAATCCCTCAACTCTGAAATGTGTTTTTCTACACCGGTGATGGCATGCAATTGTGTAGCTGCAAATTCTGACCATTTCTTGGTGAGAACTTCTGTGGACCTCGAGAGAGCCCAATCAAGCTTCTCACTTGTCAGGCTGGGCTCTTCGTCAATATTTTTGTCCCTTCGACGCCTTTGTTTTCTTTCGGGACTGGGGTTTGTTTACTTCCTCCAGCTTTGGTGTTTTGCGCTTATCCTACCGATTAGGGTCTGAAATAGTGTTAACTGAGTCTCCTTCTTCTCCGTCATTGCTATCGTCTCCACCCTGGTCGCTTTCACTCTGCTGCGACTCAGTTTGTTCTTCACTGTCTTCAGGGGGGTCTTGGTGCTATGTATGACTAGGGCCGGCACCCAGATTGGTAACTGGGGGAACTAGAATGGTGGGTTTTTTCCCTGCGTCCTTCAACCATTCCGTCGGCCACTGTTGAACGACTGCGAGGATGTCTTCTTTGGTCACTACATATGGTAACTTAAACCATTGATGCTTTTGAAACGCACGGGCCTGGATGAAAATATGATGCATGTCGGTGCTAAAATGGGCTGCACCGTCGTATTGAGAGAATAACTCATTACTGAGCTGAGGGGTTTTCGTGATCTCATACGAGATACTCATCATATAAAAGGACAACACACAGTTGGTCATCTGCTGTAGGGTTTTATCCTGGGAAACCCATAGAGAGGTGTACCGTACTGCGCCAGGCAAGTCCGGAGGTATAGTAGCAAACTGCACCTCGGTAGGTTCTTTCCATCCTACCAGGGTGATAAGTACTATTAACCAGGAATAGTGAAAGGGCCTACCTTTCTCCTTCACGATATACACTGCCCGGTTGTAACTGTATCCTTTGGCATAGTTCACCGTAATTCTGATAACCGGGGCAGGTACTTCATATGGTATGCACTTTCACATGAGCTTGCATGCTAGAAGCTCAACTGCGAAGCGAATATTATGTTGTTGAATTGCGGAAGTGTGATATCCTTGTTTTCCCTTCATCAGGCCAAAGCATTCCTTCATGCTTTGTGTGAGCTTCGTAACCTCATGCTTTGAAGGAAATTCGGTCCCCGGATCAGGTCCCGCTATTGGTAATACTGTGATCCTATGAATGAGCTCACCATTAATAGGAATTTTCTTGTCTCCTATCCATAGGTGGCCGTCATGTACTAATGCCAACAACTGTTTGACCACTATGGTCACCTGTGTGCTGCGAGCAAAATGGGGAACATCGAGCATGTTCAGCAGACCCGCTTGATCCAAGCCAGCAGCCCATTGTTTTACTTCCAGCAATGTCGCGTTAGTCTCTGGATATTTGACAAAATGTAAATATTGTGCTGGGGCGAACTGTGGAAACTTTCCACGATCATTTGTGTCATGGTTGGCATACTTAAGCCGGTCTATTTTCCCTGTCATGGTCCTGACTAGCTGTACACCCGAGGGCAGCGAAGGGATGCGTAATGTAAACTTCTTTAGTCATCGAGGTGGCTGGACCCCTGGTCAAACTAGTGGAAGATACAGTGGACGCTTCAGTGCAATATTCTCATCTTTTGCAGGTGGGACCTCTGCTGAACCAGACGGCTGCATCTCGGGGTCTTTTGGTGTTTTCCTTGATTGCTTATGTCGGTATTCGTTGCATTTAGAACGTACTTCAGGATTAAATTTCTTCAGGGCAGAGCGTGTCTGCATTGGCTGAGTCGGCACTGGAGGAGTTTCTTCACGGGGAGCAGATGCAGGTGGTTGGTGGAATAGGTTTGGCAACCCTGTCTGCTCAAACTCTCTCAATAGTTACTAGAACTCACGATCAGCAGACATGGATGCAATTGTAAAGCTTAAGAAACTGACCAATGCGAACCTTGCGGGTGTGGGTGTCTTCTTATAGAATCTATCCCCGAAATCTGTCATAACTGTGCATTGATCGCACCAATTCTGACAGAGATCTTGTCCAAACGGTGGTATATTTTCCAAGATCGCATTAATACAGGCAGTTAATACAGAGAACGTACCAGCGCCACCAAATTTGATTTCTTCTAACTATCATTTTTTAAGATCTGACAGACCTTTCCTTCTTCGGCACAAGCAGTAGCTGTCGCTGCACGCTAATAAGGACATTCGACACCTCTGGACACCATCTGCAACATTGAGTCGAGCTTCGGCCCATGACAAAATGCCATCCACAACTTCAATGATTCCTCTTATTTTCAGTAACTTCCTCATACATAAGTCCCGACACTCATGGAGAAGTTGGGTCGCTCTGCTTGTCGTGTCTTTATCCCAATAATCTCCACTGGTAACATACTTAGGCTGGTGTTCTGATCCAATGTTGACTGTCCGCGTATTTAGGGGTTGAGTCACTTCAAGGGCTTCGACTGTTGGTCCGTGTATGTCGCAGTGTTCTTCTGACTCAGGAATATCAATATTGCGCAGATCATTATCCTCGTCAATTGCGAGGTTATAATATTCGACTGCATGAGCTCCTTGTGTTGTCCAATCAGGCTGGTATTTTACTATTTCTTGATCATCTAATACCTTAATATGGACCAACCTGATAGCTGCATCTAAAGTTGGACAAACTTCATTAGTAGAAAAGTTAAGCACAAAATGATCAACAAGACAATCCCAACTTACAGTATCCCGACGAAGCTCAGCCTCTGCGTACCAGTTCTTGGCTATTGGTTCCAAAGTATGCACAAACCTATGTACCCATGATTTTTGAGGTACATGTTGCCATGCTATGTAGTACTGTGCCCAATGTCCGTGAGGGCTATTCTTCCCAGCAAACCCGCTTTGCACCTTCAGGAGAAGGAACTTCTGACGAGATTTCCAACTAGGAATGTTCTTCTGATGGCCATTCGACCTTCTGGCTGTTGTGGCTCTGAATACTGATTTCGAAGTCTCCCTTTTTTGTGAATTTGGTATCTGGTCTGAGAATTGTTCAATAAACTGTTTTGGGTCTGACAAGTCATCCAAAATAGGTAGGACTCTTATTTGTGCACCCATCCATCTGATAGATCTGGTAATCCTGGCACATCTATGTCCATGCAACTCATAAAGTTTGTTTTGCTAGTTTTCTAACCCATCATCTAAATCTGTCATGCAGGAGCTGTCACATTGCCAATCCATGATACCTTCGGCAGTAGGATCAACATAATCTTCTTCCTTAGCTGTGATATTGTAGATGTGGTCCAAAGCATCCTGGTCTTCATCTCTTACTGGCTCTGTGTATCTCTCTCCTTGAGAAGGGTCCAATGGGACTATTATTCTCATTCCTTTCCCTTCGAAAGTCATCTGTCTCTTCTTCAGGTTGATGATTGCATCATTATCTATTGCCCATTCAATGCCTAGTAGTGCGGGATAGGGGTTGCTGTCATCAATTATTTCAATTACCTCAAAGTCAGCTAAGGTACTGACTCCATCAATATCTACTGGTACACTAGGGAGTCTTCCTAGGGGCACAATCTTCTGCCGATTGGCTAATCTCAACTGTATAGGGGACCGGTCAAGGGTAGGTTTTCCTATTTGTTCCCAAGTTTGCTTAGTTAAGACATTTACCTCTGATCCTACGTCCAAGATAACAACAGTCATATCATACTCTCCTATCTGGGAATTCAATCTCATTTCCCTGCCAGTTCTTCTAACTCTATTAATAGCTTTTTCCTAACCAGAACTTTGCTCAGGTTCGCAGGAAGCAATAACTTTCTGGAACTCACTTAAAGCATTCTGATTTCTTAGGAGCTTCAGACAACTCTGTAAAAAGAAGGACAGTGTACTTACTTTATTTCTCGAAGCTTCTTGTGTCTGCGACTTCTGCTGAGGTTGGGGCGTAGGTGCTACTGATGTGCTAGGAGTAGCAAAATCTCTTTTGGCTTCCATGAATGGCTCTTTTTGTCTTTCGATATCAAAGGCTGGGACTTTCGCTGGGACCTTACGAACCCACTCCTCGTTAGGCTGTTTCTCCTTGTTCTGAACTTCTGTCATAGCTCCACTCCGGGTAACAACATTAATAGTTGGGGCAGGTCTTTGCTCAACAGAGATCATCTGAATATTCTGAGTAGGGGCACTGTTTCTTTCCTGAATCTTAGCTATCAATTGCGGGCACTGCTCGATCACATGATCTACTGCTCGACAATACCGACATGTCATAGTTGGGTTCCGACAGTCTCTCGCTAGATGTTCGGCCTGGTTACACTTGTAACACGCAACCTGGACTCATCCTCGTTCGGCCATACCACCTCGACCATGACCTCCAAAAGCACCTTTACCTGATGCACCACCATGGTAACCATAGCCATCATTGCTCTGTCCCTCATTTTGTACCCGATAGGTGTTGTAGGTGCGTTCTCGCATGAGGTCATAACTGCGACACTCATCTTCATTATGTCCTACGGACTTACAGAATTTACAATAGGGATTCTTAGGTACTTTCCCATACCTCTGTAGCAGATAGTAGTCTTTTGGTCGATGCTGGCCTGTTGTTCTGCAGAGCTCACAATATAGGACTTGCAGGTTAAACGGGTTTAGCGCGCCAGTATTTAGGTAATTTCTTACCATAGGACACTGTTCCTTAGCATGACCTTTTGTCTGACATTGTGTACACCAAACCTCTTCGTGACCAATTTTTCCTTTCTTCATATCGCGAAGCTCCAGAGCCATCACTGCTAGCTGCACTTGGATTTGAGCGAGACCAGAATTGTCTTCGACAGGAGCGGTTTCAAGCTTCATCGCGATTTCCAGAGCCTCCTGCTGGTCAGCAACCTTTTGTTGCATGAGTGGAGTTATGATATGTGGTAGCAACGCTGCAATGAACCATTCCTTGTGCTGCGTAGGTCCAATGGTAAAACTGACTTGGTCTAGCAAAACTTTGAATCTTTGATCAAAGTCCCACACTGATTCACCGTGCCTTTGCTGAATATCTTTCAATTCAGTGATACACTGCGACTCGAATTTCAGCTTCTTAAATTCCTTTATCATTGCTGCTTTTATATCAGCCAATGCATGGTTCTGAGTGCTGGAAAACCTCATGAACCAAGTCAGAGCACGGTCTCTGAAAGAAGTAATCAGCTGCACTTTTTTTGTATCTTGATCCGTAATGGTCTTAGCAGTCCACATTGCTTCA
>LPNX011209813.1:0-20715 GCA_001517045.1 Pseudotsuga menziesii | reverse complement strand
AATTCTCAAACTAAATGAATTCAAAAACTTACCCCTTGGTCCTTTGAAAAACTATCGCTCGGCTTCACTAAAGGAAGTACTCGTGTCGATGGTGAACTCCATCACAAATGCTTCGAGAGTTCGCGTTGTCCAGAAATCAACAGTGCGGGAAATACCGTTGTTCACCATTTTCAGTATATTAATTCTTGTGGGGGTCCACTCAGGAAACTGACATTTTTGGAAGTTCGTCCTTCTCTCTGGATAACCACTGGTGCAACTCTATGTGGATACTACCAAAGAAAATTTCATAAACATCACAAAAAACATACCTTTGCAAAAAGTCGTTTGCACTACAACGCGGATATTTTTTCTCTTTCTTAGCGAATTTCAGATAAGTCTCATCAAACCAATCACCTATTTCCTTTATAGAGGGTCTCCAGAACATAGCCCTCGAGGTACGACGTAAACCCCTCTTGAGCAGGTATTGAGTTCAACCGGAAATGGAACCAATTTGTTGGGCTAAAGGGCAGACCCGGGTTTTATACCATTCACTTCACACCAACAAACGACCCACAGTGTTGGCCCTTTGGGTAACAACCTGCGAGCAGGTTGCAGTCTCACCCGAAACAGCTATGGGGTGCAGTAGAATCAGGTTTCTGCAAGCAGAAGAGGGATATTACTGTACCTTTAGCCTTTAATAACTTATATTCATATAACACAGAGTTTCAATATGCACATATATAACTTCACAGCTAAATAAACAGACAGTGACTTTCTTAACCCTTTACTAGGAATTCACAGCGAAGTTATTTAGTTAGCAGTGATCTTATTTATCATATATATATTTATCAATGCATGAAAGAACATAACAGAAACAACACAAAGAACCACAACACCAGATATAATGTGGTTCACCCCCAGTGTAGGGGCTACATCCACAGAACAGTGTTTTATTCAACTCTTTACTAAAATCACAGTTCTGATCTACGCACTTAGCTGCAGATCCTTTCAAGTCCTTAAAGCCACGCACACAGTTGCAGGCCTCTGTGCACACAGCTACAGATTTCCCTAATCACCCAAAACCCTATGCGCACATAGCTACAAATGTCGTCCGCGCACACAGCTGGGACTTAACCTTATTACATACAAGCCTTATCTTTGCATCAATTCATCTTACATCAAAAGCCTAAACTGACTTCTTTACAAGAGTGCTTATTTATAGTGCACTTATTACAAAAACATGGGCTTAAACCATGGGCATCCCGAACCCTAAACCCTGGACTTAAACCATGGGTTTATTACAAAAAGAAGGTTTTTACTCAACCCTGACACCCCTAAGACTATTTTGAGTCGTAACTCTGCTTACAATTTCCACAAAAACCCCAGAGTTACCAAAATTAGGGACCGTTAAGGTGCGCGCCCCAACATTCCAACCCAACAGATAGTGTCTAAACTTTTGAAGCGCATAGACCATAGCGAGGCCTTCTCTTTACATCGTCGTGTATTTATTTTCTATTGTTTATAGTTTTCTTATTGAAAAAGAAATAGGGTGGTCTAGCACACCCTCTCCTGGTTGCGTCAAGACTATTCCAAGTGCGACAGACAACAAATCGAAATGAACATCGAACTCCTTCTTCCAGTTGGGGAGCACAAGTATTGGCGCAGTGGCCATCTTGTCTTTAATTTGTCCAAGATTTCTTGGAAATTTGGCGTCCACTGAAACGTTGCATCCTTTTTCAACAATTTCTCCATTGGTGCGGTCATCTCTGCATATCCTCTGATCAGGGTATTTTTTAAGGATTATAATAGTATACTTAAGTATAGTATTCTAGGCAATTATTTTGGATTGAAAAAAACATATATATAGATAGGTAGGCAAACTTTAAATATGAAACACACAATTTACTACTGAAACTTGTAAATTTTGACGAATATTATGATAAAAAAACATATTTATGTTAAATATAGGTGATATTAGAGCTTAAAAATGACCAAATAGCGAATTTATTTTTTGAAAAAAACCCCAAAATTAGCCATTTGGCGAAATTTTTCCCCTAAAACTTTCCCTACCTCAGATGAACTTTCTGTAGTAGCATGTGTGTCCTAGCACTGACCTTAGTTGTGTGACTGATGTAGGCGATGGTAAGTTGAGGATAATCGCAATTTTTGTTCGGTCGACCAAAATATCATCGTGACACACGACGTGACCCAACAGAACACCAAATGGTGTGCAAAAAATACATTTCTTAGAATTAAGCACAATATGATACTGGCGACAATGGGCCAACATCATGCGCAGACTCTCAATATGTTCTCTCACTAGACCAAACACAGTCCAATCATCAAAATAGACCTCAAGAAATTTATGAATAAAATAATTAAAGGCAGAGACTACTATTCTAGAAAAAATAGTAGGTGCATTCGTGATTCCAAAAGGCATTACCATATACTGGTAGCATCCCCATTCGGTGACGAAGGTCGTTTTCTAGTGATCCTCCTTCACAATTATGACTCGATGGTAGCCAAAGAAGCCATCAGTGAATGAATACATCTATTATCCTTCGATGCTTTCAAGCACTTCATCTGTAAATGGTGTTGGGAATGGATCGTGTAAGAATGCATCATTTAGCTTCCTCAGGTCAACACAAATTTTGACTTCACCTATTGTTTTCTTATCTTGTATTGCTATAGGGTTGATCCATTATGATTCCTCAATAGGTTCAATTATTCTTGCATCGAGCATGCGATCCAATTATTCTTTTACCTTCTCTTTGTACCTTGCATTCAACCTATAGGGTCACTGCTTACTGGGTTTAACATCTGGCCGCGGGGGTGTTTTCATTTCCCCTAGATATCCCACTATCCCCTTCGTATCTGAAAAGTTGGTAGGGAATAGGTCCTAGTACTCATGCAACAAATATGTGACCTTTGTGACTGTCTCTTCATCCCAATAATCTCCTATATTGGCGAACTTTGGGTTCTCCGACGAACCAATGTTTACTTTCTTGATTTTCAACGGCTTAAGGAACTGGTCACTTGAAATACCACTTCTTTCTACTGCGTGGGTGCCCTCTGATTCTGGTATGTTTATGTTAGTCGGATCATCATCTGGGTCTCCCTCCAGATTGTAGCAAGCCATCCATTGCTGAATGGTAGCACTGCACTAGTGAGAATTGGCCTCTTCAACAGAGATTTCAATGAATATCTTCTCCTTTATCATTTGAAGTGCATCATCAACTATATCTTTCTCATCAGCAAATTCAAATGTATGCGCGAACTTCTTAGCAAGACCTTCCCAATCTTGGGTTCCTTGGCACAATTCCATAGATGAATACTAGGTTCTAGTTGTCATTTCCAATGTATGTATGAAATGATGGACCCATTCCTGTCATGGGTACTCTACAAATACCATGTGATAGTGGTTAATATGTTCAACAGTGTTCTCCAGTCCTGAATACTTGTGATTCACGAGGGTGATCTCTTCGCTGAATCTGACTTGCATCAATCTTATGCACTGTGGCCAATCTATTATGGACTACTTGTGCACACCCCACCATATAGCGGGTGTAGCTTTTAGCACATGATCTAGCGTAGACAAGTGCTACGATTATGTTACAAGTCTTTCAAACTTAGTTAAGAAGGTTGCAAGGTTAGGTAAACCCTCATAGGTGGGTAGCTCTCTTAACTCATTCTCCACTCATCGCACGGACCTTGTGACTCTTGTGCACCTCCTCATAGAGACCTCATGAAGCCTGTTTTTCCAATTCTCCAAGGCTGCCCCTAATTCAGATGTGCATGAACTAGCACTCTTCCAGCTCAGGTTTCCACCCGTTGTTGGATTGATGTAGTCTTCTTGCATGGCAGTGACATTGTAGATCTGGTCGAGATAGTCAAAATGTCTCTCATTGTAGATAGGCTCAATGTATGTCTATCCCTCTAATGGATCAATTGGTGACACTACCCTCATCTCGTCATCCTCAAATGAGAGAATCCTTTTTCTTTAAGTGTATAATGGTATGGTTGTCTATGGACCAATATATCCCTAGAAGCATGGGGTATGGGTTTGTGTCATCAACCATGTTAATGAATTCAAAGTCCACAAATGTGCACATCCCTTCAATGTCGATAGGAACCTGACTCAACTGGCCAATGGGTAGGACCTTTTCCTGATTTGCAAGTCCCATCTCAACAGGGGACCAGTCCAAATGCGGTGTGCCCATACTTTCCCAAGTTTTTCATGTCAAAATAATTTCATCAGACCCCAGGTCTAAGATGATGTAATCCATGTCATAGTCTCCTATCTGCACAGTCATTCTTAACTCACGCCCAGTTTTGAATTTCTTTATTACTTGGTTAACTTTCTTTTCTGGTTGTGTCTCCATGGGTGTCTCTTCTATCATTTCCTATAGTTCTACAATAGCATCTTTGTCTTTTATTAGCGTTATGCAAATTGACAGAAAGGAATTGAGCTTACTAACCTTTTGTGGGACGTTCTTCTAGAATATGTGTCGAAATCGTTCAGGCATCTCCCTAACTTCTTGTGATTTCATCGGTTCTTCTGGATCTGCAAATTCTATTTGCACATCCAAGACTACTTACTTTTGTTTCTGGATGTCGAATGTTACCTTCTTCTATGCCGCGAGTCGTACCTGCAGTTGTAGTTGTTCTTGTGGTTTATCCTTATCAGATCTGGTTACAACACCTCCTCGTTTTAAGACAATGACATTCAGATCTCATGGTTCAGCCGTAATCATCTGGATGTTCATATTAGGATTTGGTTTTAGGTTCTGCGTAGGGTTAGGTCCTACGATGGTCCTTTCTTACCATTTTGCAATCAGTTGAAGACATTGCTCCACATTATGGTCTTGTCCCTTGTATTATGAGCATATATTTGTAGGTTCCAGAAAATATCTACCATAGTGGCTTGGTTTTCCACAGTTATAGCATGTAATCTGACCTCTCCCTCTACCAAAGCCTCCTCCTTCGCCTCTTCCTCTAAAGTTACCACCACCCCTTCCCTGAGGGTGTGGTTGTTGTGGTGGGTACTGATTCTGCTGGTAGTGATTTTGTTACGCATATGGTTGTTGTGACACATACTGAGGCTGATACTAGTTGTGATACTGATTGGGTGGGAACTGTGCAGGATGATATGACTATTATACTAAAATCCTATCACCATCATGTGATAAGACATTTGACATACCTATTTTCCCCGAATCCCAGCTTCTGGACTGGAAACCAAATGGTTTTTCATCAATCTTACATGAAAATTCCCAGCACCGTGCATGCCCCTTTATCCAGGAGCGGTACCCTTGTTTGTACTGCCCATACTCTGTTTCCCATAAGAGGTGCCACCACTTATATCCCTTAGTCCATAAGCAGTTATTACTAGAACCACTCTATCACTGAAGGAAAAACATGGTACCCTGGGTAAAAAGGGAAAAAGATAAGCTTCTCGAGGCTTCTAGATGATAAGCCTTGAGATATCCCTTATCCCTAATGTAGTGGGTCAGTTGAGCTCGAGATCCCCCATCCTAGGATCTTGGAGGCCACCTCACCCACAAATCTCTCAACCTATCCTATCCATCTAGCCTTATAAATACAAGCTTATGGCCATGGTTGAGGGGGAGAACATTGAAGGTATTTTTATGCTATTGGATTTATCCTTGGCCCAAGATCATTTGGAGAGAGCATAGAGAGATAGAGTCAGAGCTTTTGGGGATGATAATTTGGTTTCATGGAGATGCATGTCAACACTAAGGCTTGGTTGTAAAATTCTTCATATTTCATTAATGCAAGTTGATTTCTATTCCACATATGTTGTTGTTGTTATTATTTCACATATATGTTGCTAGATTCCTTAGTCACTCACATAGATTAGTAGATCATATTCTGGTTTCTTTGATCTATTTCGTGTTGAGCTTTATTGCAGGTACACAGGTGGACTATCAAAGCCTTGTATTCCAGATATCTACGGTGTCTAGGGAGAGTCTTCAACCTCTGTCCTCTATTTGTTCTGGATCTGAACCATTCAGAGTAGTGGAACACCTTGCTGTCCGCAGGAGGAAAAATATTCCAGCTAACAAATCTGGCGACTCCGCTGGGGAGTAGCATATCAGTTGTTCTAATCTTCCTCAGTCTGCAACTCTTGTCTGAATCCAGGCTCTATTTTCTTTAACTCTCTTCAGTCAGATCTGCTTTCTGACTTGCATTATTTGGGTTTGAAATTTCTGGTTCCATTCAGATCTGAGTCATTTCAATATTTTATGCTCTATTTCCTTACTCAATTCATCAGTATTTGCCTTGATCTAGTCTTTTCTGATCTGATCCATCATTTTTTTTTTTGTTTTGGCCATCTACAGGGAACTGCACTCATGATTTGTACGAGGAGCAATGCGACCACTTGAACAAAGTGAGAAGTGAGTTGTGCCACCACCTGTAATTCATTTTCCAGGAGCAGTGTTGTCTTGGAAATGCTCTATCAAACACCTCCGAAGCATGGTGCCAGGTACGCATCATCCCAAAACACTTTTTCCTCATTTTTCTTTGCAAAAATTTGGATTTTGATTGCTTTAAGTTCTGTCATCAAGATTGTGTTACTGAATCTGATGTGTGTGGCTTGCTGATTTGATGGTTTAAGACTGATTTGAGTGGAATTTCAAAAGTTTGATTAAGTCTTTTTTATTGTTCATCCACTTCTATGCTTGATTGGTTGTGTTTAAAGAAGGTTTCTTGTTTTCAGAAAATTTTGGAGTGTTATTGAAATCTCTTTTCGTTGCATAAATTGAAAGAAGAACACTAGATTAGCTTCTAGGTTTCATTTCTTACTTGCATAGTAAACTTCTTTTTCCTTCCTTCAAAAAAGAAAAGTTTTGACTGAGACAAGGAAATCATCTTTTAGCATTGGATTTGAGTTTTATGATTGGCTTTGTAAGCTTTTAGGACCTTCATGATCTTCCATCTCTCATGCATCTAAGACTATCTCGATTAAAATTTCAAAAAAAAAACGGTAGTTTTAAGTTAGATTTGCGTATGTTTTTGAGAAAATTGAAAAGATAGAGTGCATTTGCATGTAGGTGTGCCTTTTGTTTTTCTTTTAGGAAAAGAGATCCTCACCCTTCTCATTTTCTTTCGAAAAGAAGAAATCAATTTTGTAAAAGTGTTTGCTTGTCTTTGATTTGATGTTCATGACTGTTGTTTGGAATTCTTTTTGGTTTTGAAACAAAAATAAAACACTCTCTTCCCTCCCGTAAGTAGGCATACTAAACGATAAAGTGAACATTTGCACAAGCATACTGCATGGTTTTACTTTTCTGCCAAAACATCATGCATTCACCTAACCGTACAAGTTAAAATTAATGGTAGTTGTAGGTTAAAATTTATGTAGTAACTTGAGTGATAGGTTAGAGATGTGTTCGGGCGTCGTTAAGTGTAGGAGTTTTCATTATTTGTCAGCATTACATTCCAGGACTCGCCCGATTCTTCCACATACCATCAGTATATCGAATGGCCTTTCACATACCCTTGAGGTATATAGAAAGGTACTTCACGTACTTGATTGTATATTGGAAGGCCCCTTGTGTACGATTATGCATTAGACAACACTACTACCGATTTGAGCTCCCACATACCTTGCGCATATCAGGAGACCCTTTTAGGAATCCTCAAGCCATCTAAGTTATCCTTTTGGCCTGTCCTGTGAGGTTCCTGAATCTTATCCAATCCTTTCATATGTTTGCTTATTGCTTTTAATTTGAGTAGTACTTGCTTGTGCGTGGTAGTTAGGGGGTTATTAGAGAGTTTAGAGATGGCATCCCAATCTGGGACTACCACTCAAGAGGTCCCTATCCAAGGTGTACCTTTTGTATTCCCTCCAAGTGAAGGTATTGGTCCTCCCTTTATTGCCACTCTAAATCTTCCTAGATTAACCATAGGATTACTGATCTGGTTGTTTAATATGGTAATTCCTAGTACACCTAATGTCTCAAATGCCACCTCTCCTCTGAGAGAGGATCGACCTCAACCTAATCCTGCTCCTTCTTCACCGGTTGTGGCTTCGCCCCTTTCTTCTTCTTCGCTTGACCAAATCTCTATGGTTAGTAGTCATGTGGGTAAGAAGAAGAAGAAAGGGAAGGGTAAAAATACAAAGGATAAGAAAGATAAAAAGCAGCAACCATCTGCTCTCGATGGTGCTCATTCTAAGAGAACACCTAGAAAACCCAAGCTCCCTTGTAAGCTTTGCAAGGGGGACCACCTTCTTAAGGAGTGTCATGTCCTCTCTCATGTATAAGAAGAGTGGTCTAAAAGGCCCAAACCATCTGTTTCATCAACCCCTGATCATCATGTTGACAATACTCCCTCAACTAGTGACCCATTGGTAAAAGGTCGTAAGGGTAAAGTCTTGTATCCTTGTTTGATATGCAAGGCTATGCATCGTACTTTTCTTTGTCCAAGCATGGATAAAGCTTCGCGTTGGTTGGAAAATATTACTGATCATCAACAGGTGATTCCAACAAGTGATAGTAAGTTATCCCTCGATCCCCCACTGGCTGACCAAGTGGTCGATTTGGATTTATCTACGGTTGATCCCACTCTCCCTTTTTAGAGTGAAGTTAAAGTGGTCGAGTCGATGTCATTTCCACCCGATCCCGCTCTTTCATAAGATATTGTTAAGAGTGAAGTAGTCTCTTTGACCAAATCTTCGTCTTGTTCTTCTCCTCCAGTAGAGAATGAACTTAAACCTACCGAAGTTATTACGCTTCGTTCTGATTGTTCTCGACAAGAGGAAATCTTGTCTGTTTCGACAAAACCCTCTTCAAGTAGTGAGGTTATTTCCTTTGACTGGAGTAACCTAACAGAGTCTTGTCTTCATTCAAGTGTTCCTTTCCAAATAGTTTTGAATGTTACTGCTAGGCGAATACTTTGCACTATTGTTGACGAAGGGGATTCTATTATTATTCTATCCTCAACTGCTTGGCAAGATTTAGGTTCTCCTTAGATTTTTCCAGCCACCGATCAGATACTAGATTTTAATCGCAGGCCTACCTCACCTTTAGGGACCCTTCCTTACTTGCCTATTACATTAGGAGGGAAAACTATTTGTATCAATGTTATGGTGGTCCAAGGTCCTTTAGATTTCAATCTTCTCCTTGGATGCTATTATGTTTATGCCATGAAGGCTGTTGTGTCCACACTCTTTCGAGTTATGCATTTTCCCCATGATGGGAAGATTGTGACCATTGATCAGTTTTCCTTTGTTACACTTGACCATCGCATCACTCCTAGTAATCAGACTACCCTGAATGTGCCGCATGTTCTTGTGGCTCTTTCCCCTCCTAGTTAGCTTCTTCCCATCATAGGTAAAATGGGGGGCATGGCTCTAGCCTCTGGACATCACAATGGAGCTAAGTCACTAGTTTTTATGAAATGGGGGCAACCTACCAACCTATGGATATCATGTTGGATAGGAGAAAGTTTTAGCGAGCATAGTTTACCTTTTGGTTTCAAGCTTGTTAAAAAATAAAACCACTCCTCAAGCATAGTTTACCTCTTGGTTTCAAGCTTGCATAAAAATGAAACCATTCCTGCGAGCATAGTTTACCTTTTGGTTTCAAGCTCGTTAAAAAATAAAACTACTCCTTAAGCATGGTTTACGCTTTTGGTTTCAAGCTTGCATAAAAATGAAACCATGTCCTGAGCAAAGTTCCCATTCTGTGTTAAGCTTGTTAAAAAATGAAACAACACCTAACCATATGTCAAGTTCTGACCATCATGTCAGTTTTCCCTGAGAAAATTTCCCATTCTGTGTCAAGCTTGTTAAAAAATGAAGCATCACCTGACCATCATGTCAAGTTTTGACCATCATGTCAATTTTCCCTGAGAAAAGTTCCCATTCTGTATCAAGCTCGTTAAAAAATGAAACATCACCTGACCATCATGTCAAGTTCTGACCATCATGTCATTTTTCCATAAGCAAAGTTCCCATTCTGTGTCAAGCTCGTTAAAAAATGAAACGGATGCCATTGAGCAAAGTTCCCATTCTATGTCAAGCTCGTTAAAAAATGAAATAGATCTCCTCAAGCATAGTTTACCTTTTTGTTTCAAGCTTGCATAAAAATGAAATCATTCTTGAGCATAGTTCATTTTTTATTTCGAGCTCGTTAAAAAATGAAGTAGGTTTCCTTAAGCATAGTTTCCCTTTTGGTTTCAAGCTTGCATAAAAATGAAACCATGTTCCAAGCATAGTTACCTTCTGTTTCAAGATTGTGTAAAAATGAAACAGATCCCCTTCCCTTGATTCAAGTCTTCCCTTTAGTGTTACGAATTGAACCTTCACCTGCCCGATTCTCGTTCTTCCTACCCCCCTGGTGAACATTTTTAGTAACCAAGTTTTTAGGTTGGGTATGGAAGAAGAATCGCTAGATGAAATGAAGCTTGGGGGCATGTCGAGCCATTAGCAACCATGCTAGGGGTAAGCTTCACTAGCAATCATGTTGGGGGAAAGATTCCAACCTCTGTATACCATGTTAATGGGATTTCTCAAGCATAGTTTACCTATCGGTTTCAAGCTTGCGTAAAAATGAAACCAATCCTTAAGCATTCTTTCAACTAATCTTTGAGCTCGTTAAAAACAGTAAGATGGTGTTGAGCTTACTTTTCATTTTTCATGCTGTGGTTAAAACATGAAATTTGGTTTGATCTTAGTTTATTACTTTTTCGTGCTCTGGATTCAAACATGAAAAAGTCTAATGGAGTCCTCTTTAAACTCTTTTTAGGCTCCTTAAATACGAAAATATTGTCGAGTACTTGTCTCCTTCATACTCGTAAAAGTATTTGAAGAGTCGTCCTTCCGACGGTAGGTTATCTCTTTTTCGGTTCGGATAGGACTATTTACGAAAAAGGATCACTCCAACCAATCATGACTGGAAGAGTTCTCTAAGGTATGATTTTACACTTTTTCGAGCCTTAGAGACTAAATCATACGAAAAAGGACCCCTTTGGAGTCTTCTTCCGTATTCATTCAGACTCTCTAAACATGAATGATGCCGAGTTTTCTTTTAGTGGACTCATTAAATTAAACATTGAGAGACCCATTTTGGGATCAAACCCCTCCTCTCTCAGGTTCATAAAACATATGATTCTAGACTTGTCTTCCAACAAGATATATCGAGTGTTTGTTACCCTCTTTGAACTCGTAAAACTGAAAAGAGGCACTAATCAATCATGATGGGGGAAATGGGAAGGATATCATCTTGCAAATAATGGCAGTTGTTTGTCGTTACCTTTGAACATGGCACTTGTCTGCACAATCATGTTAGTCAATTGGGTATTCAACTGATCTCTGTGACGATCCACTTTCATGAGTCATGTCAATCGTTTGAGTCTTTCAAAAGAATGCATTGTCCACTGTCGCATTGTGTATCTGTCATGTCTAGTCATGCTGCCAAGTCCTTTTTTCGTGCCGCCCGATGTTCAAAGGGGATTTGAAGAAGTCTTACCTCTACAGTATACACAGTATTTGTGTCAGTATATTTGAGTCAGTCATATGGTTACTACATTTACATCATTCCAGAACTATGTTCTGAGTTTCGTGTCGTCAATGTGGAACTCAGCATGGCCCTACTTCAACGAGACTATTCCCGTCAACATCAACTAATCATCCAGGAAATAGTCTTAGAAACAATGATTAGTACCTTGAGATCTGTATGCCTTAATGACAGATTCTCTCGTTCTCGACATAGGTTCACATCATTGCCCTCTGATCGATAGAATCAACTGGGTGTTTGACATCAAGACATCTATTCACACTCAGTAGATTGTACTAGGGTACCTTGGGAATCACTGACATTAATGGTGGTTTCCCTTGCACTTGTTAACGGTTCACATCATTGGCCGGTAATCAAGTGGTTTCTACCATGTTCAATTTCAGATCATTGTAATCACATGGATAGAATCATACTTTGTGGAAGACGAGACGAAGACCCTGGGCATTTGTTTAAAGCACTCATTGCTTTTCCCCAGGTTGCGATGGAGTTTTGTATATCTATCATGGATCCACATTTTTATGGTCATGGCTATGCTCAAATTTGCATCTGTATGACATAGATCTACGTTGTATGTCTGGTAGCTATGTCCAAGTTTGAGTCCTCTATCACATGGATCTACGTTGTATTCTAGTAGCCATGCTTGTTTATTCCACTCATAGATCTGCCTTGTATCGGTTTGCAGCTATGAGTTTGGTTACTTGTGTCTATGAGTCAACATACTGATGTACTATAGATGCCTACTTGACAACATGCTCCGATCGAGCCAACATTTTCATCTCTTGGAAATGACTTGTTCTCAAAGCACTCGTTTATCGTATCCCTCTAAGACTCATGCTTTGGGGGGCATCCTGTTATACCAAAATCCTATCACCATCATGTGATAAGACATTTGACATACCTATTTTCCCTGAATCCCAGCTTCTGGACTGGAAACTAAATGGGTTTTCATCAATCTTACATGAAAATTCCCAACACCGCGCATGCACCTTTATCCGAGAGCAGTACCCTTGTTTGCACTGCCCATACTCTATTGCCCATAAGTGGTGCCACCACTTATAGCCCTTAGCCCATAAGCGGTTATTACTAGAACCACTCTATGACTGAAGGAAAAACATGGTACCCTGGGTAAAAACGGAAAAAGAGAAGCTTCTCGAGGCTTCTAGATGATAAGCCTCGAGATATCCCTTATCCCTACTGTAGTGGGTCAGTTGAGCTTGAAATCCCCCATCCTAGGATCTTGGAGGCCACCTCACCCACAAATCTCTCAACCTATCCTATCCATCTAGCCTTATAAATACAAGCTTATGGCCATGGTTGAGGGCGAGAACATTGAAGGTATTGTTATGCTGTTGGATTGACCCTTGGCCCAAGATCATTTGGAGAGAGCATAGAGAGCTAGAGTTGGAGCTTTTGGGGATGATAATTTGGTTTCATGGAGATGCATGTCAATGCTAAGGCTTGGTTGTAAACATCTTCATATTTCATTAATGCAAGTTGATTTTTGTCCCACATATGTTGTTGTTGTTATGATTTTGCATATATGCTGCTAGATTCCTTAGTCACTAGCATAGATTAGTAGATCATATTTTGGTTGCTTTGATCTATTTCATGTTGAGCTTGATTGCAGGTACACAGGTGGACTATCAAAGCCTTGTATTCCAGATATCTACAGCGTCTAGGGAGAGTCTTCAACCTCTGTCCTCTATTTGTTCTGGATCTGAACCATTCAGGCCAATGGAACACCTTGTTGTCCACAGGAGGTGAAATATTTCAGCTAACAATGACAGTTGCACCAGTTCATCTTGAGCTTGCCCCTCATTCTTCATCAATTAAGTATCGACGATTTTTTCCTTTAGGAGATGGTATGCTCTGTAATCTTTATTAGCATTGCCTACTGACTTACAAAATTTACAAAAGAGGTTTGTCGAGGTACTTACAACTTTTTGCAAGTATAAACACTCTTCATTGAGATTCCCTCTAGACTAGCATATGTAGTTCCAGGGTAGTCCATGGCCATTTAATGGGTTTGGTGCACCGAATGAGACATAATTCATGAAGGTCAGACATTTATCCTTGGTGTGTCCATCTATTCTATAATTTGTGCACCATAATTCTTCTTGCACTTCCTTGCCCTTTTTGATATCCTGAATTTGTATCGTCATATTATCCAACTGCGACTGGATCTACACCATTCCTACAACACCATCGCCAATTGGTGAGGCCTCCAGCTTCATCGCCAACTCAAACACTTTTGTCTCTGACTCAATCTTTTGTTGCATTAATGGACCTTGGATGTGTGGTAACAGGGTAGCAATAAATAACTCTTTATGCTATACATCTAACATTTGGAAGCTTACTTTGGCCATCAAAGTTTTAAACGGCTAGTCAAAGTCCCATACTATTTCTTCCAACGCTTGTTTTATCTCCTTGATTTTAGTAATTCACTGCAATTCAGATTTAGGTTATCTGAACTCAGAGATCATTGTAACTCAGATCTCATCAAGGGTCTTCTGCAGTGTTCTAGTCGGTGTGGAATAGAACTTCATAAACTAGTCCAGTGCATGACCCCTCAGAGTCGTGATCATATGCACCTTTCTTATGTCTGTGTTATGGACTAAACGAACATCCAAAAAGATTTAGAAAGGAACCAATTATGCTCTGGATCTTCTGCTCCATTTCCATTGAATGTGGGTAACCAAATATCTACCCTAGCCAATGATTTGGTGTCAAGTTTTTCTGGTAAGGGATTCAAAGGAGGTGTACCCTCTTGAACGCTAGTCGCAGCACTAGCACTATCAGTATTATTAGTCCTTTCCACAAATAGGACTCTAGATCTTACCTCTGGTGATATTCCTGGTGTGATGTAGTTGCGTCCTAACCTTGGTGTCTCCGTAGACTCTTCAAAGTCCTCTACTTTTTCTAATATCAAGCTATAGTCCTCCTCTTCTTCACAAAACCCTTCATCTTCTTGCAATCGAAGTTTGTGTTCACTCGCCTCGAACTAACTAGGAGCTTGTCGACCTTCCTCTGTCTTTCTTCTTTTCCCTAATCTAAATCTTCTTCCACTCCTTACAAATCCATCTTCTAGTTCAGGTTCTGTGCTCCCTCATAACATCTCAACTCACCATTTCCCATTTTCTTGGCAGGTCGTTTGCGACATATCCTTCTTCCTGGGTATGCGACTCAACTACTCAATTGCAAGATTCCCTTCTCATAAACTAGCATCTTGATCCATGTATTGATGGATAGAAAATATCTTCTTCAGGGTCCTTGGAAGAAAAAAAATTTGGCCTCACTATATGAGGTTATGGCCTCTACTGCAAACTTAGTAATGTATCCTTGCAAAATAATTTCAACCCAAAAATCAACATCTCTAGAAATGGTGTTACTTACACTGGTTCCTTCGCGCACCAACTGATCATTCCACTCGATTATTTCTCTTCTATGGAAATTTGTCTTCCTTCTTGCCAATCTCGACAACCGCTCGTGCAGTATAACTAGGAACTCTGCAAAGAAGATCTCGTGGATAACATAATATATATACTCATCCACCTAGGCCTCTGTGCTCAACCATGATCCTATGCTCTCCTCTTGCGCGAATACTAGTGTCTTAGACTCTAGCCAGTCCTCTACCTCTTTCTTTTTCGGATTCCACAACATTTCCCTCGACTCAAATGATTAAGGGTCCCAGCAATGGAACCATTTGTTGGCCTCTTCCTCTTTCTGTCTCAAACCTTAGTTCAACAACAACACAATACCAACAAGACACCACAAGACATTGGCCCGACAGAGCAAGATCAGTCGGCAACACCCGTAAGGCAGGAGTAGTCTCACCCAATATATCTTAATGTGTAACTTCTAGAACCATGTTTCTGTAGTCGGTGAGGGATTATAGTCCCTTGGCACGCGGCCAAGGCGCTCGACAAAGGCGATAGGACGATGGAGTCTGTCAAATTGCGACTAGGGAAAAATTGTATGACAGCGTGCGCACGACACAACCCTATCCTTAACCTCAACAACTGGCGCAAATTGTGCGATGCAGTTGATTCCTTGCACTTGACAAATAGGGCATGACTTATATTTTAACTTAGCAGTTTAACCATGAACTCATATAATAATTCCAGTAATGCTTTAAACATTTATTCATTCACGGATTAATAATATGTCTCCATGCATTCAATAGTAACTCATCAATATACAGTAAGTAGCTACCTGACATTCAAATAAACATTCAACATCAATCAATCATTTAACATGGGAAATAACGTGGAAACCCATCTAGGAAAAACCAATAAGGTGCTCTTCATTTGGCATGATAAATTGTGTATAGCACCTTGTAGTCTGCAATATGGATACTATTCTTAAGATATGTCTTTTTGACTTAATCTTCTTGCTCTCATGCTCTCTGGTTTATTCTTCTCTCTACTCCTACTAATCCGCACACAACCTGGATTGACTCTTCTACCTCTACTATATGTGCACTCAGCTACAGATTACTCCTACTACTAGTGGTTTGTGCACATAGTTGCAAGATCCACAGCTCAAGAGCTTTCTACCACTACTAGAATCTTCTCCCAATCTCCTTTCCTACTAACCCTAACTTCCTTAACAAAACTAAGTGACTTGTTAAATGAACAACCAATCAACCAACATCAATGACCAGACCTTATACAGAGTGGGTTCTTTCTATTTATAACTTCTACGAGACCACACAGGGTTTACTACATACTTCTCATCTGTTACAAGTCGCAATTTGTTGTAAAAAATGGTTACAAGTTGTCATAGACTGACACAAGGTGCTATCGGCCTGACTTAAATATATTCCTTCATATGTGCATCATCCGCTGGCTTACACCGACTTTAGCAGCCACGATATTCCTAACCTGTCGCTTTCTAACCATTACTCATTTGCACTCCTGCAAGCTATCTTTTCCTCCGTCGTGCGCATGTTCTATCTTTATACGTCAGTTCCTTTGCTTCCTTCTTGACCTACTTTCCCATTCTATCGCGCATGCACCTTTCCTTCCTTGCTTGTGCGTCGACTTCTTCCTTGTGCACTTTTACTGGCCCAACAGTCCTTAACACTTTATTAACTATGGATGTTTTTTCATGAAGAACTCATCTTCCCATGTTACCTCTCATGTTGAGAAGTTCTTCCACTTGATGATGTACCCAATAATTTTTGGATTCTGTAGTTGCTTGATCCTTGTGTCAAGGATTGTTTCAGGTTCTAGTATCAATTTTCCTTCATCAATATCTGGTAAAATATTTTGGATTTGGATCTTATCATTAATTACCCTTTTTAGGCAAGAAACACATAATGCTATATATAGATAAGAAGACAGAGGCAACTCCAATGTGTAATCCATACTTCCAATCCTCTATAACACCTTATAGGGACAATGGAGGCGTTAATTTATTGTTCTTATTTTGTTTCTTGAGGGACATTTGTTTGTATTGTTGTAGTCTCCAAAAAACCCAATCCCCCACTTCAAATTTCATTTGACTGCCATGTTGATATGGTTGTTTTTTCATCCAATTTTGAGTTATATCCAAGTTATCTTTCAATAGTCGAAGAACGTCTTGTTGGTGCTCTATGCGATCCTCCACTGCTTGAACCTAATCTTTCTCAATAAAGGATGATGTGATGGAAGGAGGATGATAGACTCAAATTTCTATAAATGTTGAAATTTTTTTATGAAGTACGAAAATATATGTTATAACACCATTCTGTTAAGGGAAACCACTTAACCCAATGTGTTTGTTTATCACATGCAAAGCAATGAAGATACCCTTCTAGAAATTTATTCGCAATCATAGTTAAATCCCATAAGATTTAGGATGGTAAGAGGAGATGTGAGGTGATTAAGTTCCCACATAAGAAATGTTTCCTTCCAAAAATTATGAGTAAAAATTGGATCTCCGTCAATTACAATAATATTGGATATTCCATGTATCTTTTGAATTTTTTCCATGAAAACTATAACTACTATTATTTCTTCAAAATGATGAGAAAGAGAGAAGAAATGGGCATACTTTGAGATTCGATCAACCAGTACCCTAATGACATTATTTCCCTCTAGATTTGGTATACCTATGATAAAATACACTCAAACATCTTCCCTACACTGGCTTGGTATGGTTAATGGTTGTAGAAGAATGAATTGGTGTCTTGGTTGTATCTCCTGTGTTGTATTGGAAAACCAAACACTCTTCAAAACTATATGTTATGAGCTGACATTTATGCTATATGTTATACTAAGTGCAAAAATAGAATTAATCAAGCTTTTAAATGTGGAAGGTGCAATAATAAGGCCAAATAACATCACTAAAAAATGATAACAACCTCCATGTATTATAAAGGATATTTTTAACACCTCTTCTTTCCTCATTCCTCATTCAAGTTCAATGATAACCTAAATAACCAGCATAGATCCATCTAAAAAGGGATCCAGCAAGCACCCAAAGGGATCAAATCTCTCAAGGTACAAACCCTACCCTTTTTTAGAGTGGAAATGTTGAGGAATGTGTAATCCAATGTTTATGGTTTTAGCTTATCTAATTTTATGTTTAAGAAAACATGTTATTTTTAATAATATTTTATTATTTTTAGAAAGGACGGGTGTTAACTCTAGAATGAGCATAGAAAAAGTTTCACATCTCTCCTTTACTGGACTGTAGAATACACTTCTTTGATGCAAAGATTCAACTTGTAAGAGAAACTTCTCCAAATAATTCATTTAATTATAAACTGATACATAAGATGTTAAATTTACCCATTTCATTATAAAGTCATCCACGTTAATTGATGAAATGGTTAGAAAGTCGTATATATCCTTTTAAATAGAATTTTAACTTTTATAAATTAGTACATCAAAATGTTAAATTTATCCCGTTCATTATAGAGACAGTCATGCATTAATTGATGAGAAATACACTCCTGCATTAATTGATGAATAGGCTAGAAAGTCATAGTGATTTAATTCAGTGTAAGAATTTGATCAAGACTGCATTAATTGATGAATGGGTTAGAAAGTCATAGTGATTTCATTCATTGCAAGAATATGATCAAGACGTATCCAGATGAACAAGACTACTTTCCTTCGGGTATGAAATTTCCAGAAGAATCCCAAGTACTAAAAATCCTATCAGTAGAAGTAATAGTCAAAACCCTCGTCTCAATTAAAATCAAAATCAAAGGCTGATATATCTTGACGCTCTGGTTTCGTGAGCCGCCGATGATTCCGTAGTGCATTATTGAGGACCGATGGCGAGCAATACTCTGCATGCAGCAGAGTATTTAATTCTCGCCCCGTGTGCATAGCCCGCGTCAAATCGTCAGATCGTTCATAGCCATGCATGCTCCATCGTCCATAGCCCGTGTCAGATCGTCAGATGCCCATAGCCCATGCATGCTCCATCGCCCATCCATCGGCACCCTATACAATACTCTACATGCAAAGCACCGTATACTCTACATTGCTCGCCCTCCAGGCTCCATGCCCACCGTCAGAACGACCGCGCCGTCCAAGTACAGTCCTCGGCGGCAGCCTGCAGATACCTATGGAGCAAACCATAATGGCGAGATCTGCATCAAACCCCGTGGCGGATTTTCTCTTTGCATTACTTTTTGAGTTTCAGTTTCAGGGTCTGCGAGCAGAGGACGGTGCAGAAGAAGAACTCCACACCGGAGAGCGATATGGAAAGCCAACCCCGTACTGTTCCACTTATTGAGAGACGGAAAATGAAGCCCTCAGGTCATCCTATGTGCCTCCAAGTGCCTCAACCCAACACTGCACGCCTTCTGCAACAAGAGCCTCTGCCAAAGAAGAAGAGAAACCCCCAAAACAGAAAGGATCCGGAATTGCAAGAACTAAAAGGGTTCATGGAGCTTGGCTTTGACTTCAGCCAGGACAGGTTGAGTCCGCGAGTACTGGATCTGCTCCCAGGATTGAAGCGCTTATTAACCAATCATGATAATAGCTGCAACAACACCATGGAGTTTCAAGAATCGCCCTGGGAAGATTTGCAAACTGCCAAACCTAAACGTGGCAGGACTGGATTTGAAAGAAAATCTGAAGCTGTGGGCTCGTTCTGTAGCTTCAACACTTAAATGCTAGAACTAAGATTCCCGAAATTTTCTGCGTGGGTTTTTTTAGAGGCTTCCTGAGTCAAGATTTTGATTATTGTAAAATCCTACTCGTTGTTACGATCCAGGCAATGAGTTTTAAAAATCTCATGTTTTTTCAAGCTTCAATTTGTTTGCTAGTACCTATTATAATTCTGGATCGCATAACTTGTTAAGATTTTGGAATAACTTCGAGAAGTTATGTGATAATTTCCTTTAGTATACCCTGTACATGAAAAGGCCTTTTGAATCAACTGCACCAATATGTCAAAAATTACTACCTAAAAAGTTCATGTGCCATATCAAATTACATGTATTCAATCGGCGTTAACTAACATCTCAAATCCTATTCATATTCTACTTAGAGTGGATAGTGTTTGTTGAAATGTTCATATCAAATTACATGTATTCAATCGGCGTTAACTCACATCTCAAATCCTATTCATATTCTACTTAGCGTGGATAGTGTTTGTTGAAATGTCCTATTACCACAATCCATATTTATTCAGTTAGAGATGCTATCAGGTTAATAATATTATCCATATTTATTCATCAAGTGATACAATCAGGTTAATAATATTATCCATATTTATTCACTGACAGATATTATCTAGCTTAATTATGTTGATAGACATTTAGATATTATCTCAGATTTTGGATTTGTTTGAGCGGATCAACAAAATTAAGTCAGGTGTAACAAGTGTACAGCAGCGATTCATTTCATGGTCGTCCTATCTTGTTATGTTTAAATGCATTTAGATTTAGATTTAAATCAGCTTCACTTAAAGAAGTCATTAAAAGAATTGAAATGGGTAACAATTTGTTTTTGTTTTTAATATCAATTTTTTTTTCTTTTTTATTAAATAGTATTTGTTTTGTGCTTATATTAACTCTAACGATCAGGTATGAATAATGGATATAAAATTATATAGTTTAGCCTTTGATTAAGGCTTATTTATCAACATTCAATGACCACTTTACTTGTAAATATGCTAATCATATTAATTTGTACAAATAAGTATATCTCTGTCACATTCATAACAATATTTTTTCTCTAAAATG
>LPNX011209795.1:98098-150815 GCA_001517045.1 Pseudotsuga menziesii | reverse complement strand
CATCAAACAGTTTAAAACTATTACAGAGCTTTCCTTTTTCTTATCAAGTGCAGGCTGAGAACTCATGCATCGGTTGAGCCTTTCGTCATCGCTACTCACAGACAACTGAGTAGAATGCATCCGCTCTACAAATTATTGATACCTCATTATCTTGATACAATGGACATCAATCAAGCTGCGCGTCAGAGCTTAATAGACGCCGGAGGAATTATCGAACAATGCTATACTCCTGGCAAATATTCCATTGAGATGTCATCTGCGGTCTATAAAGATTGGAGATTTAACGAGCAAGGATTGCCCGCCGATCTTCTTAAAAGGTTTGTTTTCAAGGAGGAAAATGCTAGTTTTATTAAATATTCTTCNCGGTCTATAAAGATTGGAGATTTAACGAGCAAGGATTGCCCGCCGATCTTCTTAAAAGGTTTGTTTTCAAGGAGGAAAATGCTAGTTTTATTAAATATTCTTGTCATACTATATTGACATATAAGTGCTATTTTGTGCAGAGGAATGGCTGTCCCGGACCCAACAGCGCCCCATGGGCTAAGGCTCGTGATCGAAGACTACCCGTTCGCTGTAGACGGCCTGGAAATATGGTTTGCGATAAAAGAATGGGNCAGAGGAATGGCTGTCCCGGACCCAACAGCGCCCCATGGGCTAAGGCTCGTGATCGAAGACTACCCGTTCGCTGTAGACGGCCTGGAAATATGGTTTGCGATGAAAGAATGGGTTTCAGATTACTTGTCTTTGTATTACAAGGACGACGCCTCTATGAGAAGAGATAAAGAATTGCAAGCTTGGTGGAGTGAGATTGTAAACGTTGGGCATGGAGATCTCAAAGACGATCCGAGCAGATGGTACAAAATGGAGACAAATCAGGAAGTTGTTGAAGCAGTGCNGAAGAGATAAAGAATTGCAAGCTTGGTGGAGTGAGATTGTAAACGTTGGGCATGGAGATCTCAAAGACGATCCGAGCAGATGGTACAAAATGGAGACAAAACAGGAAGTTGTTGAAGCAGTGACCACTCTTATCTGGCTTGCATCGGCTCACCATGCGGCAGTAAACTTCGGGCAGTATGCTTATGGAGGGTACATGCCCAATCTTCCCACCATGACTAAACGCCTTATTCCAGAAAAGGGTTCCGAAGAATACACTGAGATGGTGAGGGATCCAGAGGGATATTTCCTTAAAACTGTATCTACTCCGGCACAGACCATCCTTGTCATGGCTACTTTGGAGATATTGTCAACACATGCGACAAACGAAGTATACGTGGGGCAAATACATGGATCCACGCCAGAATGGGCCGATCATGACAATGGAGTAGCTGAAGCGTTCCACCGATTTTCATCTCGGTTAGTGCAAGTGGAGAACAATGTAAGAGCCAGAAACAATAATCCGAATCTGAAGAACAGGCTTGGGCCTGCTCTAGTTCCTTACACGTTATTGTATCCTGACACCACTGATCTATCCAAGACCGGTGGCCTTACCGGTCGTGGTGTCCCTAACAGTGTCTCTATCTGATGTTGGATTAACTCCTATTCCTCTTACGTTACGTTTGATCTGAGATTCTTACGTTTAATATGGGATTCTTCATAAATGGGATGCTATTTTATTTTTCATTAAGAAGTTGTTTGAAGAGTAAATTGGTTGCGAGAAATTCTCTTCAACTTAGTCTTTTATTTGTCTTCTATATTTTACTGTGTGATTGACATATTTTCTCATCCAGTTTTTAGAGTGATTTTATTGTTCAAGAAGTTCTTTAAAGAGTAAATTAGTTGTGAGAGAAATTCTCCTCGACTTAGTTTTTTATTTGTTTTCTATATTTTAGTATGTAATTAACATATTTTCTCATCAAGTAATTAATTTTTAAGAATGTATGCGTTATTGACATATTTTTAAGAATGTTTTTGGCATGTAGTTGACATATTTTTTTAAAAGCAAAGCTTATATATAAATATAAATATTAAATTTAATAAAATATATAATAGTAATAATCATATTAATAAGATTAATATATTTCCATTAAGATATATATTTAAATCATTAATAGTTATATAATTACATATTTGTGATGGATTACTTCTTATGCATTTTCATTTATGGATGAGGATGAATGGATAACTCATAGCCATGCATGGTAATAACTAACTATCACTATGGCAATAACTAACTATCACTAAACTCATCACATGTTAACTAAGCTATTTTTTTATTTTTTTCAAAATTGTTAATTATGAATTTTGAACACCGCCCATAAAATCAATCTCGAGAGTACTGCCACATAGAGGAGTTCTAACGAATTCGTGTACACTAATGCACATTAGCTAGACTACTAGATGCCAAATGTACTTAGAGTTGAAGTTGAGGTAATAGTTGTAGAATCATTGGAGTTAAGGTAATATTTGTATCTAATAATTAAGCTAATAGTTATGCAATAAAATCGTGATTAGAATTAATGTTAAGGTAATAGTTGTAAAATCATTTGAGTTAAGGTAATAGTTGTATCTAATAGTTAATTTAAAAGTTAATCAGTAAAAGTCATGATTGGAGTTGAAGTTAAGCTAATAGTTGTATCATCAATGGAGTTAACCTCATAGTTGTATATATTAATAGAATAATTGTATCTAGTTGTATATATTAATGGAATAATTGTACGTAATAATGAAATAGTTGAAATTAAAGTTTAATTTTTCCAACTCATAGTTGTATCTAATAGTTAATTTAAATGTTAATAAATCGGCAATTGCACTTCAAGTAAAAGTTATGATTGGAGTTACACTAAGCTAATAGTTGTATCATTAATGGATTTCACCAATGGAGTTAAACTCGTAGTTATATCTATTAATCAAATAGTTGTATTTAATAACATTGAAGTTCAAGTTTAATTTTTCCAAAGGACACCAACTTTATTTATTAGATATTAACTAAACTATTTTTAATTTTTTTTGAAATTATTAATTATAATTTTTAGAAGTCACTCATAAAATTGATTTGAACAATACTACTATGAAAAAAAATTTAGAGTATTGTTGTGTCCCAAAACTGATGTGAGGAGGTGAAGATTTTGTAGTTGTGCTTTCCCCTGCGCCCCAAAAAAAAACATGGAAGTTGGACAAGCTTCTAGGTTTTGTCCATAAGTCTATTTTAAGTAAAGAGTTGAACCTAAGTTGGCTAAGCTCTTGTAATTTGAGGATTTTCCCAAAACAAAACTTCCTTAAATTGGAATTTTGTTATACATAGTTGTCTTCAATGTTAACATTTTGTTATACATAGTTGTCTTCCTTAAATCGAACGAGGGCTCCTCATCAAGCAGCCTGCATACTATTCCCATTAAAAATCCAAGAGGAAGAAAATATAAAAAGAAACAAAGAGAGGAAGCAACTTACCTAGCCGTCCTTGAAGGATCGCAAAAGACCCTAAAAGGCATTATGCATACTAGATCCAAAAAAGGAGCAGTTCCGGCCTCAAAAGGGCCCAACCCCACCTCCCAAAGTAATTAATGCGGTACATTTCCTGGAACTGTAGAGGCCTAGGATCTACTCCAAAAGAAGAAGCAATGAAAGACTTGGTCCGAATACATCAACCTAAGATTCTGCTAGTCCAGGAAACAAAAATGGAGGAAACAACTATCCTCCAAGCTGGGAAGAAGTTCTGGGAAAAGGGTCCTGGGATAGGCAACAACTCCAGAGGCGCCTCTGGAGGCATTGCCACCTTTTGGGACTCCACTTTGTATGACCTTGAAGCTGAGGAACGTGCGCTGCATCGGGTTTTCACAAAGCTCATCCACAAACCATCTGGACAAATTGTAAGTTTGTTCAACCTCTATGTCCCTATCTTACACTCCGAAAAAAAAAGATTGCTGGAGTATGTTAGAGTCCTTTATTAACTTACAGAACTTAGAAAATATCATAGTAGCAAGCGACTTGAATGTCACCCTAGCTGCCAATGAGAAAAAAGGAGGAACGTTGGTCAGAGATCCATCGAGGGAATGGGTTGAAGATATCATCCTTGGATGGGATCTGATTGACATAAAGCCTGTCAAAGGAAAGTTCACTTGGACAAATAAAAGAAATGGGCCTGGTCATGTTGCAGCCTGGCTCGATAGATTCCTTGTTCACTCCTCATTTCTCTCCATAGGCCTCTTAACTTCTTCCAAAATCCTCCCTCACTGCACTTCAGATCATAAGCCCATCCTCCTTGAGTTGGCTCTAGATCAATACCTTGGCCTGATCCCCTTTTGTTTCAGCCCGCTTTGGATCCAACTTGAGGGCTTTTTTCAAGTAGTTTCTGACTCCTGGGAAACCCAAATAAAAGGTTCGTCGTCCTTCATCTGGGAAGCAAAAATAAAGAAGCTTAAACATGACTTGAAATACTGGGCAAGGCTCATTACTTCTCCCATATCAAGAAGGAAAGTAGCCCAAGCCGAGCTGGAAACGCACCAAATCCACATGGATACCTCTCCTGTCTCAGAATGCCTCCTAAGAAAGGAAGAGAACCTGTAGAAAGCATTCTTCACGGCATGCAGGTTGGAAGAAGAATATTGGAGGCAAAAATCCCGTAATCTCTGGCTCTTGAGTGGGGACAAAAACACAAAGTACTTCCATAAGTAGGCTGAGGCTCGAAAGAACTACAAAGCGGTCTCTGAAATAAATTTTCAAGGAGAACTGATCAAAGATTCTGAGGGCATAAAGAAGGCAGCAGTGGCTACTTTCAAAGAGCTATTCACAACTCCCATAGAGGAACCGCTTGACACCTCCTCCCACCCATTTGATCTCATTCCTCATCTCATCAACACTGAGGAAAATAACTTCCTTACCGCTCCAGTCACCATGAATGAGCTGAAAGAGGCCATCGCGATCATGAAACCAGACAGCGCACCTGGTCCTGACGATTTCACAATAAGATTCTTCACTAGCTGCTGGTCAATAATCAAGTATGATCTCCTAAAAATGATCCGGTATTCTCAAAAGTTCAACAAACTGGGAGGCAGCACCAATTCCTCCTTCCTTGCTCTGATCCCCCCCAAAAAAAGTGCCACCACCTTCCATCATTTCAGGCCGATCTCATTGTGCAACACAGGGTACAAGATTATAACCAAGATTATAGCCACCAGACTAAAAAGAATTCTGCCCAAGATTATCCTGAAAAATCAAGGAGGATTCATTAAAGGAAGGAAAATTCTTGACAACATCATACTCGTCCAAGAAGCAATTCACTCCAGCTATCAACGCAATGAGAAAGGTATGGTCATTAAACTTGATTTAGCTAATGCTTTTGACCGTGTTAGGCATGATTTTCTATTTGCAGTCATGGCAAAATTTGGCTTCTCATTAGCCTTTATAAGCTAGATCAAAGGATGTGTGGGTGATCCGTGGATAGCCCCTCTAGTTAATGGAAGGCCCACAAATTTCTTCAAAGCCTCTAGAGGTTTAAGGCAGGGCCGCCCGCTGTCCCCCCTCCTCTATGCCATCCAAGCACCAATGCTCAACTTTCAACTCAATCTCAGTCAGGACATCCATATGCTTCTAGGTCTAAGAATAGCGAATAATGTTCGGGACATAAACCATGCTCAATTTGTAGATGACACTCTATTGCTAGGGGGAGCAAACATCCACTCAGCTGAACAATTTAAACAAGAGCTGGAATTATACAAACAGGTATCCGGAAGTAAAATAAATTTCTAAAAAAGCAAAAATTTTAGCTGGAAGTGGTCAACAAGAGAGCTAAGGGAAATAGCTAGAACGATTGGAATGGAATGCACGATGGACTGGGATAACTTCATTTACCTAGGCATTCCCATATGCAAAACCAAAATCAAACCAACAAATTGGGAACCTATTTTAGACAAAATTAAAGTCAAAATTCAAAGATGGAGTGCCAACTGGCTCAACCTAGCAGGGAAGACTATTCTTATAAAATCTATACTAAAAAACATGCCAATTTACCGATCTTCAATTCTGCTTGCACCAGGATCAGTAATTCACAAAATAGAAGGTCTGCTCAGAAATTTCATTTGGGAAGGGGGCAAAGGGAATGAAAAGAAACTCCACCTTGTCAGTTGGAATAAGATTCAAAAACCTCGGGATGAAGGAGGGCTTCAAGTGCAGAGTCTAACCATCCAAAATATGGCTTTAGGAGCTAAGTTTCTCTGGCAGATGATCACTGGGAAAGAAAGCTGGAGCAAGAAAGTTCTCCGCAAAAAATATTTCCCTGGAACAAGGAAGAGATGCCTGGACACGCATCCCCCTCTCAGAAATGGCTCTCCTGTTTATAACTTATGTATTAAAGCGATGGATCCATTCAAAAGGAATCTATACTAGATACCTGAGAATGGGAAAACAATCAAAGTTTGGGAAGACTCCATCCTGGGAGAAACTCCACTTGGGCTATGCATGGAAGTGGACAACATCAAACATTGGCTTTTGGATAAAGGAGCCACCTCGCTGTGGGATCTATCAGCTTGGGAAGACAACAATTGGATCGGCTGGGATCTAGGAGACCCCCCCCCTAAATTAAACACAGAAGCTGAAATTCTAACTAATTTCCTCCAAGGCAAATCACCAATTAAAGAAGACGTCAAAGATAGAAGAGGGTGGGGAAACAATTCTGGAAATTATTCAACCTCAGAAGGTTGCAAAAACATCCAAGCAATCCCTTATGCTGCTCCCAATCCGGTGGTCTGGAAGTTCCTTTGGTCAAAACCTTTCATCCCAAAAATTGACATATTCTGCTGGACGCTGGCCCACAAAAGCATTCTTTCAGGAGAAAACCTAAAGAAAAAAGGTATGGAAGGCCTAACTCGATGCCCTCTCTGCAAAAACGAGGAAGAAACCTTGGATCACATCATCCTTGGCTGTCAATTCTCCAAAGAGGTGTGGATAGAAACTATGAATCTAAAGCCTGGCATCAATCTTCCAAACACTATCCATGGTCTTCTCTCAAACTGGATGAATCTTTCTCCGTTTCAGCTGGCCAAGAAACCTCTGCTCCAAACGGCTTGGAAATGGCTCCCAAAAGCCATCTGCTGGAAAATCTGGATTGAGAGAAACAATCGAATCTTCATGGATCAAGAAAAGCATCCCTCTAAAATTGCACTCCAAGCAAGAGAAATACTAGGGGAAGCTCTGGATCACTACCTATCCCTGAAAGAAAATATCCAACTCCTGCTTGAAGAGTCACATTGGCTAAGCATGATAGTTTCCAATCTTTAGAATCGAACCTTCACTATTCAACCTCAGACAACTCATTGGGAAATTAGGCTTGATGAAACTGATTTCATCAGCTGGAAGTCTACTCTGAACAAACATTTCCTCTTCTTCGACGGAGCTTCAAAGGGTAACCCAGGCTTAGCTGGTGGCGTTGGAGTGATCATCTCGACTAATGGAAACGTGCTCAGTAACTACTCTTGGGGCCTAGGTACTGACTCAAATAATATCGCTGAATTTTGTGGACTCCTGCAAGGTTTAAAGATTGCACTATCCAAAGGAATTGACAAGCTAACGGTCTTTGGTGATTCAAGACTGCTGATTCATTCTCTCATACGAAAGAAGCGTCCCTCCCATCTCAAACTGGCACAAATTTACCAGAAAATTCGTTTTGTAAGTAAAATTTTTCAAACCATAAGATTCTACCACGTGCTTTGGGGGTTGAACTCGATGGCAGACAAAGAAGCCAACCATGGGACTCTCCTGGGCAGAGGTGTCTTACTCAAAGATGGAATCGAATGCCGATGTGACGTCCCCTAGATTTTGCAGATTTAAGATCTATTGCCAGCGATCTCATTTTCCCTGCAGAGCACCTGTGAAACATGTTTTATTCCCTCTCCTGTATTTGCCAAAAAATCTAAGAAAAATCGAAGCCGGTCAGGGTCGTCTCGTGACTGTGTTCCCCTCCCTGATTGTTACTTATTCAAAGAACTTCTCATTCTTCTCTACATCAGCGAAATTGAAGTCTCTGTGGAGAGATTTCCCCGTGAAGAATCAGTCTATAGTTATTGCTGCGTGGCCAAGGAGAATCCTTCCTTCTCGCGGTCTAACCCAGCTCTGCTCTCTCTTATCTATCAATTCAATGAAAGGATACTACTGCTCGCAATGGATTCACATGGATCCTCCTCAGAATCCGGCCCATCAATGGAAGAAAGGATCGACTCTCTGGAGAACACAATGGGGAGGCTCAGAGCTGGTATGGATAAACAAGATAAGCTTTTGCAGGCAACCAACCAAGCAGGAGAGAAAACCTGGGACCTCCTCAATGAAGATATCAGGAAGCTTCGCGCAGATCACTCGGCCTCAGCAGAGAACCTTGAAGAATTCAAAGAAGAAACTCGTACCAGTTTCAAGGATGTTGCCAATGTCCATGGATATTTTGGGAAACGTATCGGTGCCCGAGAAACTGCTGTCTCCAAATTGATGGCCAAACTTGGCAAATGAAAAGAATATAGCTGGAAGTATGAAGATCCTTCTTCAAGCTGCGTCCTTCTCTTAATATAGACCTTCGTTTCTTTGCCTCTATATGTTTCTGTAATCTATCCATTGGATGCTTTGGATCCCTAGATCCATTTTGAAAATAAATCCAACTAAGCTATGAAGTGCTGTATCTTTGTCAAAGTCTGTGGTAGCTAGTTTACCGGAATCAATATATACTATCCCTATGTTTTAGTAAAAAAAAAAAAACATTTTCGGGTCAATTTAAATGCCATCTCACTATTTAAGAATCAACGCAAATAATTATAAAGCCAAATTGGTAAGTTAAATTATAATATAAAGTTTAAATATTAGATACAGGGGGAGTGAAAATTTATGCCTGATGTCTATCATGTCGAAGGTATGAAACACAATATGTTAAGCATTGGACAGCTGATACAAAAAGGGTACATATTCTACATGGAGGACCCTCACTGTGTGATTAAAGACACTACGTCCAAGCAATCGGCTGATAGAAAAAGTATCAATGCCAAGAAATCGCTTGTTTCCATTGAGGATAGTTCCAGACATGAAATAAAATACAAATACAAGAGTTTCATTCAAGGAAGAAAGCAATAAAGCAGTCTTACATTGCGACAAGAAAGAAAATGAAAGCGCTGAAATTTAAGCAACGTTTCAAACAGAAGTTCAGGATGAATCATGATTGTGGCATTTCATATTTGGACATATGAATTTTGGTGGGATGACACTATTGCACACAAAGAATATGGTGAAAGGATTTCCATTGATTGACAAACTAGACAAAGTTTGTGAAGGCTACATTTTTGGCAAGCGACATAGAGAGACTTTTTCGGTCAAAAAGTCATACAAAGCATGCACATCACTTGATATTGTGCACTCTAATATTTTTAGCCCAATGCATACATCATCCATAGGCGGTTTCACTTATTTTCTTACTTTTATTGATGACTACTCAAGAAAAACATGGGTATATTTTCTGAAAAATAAATTTGATGAATTTAGTTGTTTTCAGCAGTTCAAAGCACTCGTGGAGAGCCAGAGTGGACACTGCATCAAAATCCTAAGGACGGATAGAGGTGATGAATATGTTTCAAATGAATTTCTAACTTTTTGCAAGTCCCATGGCATACAAAAGAAATTGTATACACCTTAGTAGAATGATGTCGCAAAGGGAAAGAACAAAACCATTATGGATATGGTGTGCATCATGATCATAGCCAAGCATATTCCAAACCGATGTTCGACAAAGAGCATGAAGAACAAGGTTCCTCAAGAAACATGGACAGGTATGAATCATAGCGTTTCTGATTCAAATTTTTTTGGTTATGTCGAATATGCTCATGTTTCAGATGAGCTAAGAAAGAAATTAGACAAGAAGGGACATAAACGTTTTTTTGTTGGGTACTCTAAAGACACAAAATCATATAAGTTGTATGACCTTGTCGCAAGGAAAGTAGCCAGCACTCGTGACGTTCAATTCATAATAACTTACCAGCCCCGAGATGTATCCTAAATAAGAAATGGATTAATAAATGTATTAAGATTTAATTATCATCACTAATGACGTAATTAGTCAAAGGCCTATTTCGCCGATTTTTTTTTCCAATTGCACATGAACCAATGTGGAGTTTGTCACGCAGTTTGATGTTGGGTTAATTGAAAATTTTCAAATCTTTAAAAGCGGCTAATCATGGAAAAATCCCTCCAATTTTCGTATTTTTTTATTTCGCAGAGAGCCTGCTCGTGGAGTACCTCAGGTTGAGAGGGAAGTTCATGATCTGCATTTTTACTTAATCTATCCTAGATGAACGAATTCAGTGAACCTAATAACAACCAGGTGTATGATCAAATCAAATCAATGGGTAAGAATAATATTCATTTTTTGTGCCCTAGGTTATATACTTTCATAAGCGTATTTTGTTTCAGACCTAATTCTAACAAAGGAACTTTTTTTTTCATGTGTAAATAATAGAGAGTGAAGCATCGTATCAACTAATAGCACACAAAATTACGTCGAGCACAACCAATGCTTTTGATGTGCAAATGTAAATTGAAATTCCAGGCTGGATTCCTGATATTTTCTGTGGAATTTATTTACGTCTTGTTAGGAGCGCGGTAAAATCGTCTTTGGGTATGGTAAAATTCTAGGCCTCTTATAAGACCTGTAAAATATATTTTATGATTTTTGTTGTGCAATTTTTGTTTATAAGCAGGCTATAAAGTTATATATTAGATACAGTATATGTATATGCAGACTAGTCAATTTTTTCCTTAATTTTTGATGCAAAAATCTGTTTGGACCATTTGGATGCAAATATGAAACCTTGGTTGGGAGGAGAAAAGAAATCGAAGGTTCTTACCAAAGGTTGGTATTTATGTTGTATTTACATTTTTTTTACAAAAACAGATCGCATTTTTACATTATCAAATCATGAACAACACATGAATCTTTGCAGAAAAGGCCAGCTTTAGCTCCATGATTTTATTAAAAATAGGTCTCAAATTACATAAATCAGTTCTCACGGGTTCCAACCCTTTTTTCATTGCATTCACTAGTTATTATACAATTGCTCCATGAGCTAAAACAAAACAAGATGCTAAAAATAGGCATAACTTCCTTTTACATGTGTCATTCAACACTTATTAACTACATAAATTCCTTCCCAGGTCTTTCTCTCTTGTTCTCTTTTCAGAGCCATACTTTCAAGATTTTTGTTTTGGTTTTTCAATCAAACTAGCTCCAATTATTTCAGAGTAACTTGTGACATAACATGAACAATGGTTTGTTCACCAGACTCTGTACAAGGAGGAATAATTCTACTTTCAATTTATTTCTCTTTCTCTTACATCTCCTTCTCTTTCTCTTGCCACTTCTTTTCTAATTCAACAGATTTAGATTTGAGTGTCTTCTCACTCTCAACTACAAGAGGAATATATATTTTCCATTGTTGTTCTTTTTCTGTAAATTTCAGTAGTTTGGCTTTACAATATTTTAGCTCACAACTTTACATTATGTAAATCTTAGTAGCTTGTATTTACATTTATTAACTACTAACAGCTTCTAGGAAATAGAATAATGCCTAATAACTACTCTTTAGCATATTGTCTCCATGATATTCCATGTCTTCAGGCCCGTAACGTAAACTTGGTCCTCCTGAACTTTTCTACCGTCTTCCATTGGTCTGCAGATGGCAGCTCCAATGTGGACATCTCCTTTTCCAACACACACAATTCTATATGGTCCCTATAGGAATAATTCTGTAAATGAGCACATGCTTCTTTGAAAGAAAAAATATCTCGAACTCATCAGCCAAGTTGTCAACAATTTTCTTCCCAAACAATGATTGGTTCATATCAACAAATTTAATGTGATCCAACCTGCACTGAATCAAGTTATCCTGGTATTTATTTTGAGTCAACATTGTTCCTTTTTCTTCCTAAAAGAATGGGAGTCCTTTCTTAAATAATGGATTAAACATATCCCTGAAGAGCTTCAGTTGATGTGCCATAATGTCAATTTTGGCCTGGACTGTGTCTAAAGGATGATACTTGTTTACTACCTTCCTGACCTAGGTTATAATTGATATTAATTCCCTTGATATTAGCATTCTTCAAATCATCCTTTGTCAATCCATTCAAAAAGTTAATGGCATTTTTGGAATAATCAATTGGTTTCTTATTTAGTTTCTCTGTGGCTGCTGTCATAGTTTGTCTAGATGAGTGAATAACAACATTTTATCCAACACATAGTCAATCTAGGGTCTAAATTTGTTTGCTTCCTCTATGATGGCATCCGAAATGATATGCTTTTCCCCTTGTACCAGTAATTGACCTATTACCTGCTTTGTGAGTTTATCATTTTTATTTTGTAGTTCCTGGCATTTGGCTTCCCAAGCTTGGATTTTAGCTTCCCAAGTTTTTCTCTCTTATTCCCTTTGCAATGCCAAGTTTTCCAGGTTTTTATTTTGATTTTTAAATCCATTCAATTGTAAATCTTTATGGCTAACTTGCGACATAGCTTGGACAATATTTTGTTCACTGGATTCACTTGTAGAAGGGATAATTCTGCATTCTAGTTCTTTTTCCTTCTCTTATAACTTCTTTTCTTTCTCCTGCAGTTTCTTTTCCATTTCATCATATTTTATTTGAGAGTCTTCTCACTCTCGACTACCAAATTCATTTCTTTGTGTCACTGTTTTTATTTTTCAGCAAACTTTATTAAGTTAGCTTTACAATCAGTCAACTCATTACTTAAGCCCTCCTTTTCCTTTTCAAGTTTAGCTAATTCAGATGCATGTATCCATTGTGTAGCAAGTATCTTCAATTTCTTTTCCAATAGATGGATAACATTCTCCTTTTCATTTAATAATTTCTGTATCCCTGCTCCTTTATCTGCTTGGATCTCAGCAGCCAGCAGGTTTGTCTGCAACTTTTTTATTGTGCCTAGTGGGATTTATTCTCTACCTTCTCCTGTCTCAATTGATTTTCAATTTTACTTTTAAAGGTCTACAACTTTGATAATTTCAAGGTAGATTTCAACGTATCAATGAAAAATATATCCCCTATTTCTTTGTGGAGATGTATCATGTCAGGGACAGGTATGTTCTCCAAATCTATCTCCATTTCAACAACCCTATTCTTGGTTGCCAAGGACACATTCAAAGTATCCTGGGATTAATCTCTAACAGAAATAAGGGATACATCTTGATTAGATATTTTCCTTACTTCTGAATACAAATTCAATGTTTCCTCTGAAGTTATATCTTTAGCTTCTTTGTATTTCTCCATCAAGTGTGTTTTATCTTTAAATTGAGATGTGGAATCAATAGGTGTATCAAAAAATGCATATTCCCTCACCTCGAAAACCTCAAAAGAGGGCCCTGCCACCTTCATATTTTTCTTACCTCTGTCTTCTTCTGTACTCTGGACAAGTTGTCCTTCTGCTTCAATTATTGGCTTCTTTGGAGTCCTAACAATATCCTCCTCCTCAGTATCCATGACATCTAAAAAATCTCTCTTATTGGTCTTTTCTGAGTAACTTCCTAAAGGTGTGATCTTTTCAGCCATTGAGACCAAATTGGAAGTGCTAGGATGCAGTGAAGTAATTTCTTTTACATAAGAAGTTGAACCCTCCCTCATATTAGTATCCTTTTTAGTTTCATGAGGATAATTAGACCAATTTGCAGCCTCTTCCAATCTAGCAACCTCATCATGCTCAAAAGGTTTTCTTTTCAAATCCCGTCTTCTGTTTGAAATAACATGATGGGGGTCATAATTAATGGAAAATTCTATAAAAAACCCCATCTCCTTCAACAAACTCTAAATCATTGGAAGAGAAGCTCTATTTTTTATGATGAAAGGGCTTACAACCCAGGGATATCTGATCTCAATGGACTTGTTGAAATTTAGAAAGTGTCGAGTCTCCACTATCAACTTTTGGGTAATCAACTCCATTGAAAAAAATCTAGGAGTCAAGAAAGCAGGAAATAAATAAGGCTGATGAACAAAGCCATACAACCTAATCATTGTCCCTTGCTCAAGTAAAAACCAGTCACCAATCCTTTTCTCTGTAGAAATCTGCAATATATTCTTCATTTCTGGCAGTACTCTGGGCAGCTTCTTTTGGAAAATGGCATTGTACACTTCAGACATGAGGAAATTCATAAATTTAGTATAATCCTTGATCATTTCCTCAGTAAGTATCATCTCTGGAAGCTGCAAATTCTCCTCATTGAATGATAAAAACATTCTCAACAAATAGGACTGAAATTTGAAAGTCCTGGTCTTGTGGAAATCCATTAACTAAGAATGAATGTTCTCAGCCAAGAATTCATCAAATTTAAGGCACGAAGTTTGTATTAACTGACTGGACTCTGCGGACTCAATTGGACAAGTACTCAAAACAAACAATAGACTCAGGGTTTTGTTGATTTACCTTAAAAAAAAAATAAAGTCACTTATATCAAAGTGTTATCCAACTAAAAAAATCTAGTTTTATCTAGTAACAAAACAATTTGAGATACCCAACAGTATACAAAAAGCAAGTACAAAACAAGGAAATTAAAATATTACATTGTAATTCACTAAATATTAACCAAAGAACATCTTCACTAAGGCATTAAGAAAACATAATTTTGAAAGACCAAGGAGATGTGTGTGGTAAAGGAAAACAAACTGGTCATAATTTCCATTTTTTCAAGGATGTGTGTAAAAATAAAATGTTTCATATACAATATTATAAAATATATATTTGTGTTTTATGTGTTTAAAAAATAATAAAAACATTAAAAAAATTTCTATTTTCATGAAAAATTGAAACTCTATGCTTTTTCCAATTTTAAAACATTTATATATTATATATATGTATCTTATTTAACTAAAGGTTATGGAAGTGATTAAAAGCTCTAATGAGTCTAAATTCATTGAAAGTATGTCATCACACCCCACAATAAATTGGAAAACATTTATATATTATAGATATGTATGTTATTCAAGTGAAGGTTATGGAAGTGATTGAAAGCTCTAATGAGTCTAAATTCATTGAAAGTATGTCATCAAACCCCCACAATGTGACTATGTATATCCTATTTTTTTCGATATCACTATATGTATACACACATAACTGTCTGTATTGTGGTCACTTTTTCATCAATTTTTTACATGAATAATATTTATCACTATATCTATACATACATAACCATGTGTTGTTACCAATTTTTATACTGTAATAATTTTTTTACAGAAAAACCGAAAAAATAAACCAAATTTACAAGCTGCGATTGAGCTGCCACAACGACGAGTTAACTTGTTGCCAAATTGAAGCATGATTCGAGCTACTTTTGAGCTGCCAGATCTAGTCTTTTTTGCATTACATGTTTCCTTTCTCCTCTAGCTCATGCAACAATACTAGGTACTGGGTGTGGGTGTGGTGTGGTCAAGGAGAAGAGCAGCTACAGGTCATCGAAATAGCTGGTGGAGGGTGAGGTTTTGGGGGCACAGTTGAGGCCACTAACTCTGCAAATTTGTTGGAAGAATTTCAAGGTATGGTTGGAAAACACTCTGCATCTATGTTTTGCTATGCACTCATTTTATTATACTTCGGGGTGCTTGTTTACCTTCTGTGTTATGAATTAAGCTAAGAAGCTATTGATAACCGCTTATGATGTTTTCATGGTGATAAATATTCTGATCCATGTTAACCATATGTTCATAGCTGGACTCTACTCATAGTTTAGTTACATATACTGAGAATCTGATGTAGTCTTAGGATCCAGATTCTTTTCTCCTTTTCATTTTAATGCCTTATCAAACTATTCGTCTATTGAAGCATGCAAACACCAATTACTACTTTCAACGGTTAGATTTGTACATTGATGTCTTTGTTTTGGATTTTCCACGGTTAGATTTGTACATTGATGTCTTTGTTTTAGATTTTCCTCCATGTTGATAACATAGACATAAGGATTGGACTTTATGTTTATGTTTAACGTTTACCTATCAAAAATATTATCTAGAAATAAACATCAAGCTTATTTCCGCTATGTTATATATTCATTCTTGTTTAGAATCAATTCATATCCAGGCATGAAGGTTTGAAAATTCTAAGAGATAGGCTGCTTACAAATAAGAAAAGAACTCCATAAGCCCTCTCATTCCCATGTTTCTGTGTCTACTGATTGACACAGATAATTCTGAAGTTGACTGCCAACCAAATTTCTGTAGCCATGCTAAGAAAAATAAAGAGCAAAAGAAAAACAACATTCTTATCATTCTTATTAGCATAACAAAATACCGTGACTAAGCTGCTTTGCTGCCCTTTCGCTTGTTCTTCTTTCCCTAGTTCATTTGATCGTGGGTTGTCCAGTGAGTTATTTTGACGAACATGTCACCAATAAACAAATGCCTACTTGATCTAGGGAGCAACAAGGGAATTTATTCTCTCAGTAATTTCATAAGCCATAAACCCTTTGGCAGGTAAGCATACAAAAACAAATTTCATGAGTAGGAACCCAAAGTAAATGGAATTCAAGCCTTGTATATGACTCTATAAACTTTTGTTTGCACTCACTGCAATTCCATATGCAGCTTCCAAATGATTTTTCATCCTTCTTCCCTATCTTTATGACATACTTCTAGAGAGGAGAACCAATGGTATCATTCTACTGATTTTTCCCCTCATTTCTTCTCTTTTCACTCACTTCTGCCATCAACAATTCCATGGTCAGAGCCTCTCTAAGCTAATGAAGATGCTACCATTAGACAATGTAGGATAATAAGAATGAACTAGAAGAATAAATGAGGGTATTTTGAGTGTTTTTCATAATTGCCTGTAAAAATGTTGTTTTTACTATTGCCCTTCACGTATGCTCTCCAAAGTGGCAAATTGACAGTGATTTTCCACCATTAATGCTTGCTCCCAATTTTTTGCAGAAATACCTTCCAAATATTCTTTCCAAATTATTGTTCTGCTCGCCAAAGTCTGCAAGAACAACATGAGAGGAAGTAGGGTTAACCTATGGTGTTGTAGCCTATTTGAAGAAAAATAATGGGGATGACAAGTTTTTACTGGTTGTGTGGATGCCATGTGTCAATCCCCATTCTCTTTCCTTTCAAATACTCCAGTGCGAGATATTTCCTGCTATTTATCTATTTTGTCTCGGGCAGGAACCATTTTATGCAGCAAGAAATGGCTCTCAGGCTTCCCAAAATAGATATGGTAGAAAACTGTAGAATCCTAGCAACTCCAGAGTGGATCATCGAATCCATCTTTGTGTATTTTGATATGGGGTAAACTCCCTCCACAAAGAGGGGAAATTGTCACCATCTTAGGGGATTCTCCATCTTAGGTCTTATGGGCATGAAGAGGGGAAATTGTCACCATTCTAAGCATTTTCCAAGCAATTCTGGAAGTTTAGGAAGTTCTGGGATAATTCTAGACAGTGATGAAGAATGAGTAGTTTTAGTTCAAAACTGGGCAACATTCAAGCAAATCTAGGTACATAAATAGAGAAGAAAAGAGCAATTCTGAGTGCATTTGTGGTAACCTGGGCATGAAAACAACCACATATCTTCCCTCTTTATAATTCTTGGCACACTTAGGTGATATGGTTATCATTTTCTAGGTTTTTGGTATGAACAACCCTCAAACAACTTTAAAACAACAATAAATTCATATTTAGGCAGCCTGGACTTCTAGGAATATTCCAAGTGGATCTGGGCATTTTTCACCATGAAAGAAGGGGTAGCCAGGACCGATTTCAATGATGAGCATCCATGCAGCAATAAAATAATTATGGATCAACGTTATGGGCTGATTAAGGTCATATCAGCAGTAAATAATAGATTTGGGTAGTTTTCCTTGTAACAACAGTCAGAAAACAACCCTAACCTCACAAGATATTATTTTTGGGCAGTGTTGAGTTGATTCTTGACAAGTAGGTGGCTAAAGAAAACTGTGGAACAATAGCAAGTAGTCTAACTTTAACATCTAGACATTGATAGGGTGTAAAAAAACATCCCTAAATTCTCCAGGCCTGTGCAAGCAGCTGCCTCAAGCCCTCATTTTTTAGCCATAAAGCAATTAGCCTTGAAATCTCAGCATGAAGCCTATAGCAGATTTGAAGTCAACTGAGGGTTTTCTCCTACGTTTTGAAGGGGGGAAATTTACATTGTGATGCCTAGCAAGCATGTTAAATCCACCTTGAAGCAGGTTGCAGCCCTAAAAGAAATTATTTGAAAATATTTTTCAACAATTTGATGGAAAGTTGAAGTAGTTAGGACCTGTTTTGTCTTCGAACATAAAAAAATCAAAGCAAATTGTGACGTTGTGGCAACATTGGTGTTACAGTCTTCTCTCACAATTGTAAGCAGTCGTTATCTCTAAGAGACCCTCCTTTTCTTGAAAGAGAGAGGGACATCCATATTTGAAAAAGTGGGTGGTATGAAGGAAAGTTCAGGAGCTTTCATAAGTTCATGCTATAATCTCAGTATGTAACTTATTATATGGCCATTTACACCTCCAAATCATGGAAAATGATTGTGTGGATACTAGATTATAGGCTCTTTATTTTATTCTCCAGCATATATATTAGGGTTGTATGAGATCTCATGTGCAATCTCTTAGTGCAATGCAGAGATTTTATTATTACAGGACATCTTAACATGATTTCCTGAATGTGTTCTACTATCTAGGCCACTAATGTTGTTGAAGAGATATCTTTATTTATTTAACTGCATTTCTGTTTGTGAGATTCATTAAACTTCAACACTTTGCAAACATGTATACAAAAATTTTCACCTTCAATTTTTAATTTCATGATGGTCTGTTGGATTCATTCCCTTTTTACTGGAAATGACATTCACACATAGGTCATCAATTCATGCCCTTTTTCATAGAATAATGTTAGAGCATTAGCAGGGACAACTTTTTCTTTTCCAATAGAATCACCACTTGCTTGCAGTGCTATGGGAAAGGCCATCTCATCTGCGTTGCTCCTGGAAGTGTTTCTCCATGATGGGAGGACACCTCCATGAAATTAATCTTGTGCCTATGCTGAATAAGTAACCTATGGTAAACTTGTAAATCAGTGTAAGTTTCCCAATCCAAAAAGTTATCACACTACATAAATAAAAGTATATAGGTACAATATACTCTTTATGTACCCTAGGATTCTCTTTGCTACTTCACGCCATCATTGCAACTTGTTATGAATTATGATGCAAATCCAAATCGCATAACTTAAATCTAGTTTAGTGTAATACCCCGGTTTTGACCCCATTTGCATTAATAGATACATGATGTATATATTGTAATTAATCGTGGTGTGGAGCTAAAGGCAAAAGCCCCACCATCGATTTGGTTGTGTTATGTTTCGGCGATTGGAATCGTTGCCGATGGTATATCGTGCTATCCAAGACCTTATAGTTTTGGCATCATGTAAATATGCACTTTAATTAAAATGAACCGAACCAGCTACGTCACTGCGATGATGATGAAAAGGGCATGATTTTCCTAAGGATAAGGGGAGGGAACTATTAACCTTGGGCTAATGGGAAAAGCTAGGTGTCAGCCGTTGAACCCATTTAGTTGTCACCCACCCTTTTGGCTCACTCACCTTTCCTTGTCTCATCATCCAACTACCACATTTAAAACTGATGTTGTTAGTGGGCAGTTATTGCTAGGTAGTGGTGGGTGGCAGGACTGTCAGTCCTTGCCCACACACACACTCCACCAGTAGGCTCATTCCCTCATGCAGAGAGCAGGAGATGGACCACGATTCCATTCTCCATTCTTCCACGATGCCATTCTTCCATTTTTTTTTGTCTTGCTCATCCTCACACAGACGAGGGTTCTCTCATCTTCTCACGCACAAGATTATTCATCGTTTTACTCATGCAGTGAGCTGAGGAGCCATTTCTCTATCACCCACAATTTTCCTTGTGGAGGAGTTATTCACGATTTTTGCGGTGGGTGCATGTTTTCCTTACCGATTTGTGGCCTGTGTATGTTTTCCTTACCGATTTGCGGCCTGGGTATGTTTTCCTCCTGTCCATGATGAGAGTCTGATTTCTCTCCCATTTTCGGACTATGTAATTTTCCCGTTGCTTCATTGTGAGACCAAGGCTGTTGTTTTCCCCACATTTTTGTTGGTTGTGGTGTTCAGTTACGTTTTGGGCCTTTGTGGATTCTTAGTGAGTCGTTTTGGCCACGATAGGGCCAAGAATGACTCAGGGATCGGATTTCCCTACCCAAGCTGCGAGTTGCTTGTTTTGCTGTGTGTATGCAGTGGTCGGTCTTCGGACGGCTTTGGAGTGGGGTGAAGGCTTGGTATGATTGATAAACCTGGTGTGTTTGGGAGCCACACAGACAAAGCTAGAGGCCTGGGTTTCTTCTCCACAACCCCGGAGTAGCACTGGAAGGGGGGGTCAGGGCTTGAGGGACTGTGTAGCAGAGAAGGGACTGATTTCTTGGTGTTGGATGTGCGTGGGTGTCCTAGAATTTAGGCTAATTCTGGTGTAGGAGTCCTTAGCTCTTCAATGAGCTCACCAGCTTAGCATTCAGATTTTTCCAACTCCTTGACCGCCTAATAAACCCAACTGTGTCGGCTTGGCTGATTTGTGTATCCTTGGCTATGTGTAAGCCTGCTTGTTCTTTAATCCTTGGGGAAATCATGCCCAGCTCTGGGGTGGTAGCGTTGCTGAGAGATTAAGGAGCACACTGTCCTATGGTTGGGTGGAACGTTGCAGTGACGTAGCTGGTTGCGGGACGAGTTCTTTATAAGATAAGTATTATTGTCTATTTCACTTTTGCACTCATATATGATGTTTAATGAATTATGATGAACATGTTGAATGCTGGAATGTATGGTTTTGCTTCCGCTGTATGTTAAACAATTATGCATCTCTGCATGTTTTTACTTCCAAACATTTTATTTCAATTATATGTATGTACAACTTCATGGGGCTAGTTGCCTAGATGGTTAGTGTATGGTAGCGTCCTCTTCACCGGTCGGAGGGTCGGGGATGTTAGAGACTGGTATCAGAGCTCATGTTGCAGCATGGGCCTGAATGGGCCGTGAAGATATAGTGACAGAGCCAAGTTACCCTCTATGCAGCAGGAAAGAAATTTTTCAAAAAAATTTCTAAGTGTCAAGCTCGTCGGATCATCGGAAGGCTTAGTCAGAAGCTCCTCCGATGCAGCGGAGAGCTTAGTCGGAAGTCCACCCGACAAGGGATAGTTGGAAAGAAATTCTTGGAAAATTTTTCTAAGTGTCAAGATCGTTGGATTGTCGGAAGACTTAGTCTGAAGCTCATCCGATCGTCGGATGACTTAGACGGAAGTCCGCCCGACGAGAACCCACGGAGGGAAGAAGTTATTCCAAAGATTTTCTAAGTCCGAAAATCATCGAAGAGCTTAGGCTAAAGCACCTCCGATACGTCAGAAAACTTAGCTTGAAGCTCATCTAATGCAGCGGAGAGCTAGGCGGAAGTCTGCCCAATGCATAGTGGACAGAACTTAGAGACGGAGCCGCAACAGCGGGAAGCTTCACAATAAGTCTTCCGATGCAGCGGCGACGACAGAAGAAAGGGAAGGCTTGCTAGAAGGGAGCCACAACGGTGGAAATGAAGAGGTGTTGAGAGCCGATGTCGTTGAGCAAAATAAGCTGACGAGGAGGAAATTTTTGAAAAAATTCTCTAAGTGTTAAGATCATCAGAAGTCTTCAGTTGAAGACTGCCGATACGTCGGCTCATTTAGACAGAAGGGATTCCGATGTGGCGGAGGAAAAGATGAAAAGGGAACCGACACAGCAGCGAAAGGAAGAAGAAAATTTTCGTCCGAAAACTTTTGAAGTGTTAAAAATTGTCGAAAAACTAATGGATGGAACCACCGAAACATCGGCTCATTTAGTCGAAAGGTCGTCCGATACAGACCATCGGCAACGGCGAAAAATAGAGGAAGTCTGAGCCGATACATTGACTGGTTCGACAGATTTGAACCACAACGGCGGTGGAGGAAAGGTGATGAAGACGTCGATACATGGGCAGGAAAAGGAAGATGGAGCCGATGTGGGTGAAAGTTGAAAATTTTTCTAAGTGTTGGGATGTTTCAGAAGCCTTCAATAGAAGACCATCAAAACGTCGGCAAAGATCACCTGAAGGAAGCCGAAACAGTGGGGGAAATTAGTTGATCGAGCAGCTGATGTGGTGGCGGACGAAGGAAGAAATTTTTTCAAAGTGCTGGAAGCGTCGGAGAAATTTAGATGATCGGACTGCCGACACGTCGAAGAAAAATAGAGGATCAGACCACTAATGAGCGTCGAAAAAATTTAGTTGATTGGACCACCGATGAGCGTCGAAGAAAATTAGTTGATTGAACCGCTGAAGTGTCAGAAGCTTGGTTAACTAGCGACCCAATACGTCGGAAGTTTAGTTGGGAAGAGACCCGATTTAACAAAGGAAAATTTTGAGTTTTCAAGCGGGATTTCTCAGCGGGTTTCAATGGCTTTTTCAGTGGGATTTTTAGCAGTTTCCAGTGGATTTTCAGGGATGAAAAGGAAGAAAAATTCTAGGTGGCTGAAGTTGGAATTCCAGACCAGAATACAGTTGTGTGTAAAAGTGCATAAATTTGGTGAAAATCGTCATTTCAGAAGTGGTGTGATTTTCACACCCAAGGTCAGAATGGAGCATGTGGATAGGCGTTGGAAAGCTTATCCAGTAGGGAACAAGGGAGAATCACCAGATTTTGAATATGGAGCAGAAAAGTACTAGTGGTTGTTTGAAAAAAAAATGTGTTACTGTCAATATGGACAAATCCGGGAATTGCATGCCTAGAGGTAGCAAAGACCATGAAGTCGAACCAGTTGTTATGTGGAAGAGGAATTCCATGCAAATATGAGGGACTTGAAAAGGGAAATTTTCTTAACCCCTGTCTTGCTAACTATATTATATTTTATAAGTTTTGTACATAAAATGTATGAGGATATGCTTTGCATGCATAGGATATTACATAATGGTGACCAACAACCTATGGAGAAAGGGATAAGGCAACAAATTCATGATCAAGAAGATGGTCACTGAATTCTACAATCCTCTGCAAGAGACCGACTAAACTGGTAATGTCAAGGGTGTAAGTAGGATCCATGTAGGTAATGGTTTAATTATGACAATTGCATGGAGTGGTAAAGGAAAGGGATCTCATACCATGTGGTTATTTAAAAATTTATACTTCATTCATATGGAAATATATCATTCCCTGTGAATGATGGTATGAACTTAATAACCGGAACGAGTGAGGACTGGTGATCTTGATTATAGTAATGCATCCTATATGAAGTGGTCATGGTTAGGCCATGGTATGTTTGAATGCATAGTATTCCTGAATCAATACAAGGTAGCATTGAGTGAATATGCATTAAGAGATTTTATAAATCTTGTAGTTATGCATTGAATGGATGCATATGAGCAGTTTGAGTAAATGTTGTAAATATGCATACATAAGTGTAGGTGCAAATGTTGTGATGCATTGCATGAATGCATCGAGATAGTGCTTGTGTTATCATGACTAACTAATGGATAAAATGATGATAATTCTAAAACAATTTCAAGAGCTGTTATGAATGCAGGATAGTAAGTACATGAAGAGAGTAGTCATGATCGATTGGCTGCCGGAAATGCTCTATGGAAGGGCAAGGTGGTACAAATGATATGCTTGTGAAGTAAGGAGCATTTAAACATTTCATCTAAATTGCATAAATGATGTGACTGTACCTTGCAATTTTAAGTACGATAATTATTCACATGAAGTAAATGAGTTTTGGTGACATTAATATGCAACAACTAGAAGTATTTGAATTCTATAATTTTGAAAATGCTTCAGTGATTGTTGCAGCAATTAAAAAGTTATATGCATCAAGACGTACAAAGTGTTTGCTTGATTGAAGTTCAGATTTCAGGTAGATTTTTGGGGGCATGGCAATGCGGGTAAGACCATGACAAAGGCCGAAATCTACCATGTGAAAGAGCCAAACCTCATGAGAAGAGTCTCATGGTTGTGCAGATAGTTTTTGTGTAGAATGGGTTGTCAATTTGGACTTGTAATTTTAGATTTGAGAAATTGATGATAACTACTAATCACTATTGGCTTGCATAGAATTGTGCGAGGAGGACATGTTCTAAGTGAGTGTTTATGTTATGCTAGTAAGCATAAAATTTCAATGGGTAGAATGGTGCCGCTTACAAGAGACCAACAAATAAGGATCACCTCATTACCAAGCAAATCAATTTCTGCAGTAAACAGAGTTGCAAATTCATATTGAATTTAATTACTAATGCCATTGCTTGATTATGGAACAATCAAATTTAGATTGTATTAATAGATGATGATTGACTGTTTGGCTACTTGATGAATGTTCCAGGGGTACACATTGCAGGAAGGCCACGTGTAATGACCTTCAGGAGCCAAACTTCATGGGGAGGTTCCCCTATCTTGGAAATGGGTTTCGGCTCACCATGCGGCAGTAAACTTCGGGCAGTATGCTTATGGAGGGTACATGCCCAATCTTCCCACCATGACTAAACGCCTTATTCCAGAAAAGGGTTCCGAAGAATACACTGAGATGGTGAGGGATCCAGAGGGATATTTCCTTATAACTGTATCTACTCCGGCACAGACCATCCTTGTCATGGCTACTTTGGAGATATTGTCAACACATGCGACAAACGAAGTATACGTGGGGCAAATACATGGATCCACGCCAGAATGGGCCGATCATGACAATGGAGTAGCTGAAGCGTTCCACCGATTTTCATCTCGGTTAGTGCAAGTGGAGAACAATGTAAGAGCCAGAAAAAATAATCTGAATCTGAAGAACAGGTTTGGGCCTGCTCTAGTTCCTTACACGTTATTGTATCCTGACACCACTGATCTATCCAGGACCGGTGGCCTTACCGGTCGTGGTGTCCCCAACAGTGTCTCTATCTGATGTTGGATTAACTCTTATTCGTCTTACGTTACGTTTGATCTGATATTCTTACGTTTAATATGGGATTCTTCATAAATGGGATGCTATTTTATTCTTCATCAAGAAGTTGTTTGAAGAGTAAATTGGTTGCGAGAGAAAATCTCTTCAACTTAGTCTTTTATTTGTCTTCTATATTTTACTGTGTGATTGACATATTTTCTCATCCAGTTTTTAGAGTGATGTTATTGTTCAAGAAGTTCTTTAAAGAGTAAATTAGTTGTGAGAGAAATTCTCCTCGACTTAGTGTTTTTATTTGTTTTCTATATTTTAGTATGTAGTTAACATATTTTCTCATCAAGTAATTAATTTTTAAGAATGTATGCGTTATCGACATATTTTTAAGAATTGTTTTTGGCATGGAGTTGACATATTTTTTTAAAAGCAAAGCTTATATATAAATATAAATATTAAATTTAATAAAATACATAATAGTAATAATCATATTAATAAGATTAATATATTTCCAATAAGATATATATTTAAATCATTAATAATTATATAATTACATATTTTTGGTGGATTACTTCTTATGCATTTTCATTTATGGATGAGGATGAAACAAGTGTATTGTGGAGATTGAATAACTATCACTATGGTAAGAACTAACTATCACTAAACTCATCACATGTTAACTAAGCTATTTTTTTAATTTTTTTCAAAATTGTTAAATATGAATTTTGAACACTGCTCATAAAATCAATCTGGAGAGCAGTGCCACATATAGGAGTTCTAACGAATTCATGTACACTAATGCACATTAGCTAGACTACTAGATGCCAAATGTGCTTCAACTAACCCTTAAGCAATTAGAGTTGAAGTTGAGGTAATAGTTGTAGAATCATTGGAGTTAAGGTAATATTTGTATCTAGTAGTTAAACTAATAGTTATGCAATAAAATCGTGATTAGAATTAATGTTAAGGTAATAGTTGTAAAAACATTGGAGTTAAGGTAATAGTTAATTTAAAAGTTAATCAGTAGAAGTCATGATTGGAGTTGAAGTTAAGCTAATAGTTGTATCATCAATGGAGTTAACCTCATCGTTGTATATATTAATAGAATAATTGTATCTAATTGTATATATTAATGGAATAATTGTACCTAATAATGAAATAGTTGAAATTAAAGTTTAATTTTTCCAACTAATAGTTGTATCTGATAGTTAATTTAAATGTTAATAAATTGGCAATTGCACTTCAAGTAAAAGTTATGATTGGAGTTACACTAAGCTATTAGTTGCATCATTAATGGATTTCACCAATGGAGTTAAACTCATAGTTATATCTATTAATCAAATAGTTGTATTTAATAACGTTGAAGTTCAAGTTTAATTTTTCCAAAGGACACCGGCTTTATTTATTAGATATTAACTAAAATATTTTTAATTTTTTTTGAAATTATTAATTATAAGTTTTAGAAGTCACCCATAAAATTGATTTGGACAATACTACTATGAAATTTTTTTTAGAGTATTGTTGTGTCCCAAAACTGATGCAAGGAGGTGAAGATCTGGTAGTTGTGCTTGCCCTCGCCCCCCCCCCCCCCAAAAAAAAAAAAAAAAAAAACATGGAAGTTGGACAAGCTTCTAGGCTTTGTCCATAAGTCTATTTTAAGTAAAGAGTTGAACCTAAGTTGGCTAAGCTGTTGTAATTTGAGGATTTTCCCAAAACAAAACTTCCTTAAATTGGAATTTTGTTATACATAGCTGTCTTCAATGTTAACATTTTCGGGTCAATTTAAATGCCATCTCACTATTTAAGAATCAACGCAAATAATTATAAAACCAAATTGGTAAGTTAAATTATAATATAAAGTTTAAATATTAGATACAGGGGGAGTGAAAATTTATGCCTCATGTCTATCATGTCGAAGGTATGAAACAAAATATGTTAAGCATTCGACAACTGATACAAAAAGGGTACATAGGCTACATGGAGGACACTCACTGTGTGATTAAAGACACTACGTCCAAGCAACCAGCTGATAGAAAAAGTATCAATTCCAAGAAATCGCTTGTTTCCATTAAGGATAGTTCCAGACATGAAATAAAATACAAATACAAGAGTTTCATTCAAGGAAGAAAGCAAAAAGGCAATCTTACATTGCAACAAGAAAGAAAATGAAAGCGCTGAAATTTAAGCAGCGTTTCAAACAAAAGTTCAGGATGAATCCTGATTGTGGCATTTCATATTTGGACGTCCGAATTTTGGTGGGATGACACTATTACACACAAAGAATATGGTGAAAGGATTTCCATTGATCGACAAACTAGACAGAGTTTGTGAAGGTTGCATTTTTGGCAAGCAACATAGAGAGACTTTTTTGGTCAAAAAGTCATACAAAGCATGCACATCACTTGATATTGTGCACTCTGATATTTTTGGCCCAATGCATACATCATCCATAGGCGGTTTCACTTATTTTCTTACTTTTATTGATGACTACTCAAGAAAAACATGGGTATATTTTCTGAAAAATAAATCTGATGCATTTAGTTGTTTTCAGCAGTTCAAAGCACTCGTGGAGAGCCAGAGTGGACACTGCATCAAAATCCTAAGGACGGATAGAGGTGATGAATATGTTTCAAATGAATTTCTAACTTTTTGCAAGTCCCATGGCATACAAAAGAAATTCACTGCGTTGTATACACCTTAGTAGAATGATGTCGTAGAGAGAAAGAACAAAACCATTATGGATATGGCATGCAACGTGATCGAAGCCAAGCATATTCCAAACCGATGTCCGACAAAGAGCATGAAGAATAAGGTTCCTCAAGAAACATGCAGGACAGGTATGAATCATAGTGTTTCTGATTCAAAAGTTTTTGGTTATGTCAAATATGCTCATGTTTCAAATGAGCTAAGAAAGAAGTTAGACAAGAAGGGACATAAATGTATTTTTTTTGGGTACTCTAAAGACACAAAATCATATAAGTTGTATGACCCTGTCGCAAGGAAATTAGCTAGCACTCGTGACGTTCAATTCATAATAAATTACCAGCCCCTAATGTATCCTAAATAAGAAATGGACTAATAAATGTATTAAGATTTAATTAACATCACTAATGATGTAATTAGTCAAAGGCCTATTTCGCCGATTTTTTTTTTCCGGTTGCACATGAACCAATGTGGAGTTTGTCACGCAGTTTGATGTTGGGTTAACTGAAAATTTTCAAATCTTTGAAAGTGGCCGATAATGGAAAAATCCCTCCAATTTTCGCATTTTTTTTATTTCGCAGAGAGGCTGCTCGTGGAGTACCTTTGGTTGAGAGGGAAGTTCATGATCTGCATTTTTACTTAATCTATCCTAGATGAACGAATTCAGTGAACCTAACAACAACCAGGTGTATGATGAAATCAAATCAACAGGTAAGAATAATATTCATTTTTTGTGCCCTAGGTTATATACTTTCATAAGCGTATTTTGTTTCAGACCTAATTCTAATAGAGGAATTTTTTTTTCATGTGTAAATAATCAAGAGTGAAGCATTGTATCAACTAATAGCACACAAAATTACGTCGAGCACAACCAATACTTTTGATGTGTAAATGTAAATGGAAATTCCAGGATGGATTCCTGATATGTTATGTAGAATTTATTTACGGCTTGTTTGGAGTGCGCTAAAATCGTCTTTGGGTATGGTAAAATTCTAGGCCTCTTATAAGACCTGTAAAATATATTTTATGATATTTGTTGTGCAATTTTTGTTTATAAGCAGGCTATAAAGTTATATATTAGATACAGTATATCTATATGCAGACCACGGGGACTTCACTTAGTGAACATCTCACATAGCACGTGCGATCGTGGGATATTAAAGAATACCCTTAATTTCGAGAGATATTGACCCAAACTCTTTTTGTTGGAACCCCCTCCTAATACTTAAAACCTCCTCCCCGCCCCTTTTTATACCTCAATCCTTATAAACCACCCTACCCACCTCCACCTTAAACCCCTCATCCCCCCAATACCTACAATATATTGGTTCAATTTTTAATAATTTTAAAACGCACAATATGAACTAACATGATAGGATATTGGTCAACAAGTGAATCCCCTGTGATGCAGACTAGTCAATTTTTTCCTTAATTTTTGATGCAGAAATCTGTTTGGACCATTTGGATGAAAATATGAAACCTTGGTTGGGAGGAGAAAAGAAATCAAAGGTTCTTACCAAAGGTTAGTATTTATGTTGTATTTACATTTTTCTTACAAAAACGGATAGCATTTTTACATTACCAAAGGTTAGTATTTATGTTGTATTTACATTTTTCTTACAAAAACGGATAGCATTTTTACATTATCAAATCATGAAAAACACATGAATCTTTGCAGAAAAGGCCAGCTTTAGCTCTGTGATTTTATTAAAAATAGGTCTCAAATTACATAAATCAGTTCTCACGGGTTCCAACCCTTTTTTCATTGCATTCACTAGTTATTATACAATTGCTCCATGAGCTAAAACAAAACAAGCAGCTAAAAATAGGCATAACTTCCTTTTACATCTGTCATTCAACAGTTATTAACTACATAAATTCCTTCCCAGGTCTTTCTCTCTTGTTCTCTTTTTAGAGCCATACTTTCGATATTTTTGTTTTGGTTTTTCAATCAAACTAGCTCCAATTCTTTTAGAGTAACTTGTGACATAACATGAACAATGGTTTGTTCACCAGACTCTGTACAAGGAGGAATAATTCTACTTTCAATTTCTTTCTCTTTCTCTTACATCTCCTTCTCTTTCTCTTGCCACTTCTTTTCTAATTCAACAGATTTAGATTTGAGAGTCTTCTCACTCTCAACTACAAGAGGAATATCTATTTTCCATTGTTGTTCTTTTTTCTGTAAATTTCAGTAGTTTGGCTTTACAATATTTTAGCTCACAACTTTACATTATGTAAATCTTAGTAGCTTGTCTTTACATTTATTAACTACTAACAGCTTCTAGGAAATAGACTAATGCCTAATAACTATTCTTTAGCATATTGTCTCCATGATCTTCCATGTCTTCAGGCCCGTAACATATACTTGGTCCTCCCGAACTTTTCTACCGTCTTCCATTGGTCTGCAGATGGTAGCTCCAATGTGGACATCTCCTTTTCCAACACACACAATTCTATATGGTCCCTATAGGAATAATTCTGTAAATGAGCACATGCTTCTATGAAAGAAAAAATATCTCGAACTCATCAGCCAGGTTGTCAACAATTTTCTTCCCAAACAATGATTGGTTCATATCAACAAATTTAGCATGATCCAACCTGCACTGAATCAAGTTATCCTGGTATTCCTTTTGAGTCAACATTGTTCCTTTTTATTTCTAAAAGAATGGGAGTCCTTTCTTAAATAATGGATCAAACATATCCCCGAAGAGCTTCAGTTGATGTGCCATAATGTCAATTTTGGCCTGGACTGTGTCTAAAGGATGATACTTGTTTACTGCCTTCCTGACCTAGGTTATAATTGATATTAATTCCCTTGATATTAGCATTCTTCAAATCATCCTCTGTTAATCCATTCAAAAAGTTAATGGCATTTTTGGCATAATCAATTGGTTTCTTATTTAGTTTCTTTGTGGATGCTATCATAGTTTGTCTGGATGATTGAATAACAACATTTTATCCAACACATAGTTAAGCTAGGGTCTAAATTTGTTTGTTTCCTCTATGATGGCATCCCAAATGATATGTTTTCCCCCTTGTACTAGTAATTGACTTGTTACCTGCTTTGTGAGTTTATCATTTTTATTTTGTAGTTCCCGGCATTTGGCTTCCCAAGCTTGGATTTTAGCTTCCCAAGTTTTTCTCTCTTGTTCCCTTTGCAATGCCAAGTTTTCCAGGTTTTTATTTTGATTTTTAAATCCATTTAGCTGTAAATCTTTATGGCTAACTTGCGACATAGCCTAGACAATATTTTGTTCACTGGATTCACCTGTAGAAGGGATAATTTTGCATTCTAGTTCTTTTTCCTTCTCTTATAACTTCTTTTCTTTCTCCTGCAGTTTCTTTTCCATTTCATCATATTTTATTTGAGAGTCTTCTCACTCTCAACTACCAAATTCATGTCTTTGTGTCGCTGTTTTTATTTTTCAGCAAACTTTATTAAGTTAGCTTTACAATCAGTCAACTCATTACTTAAGCCCTCTTTTTCCTTTTCAATTTTAGCTAATTCAGATGCATGTATCCATTGTGTAGCAGGTATATTCAATTTCTTTTCCAATAGATGGATAACATTCTCCTTTTCATTTAACAATTTCTGTATCCCTTCTCCTTTATCTGCTTGTATATCAGCAACCAACAGGTCTGTCTGCAACTTCTTTATTTATGCCTAGTGGGATTTATTCTCCACCTTCTCCTGTCTCAATTGATTTTCAATTCTACTTTTAATGGTCTACAAATTTGATAATTTCAAGGTATCTTTCAAAAGATCAATGAAAAGGATATCCCCTATTTCTTTGTGGAGATGTATCATGTCAGGCACATGTATGTTCTCCAAATATATCTCCATTTCAACAACCCTATTCTTGGTTGCCAAGGACACATTCAAAGTATTCTGGGATTAATCTCTAACAAAAATAAGGGATACATATTGATTAGATATTTTCCTTACTTCTGAATACAACTTCAATGTTTCCTCTGAAGTTATATCTTTAGTCTCTTTGTATTTCTCCATCAACTGTGTTTTATCTTTAAATTGAGATGTGGAATCAATAGGTGTATCAAAAAATGCATATTCCGTCACCTCGAAATAGGGCCCTGCCACCTTCATATTTTTCTTACCTCTATCTTCTTCTCTACTCTGGACAAGTTGTCCTTCTGCTTCAGTTATTGGCTTCTTTGGAGTCCTAATAGTATCCTCCTCCTCAGTATCCATGACATCTAAAAAATCTCTCTTATTGGTCTTTTCTGAGTAACTTCCTAAAGGTGTGATCTTTTCAGCCATTGAGACCAAATTGGAAGTGCTAGGATGCAGTGAAGTAATTTCTTTTACAGAAGAAGTTGAACCCTCCCTCATATCAGTATCCTTTTTAGTTTCATGAGGATAATCAGACCAATTTGCAGCCTCTTCCAATCTAGCAACCTCATCATGCTCAAAAGGTTTTCTTTTCAAAGCCCGTCTTCTGTTTGAAATAACATGATGGGGGTCATAATTAATGGAAAATTCTGTAAAAAACCCCATCTCCTTCAACAAACTCTAAATCATTGGAAGTGAAGCTTTATTTTTTATGATGAAAGGGCTTACAACCCAGGGATATCTAATCTCAATGGACTTGTTGAAATTTAGAAAGTGTCGAGTCTCCACTATCAACTTTTGTGTAATCAACTCCATTGAAAAAAATATAGGAGTCAAGAAAGCAGGAAATAAACAAGGCTGATGAACCTCATACAACCTAATCACTGTCCCTTGCTCAAGTAAAAACCAGTCACCAATCCTTTTCTCTGTAGGAATCCGCAATATATTCTTCATTTCTGGCAGTACTCTGGGCAGCGTCTTTTGGAAAATGGCATTGTACACTTCAGACATGAGGAAATTCATACATTTAGTATAATCCTTGATCATTTCCTTAGTAAGTATGATCTTTGGAAGCTGAAAATTCTCCTCATTGAATGATAAAAACATTTTCAACAAATAGGACTGAAATTTGAAAGTCCTGGTCTTGTGGAAATCCATTAACTAAGAATGAATGTTCTCAGCCAAGAATTCATCAAATTTAAGGCACGAAATTTGTATTAACTGATCGGACTCTGCGGACTCAATTGGACAAGTACTCAAAACAAAAAATAGACTCAGGGTTTTGTTGATTTACCTTAAAAAAAAATAAAGTCACTTATATCAAAGTGTTATCCAGCTAAAAAAATCTAGTTTTATCTAGTAACAAAACAATTTGAGATACCCAACACTATACAAAAAGCAAGTACAAAACAAGGAAATTAAAATATTACATTGTAATTCACTACATATTAACCAAAGAACATCTTCACTAAGGCATTAAGAAAACATAATTTTGAAAGACCAAGGAGATGTGTGTGGTAAAGGAAAACAAACTGGTCATAATTTCCCTTTTTTCAAGGATGTGTGTAAAAACAAAATGTTTCATATACAATATTATAAAAAATATATTTGTGTTTTATGTGCTTAAAAAATAATAAAAACATTAAAAAATTATTCAATTTTCATGAAAAATTGGAACTCTATGCTTTTTCCAATTTTAAAACATTTATATATTATATATATGTATCCTATTCAACTGAAGGTTATGGAAGTGATTGAAAGCTCAAATGAGTCTAAAAGTAAAAGTATGTCATTGCACCCCACAATAAATTGGAAAACATTTATATATTATAGATATGTATCTTATTCAAGTGTAGGTTATGGAAGTGATTGAAAGCTCTAATGAGTCTAAATTCATTGAAAGTATGTGATCACACCCCACAATGTGACTATGTATATCCTATTTTTTTTTCAATATCACTATATGTACACACATAACTGTCTGTATTGTGGTCACTCTTTTATTAAGTTTTTACACGAATAATATTTATCACTATATGTAGACATACATACCCATGTGTTGTTACCAATTTTTATACTGTAATAATTTTTTTACAGAAAAACCGAAAAAATAAACCAAATTTGCGGGCTGCGTTTGAGCTGCCACAACGACGAGTTAACTTGTTGCCAAATTGAAGCACTGATCTGAGCTACTTTTGAGCTGCCAGATCTAGTGTTTTTTGCTTTGCATGTTTCCTTTGTCCTCTGGCTCATGCAACAATATGGTCCTGGGTGTGGGTGTGGTGTGGTCAAGGAGAAGAGCAGCTACAGGTCGTCGGAATAGCTGGTGGAGGGCGAGGTTTTGGGGGAACAGTCGAGGCCACTAAATCTGTAAATTTGTTGGAAGAATCTCAAGGTATGGTTTGAAAACACTCTGCATCTATGTTTTTCTATGCACTCATTTTATTATTCTTCGGGGGGATTGTTTACCTTCTGTGCTATGAATTAAGCTAAGAAGCTATTGATAACCGCTTATGATGCTTTCATGGTGATAAATATTCTGATCCATGTTAACCATATGTTCATAGCTGGACTCTACTCATAGTTTAGTTACATATATTGAGAATCTGATGTAGTCTTAGGATCCTGATTCTTTTCTCCTTTTCATTTCAATGCCTTATCAAACTTTTTTTCTATTGAAGCATGCAAACACTAATTACTACTTTCAATGGTTAGATTTCTACATTGATGTCTTTGTTTTGGATTTTCCTCCATGTTGATAACATAGTCATAACGATTGGACTTGATGTTTATGTTTAATGTTTACCTATCAAAAATATTATCTGGAAAGAAACATCAAACTTATTTTCACTATGTTATATATTCGTTCTTGTTTAGAGTCAATTCATATCCAGGCATGAAGGTTTGAAAATTCTAAGAGATAGGCTACTTAGAAATAAGAAAAAAACTCCATAAGCCCTCTCATTCCCATGTTTCTATGTCTATTGATTGACACAGATAATTTTGAAGTTGACTGCCAACCAAATTTCTATAGCCATGCTAAGTAAAATAAAGAGCAAAAGCAAACCAACATTCTTATCATTCTTATTAGCATAACAAAATACTGTGACTAAGCTGCTTTGCTGCCCTTTCGATTGTTCTTCTTTCCCTAGTTCGTTTGATCGTGGGTTGTCCAGTGAGTTATTTTGACGAACATGTCACCAATAAACAAATGCCTACTTGATCTATGGAGCAACAAGGGCAGTTATTCTCTCAGTAATTTCATAAGCCATAAACATTTTGGATGATAAGCGTACAAAAACAAATTTCATCAGTAGGAACCCAAAGTAAATGGAATTCAAGCCTTGTATATGACTCTATAAACTTTTGTTTGCACTCACTGCAATTCCATAAGCAGCTTCCAAATGATTTTTCATCCTTCTTCCCTATCTTTGTGACATACTTCGAGAGAGGATAACCAATGGTATCATTCTACTAATTTTTCCCCTCATTTCTTCTCTTTTCGCCCACTTCTGCCATCAACAATTCCATGGTCAGAGCCTCTCTGAGCTAATGAAGATGCTGCCATTAGACAATATAGGATAATAAGAAGGAACTAGAAGAATAAATGAGGGTATTTTGAGTGTTTTTCATAATTGCCTGTAAAAATTTTGTTTTTACTATTGCCCTTCACGTATGCTCTCCAAAGTGGCAAATTGACAGTGATTTTCTACCATTAATGCTTGCTCCCAATTTTTCGTAGAAATACCTTCCAAATCTTCTTTCCAAATTATTGTTCTGCTCTCCAAAGTCTGCAAGAACAACATGAGAGGAAGTAGGGTTAACCTATGGTGTTGTAGCCTATTTGAAGAAAAATAATGGGGATGACAAGTTTTTACTGGTTTTGTGGATGCCATGTGTCAATCCCCATTCTCTTTCCTTTCAAATACTCCTGTGTGAGATATTTCCTGCTATTTATCTATTTTGTATCAGGTAGGAACCATTTTATGCAGCAAGAAATGGCTCTCAGGCTTCCCAAAATAGATATGGTAGAAAACTGTAGAATCCTAGCAACTCGAGAGTGGATCAGCGAATCTGTCGTTGTGTATTTTGATATGGGGTAAAATCCCTCCACAAAGAGGGGAATTTGTCACCATCTTAGGGGATTCTCCATCTTAGGTGTTATGGGCATGAAGAGGGGAAATTGTCACCATTCTAAGCATTTTCCAAGCAATTCTGGCAAGCTTAGGAAGTTCTGGGATAATTTTGGACAATGATGAAGCATGAGCAATTTTAGTTCTTCAAAACTGGGCAACATTCAAGCAAATCTAGGTACATAAATAGGGAAGAAAAGAGCAATTCTGAGTGCATTTGTGGTAACTTGGGCATGAAAACAGCCTCATATATTCCCTCTTTATAATTATTGGCACACTTAGGTGATATGGTTATCATTTTCTAGGTTCTTGGTATGAACAACCCCCAAACAACTTTAAAACAACAATAAATTCATATTTAGGCAGCCTGGACTTCTAGGAATATTCCAAGTAGATCTGGGCATTTTTCATCATGAAAGAAGGGGTAGCCAGGACCGATTTCAATGATGAGCATCCATGCAGCAATAAAATAATTATGGATCAACGTTATGGGCTGATTAAGGTCAGATCAGCAGTAAATAATAGATTTGGGCAGTTTTCTTTGTAACAACAGTAAGAAAACAACCCTAACCTCACAAGATATTATTTTTGGGCAGTGCTGAGTTGATTCTTGACAAGTAGGTGGCTAAAGAAAACCATGAAACAATAGCAAGTAGTCTCACTTTAACATCTGGACATTGATAGGGTGTAAAAAAACATCCCTAAATCCTCTAGGCCTGTGCAAGCAGCTGCCTCAAGCCCTCATTTTTAAGCCATAAAGCAGTTAGCCTTGAAATCTCAGCATGAATCCTGTAGTAGATTTGAAGTCAACTGAGTGTTTTTTCCTACGTTTTGAAGGGGGACAATTTACATTGTGAGGCCTAGCAAGCATGTTAAATCCACCGTGAAGCAGGTTGCAGCCCTAAAAGAAATTATTTGAAAATATTTTGCAACAATTTGAGGGAAAGTTGAAGTAGTTAGGGCCTGTTTTGTCTTTGAACATAAAAAAATCAAAGCAAATTGTGATGTTGTGGCAACATTGGTGTTACAGTCTTCTCTCACAATTGTAGGCAATCGTTATCTCTAAGAGACCCTCCTTTTCTTGAAAGAGAGAGGGACATCCATATTTGAAAAAGTGGGTGGTATGAAGGAAAGTTCACGAGCCTTCATAAGTTCATGCTATAATCTCAGTATGTAACTTATTATATGGCCATTTACACCTCCAAATCATGGAAAATGATTGTGTGGATACTAGATTATAGGCTCTTTATTTTATTCTCTAGCATATATATTAGGGTTGTATGAGATCTCATGTGCAATCTCTTAGTGCAATGTAGAGATTTTATTATTACAGGACACCTTAACATGATTTCCTGAATGTGTTCTACTATCTAGGCCACTAATGTTGTTGAAGGGATATCTTTATTTATTCTACTGCATTTCTGTTTGTGAGATTTCATTAAACTTCAACAGTTTGTAGACAAGTATACAAAAACTTTCACCTTCAATTTTTAATTTTGTGATGGTCTGTTGGATTCATTCCCTTTTTATTGGAAATGACATTCACACATAGGTCATCAATTCATGCCTTTTTCATAGAATAATGTTAGAGCATTAGCAGGGACAACTTTTCCTTTTCCAATAGAATCACCACTTGCTTGCAGTGCTATGGGAAAGGCCATCTCATCTGCGTTGTTCCTGGAACTGTTTCTCCGTGATGGGAGGACACCTCCATGAAATTAATCTTGTGCCCATGCTGAATAAGTAACCTATGGTAAACTTGTAAATCAGTGTAAGTTTCCCAATCCAAAGTTATGTATCCATCCAAAAAGTTATCACACTACATAAATAAAAGCATACAGGTACAATATACTCTATATGTACCCTAGGATTCTCTTTGCTACTTCACGCCATCATTGCAACTTGTTATGAATTGTGATGCAAATGCAAATCGGATAACTTAAATCTAGTCCAGTGTAATACCCCGGTTTTGACCCCGTTTGCATTAATAGATACATGATGTATATATTGTAATTAATCGTGGTGTGGAGCTAAAGGCAAAAGACCCACCATCGATTTGGTTGTGTTATGTTTCGGCGATGGGAATTGTTGCCAATCGTATATCGTGCTATCCAACACCTTATAGTTTTTGGCATCATGTAAATATGCACTTTAATTAAAATGAACCAAACCAGCTACGTCAATGCAATCATGATGAAAAGGGCATGATTTTTCTAAGGATAAGGGGAGGGAACTATTAACCTTGGGCTAATGGGAAAAGTCAGGTGTCAGCTGTTGAACCCATTTAGTTGTCACCCACCCTTTTGACTCACTCACCTTTCCTTGTCTCATCAACCAACTACCACATTTAAAACTGCTATTGTTAGTGGGCAGTTATTGCTGGGTAGTGGTGGGTGGTAGGATTGTCAGTCCTTGCCCACATGCACACTTCACCAGCAGGCTCATTTCCTCACGCAGAGAGCAGGGGACGGACCACGATTCCATTCTCCATTCTTCCACGACACCATTCTTCCATTTTTTTGTCTTGCTCATCCTCACATAGATGAGGGTTCTCTCACCTTCTCACGCACAGGATTCTTCATCGTTTTACTCATGCAGCGAGCTGAGGAGCCATTTCTCTGTCACCCACGATTTTTCTTGTGGAGGAGTCATTCATGATTTCTGTGGTGGGTGCATGTTTTCCTTACTGATTTGTGGCGTGTGTATGCTTTCCTTACCAATTTGTGGCATGTGTATGTTTTCCTTACCGACTGTGGCCTGTGTATATTTTCCTTACCGATTTGTGGCCTGGGTATGTTTTCCTCTTGTCCATGATGAGAGTCTGATTTCTCTCCCATTTTCGAACTATGTAATTTTCCCGTTGCTTCATTATGAGACCGGGGCTGTTTTTTTCCCCACATTTTTGTTGGCTGTGGTGTTCAGTTATGTTTTGGGCCACTGTGGATTCTTAGTGAGTCGTTTTGGCCACGATAGGGCCAAGAACGACTCAGGGATCGGATTTCCCTGCCCAAGCTATGAGTTGCTTGTTTTGCTGCATGTATGCAGTGGTTGGTCTTTGGGAAATGTTGGAATGGGGTGAAGGCTTGGTATGATTGATAAACCTGGTGTGTTTGGGAGCCACACAGACAGAGCTAGAGGGTTGGCTTTCTTCTCGAAAACCCCGAAGTAGCACTGGAAGGGGGGGTTAGGGCCTGAGGGACTGTGTAGCAGAGAAGGGACTTATTTCCTAGTGTTGGGTGTGTGTGGGTGTCCTAGAAGTTAGGCTAGTTCTGGTGTAGGAGTCCTTAGCTCTTCAATGATATCACCAGCTTAGCATTCAACTTTTCCCAGCTCCTTGACGGCTTGATAAACTCAACTGTGTCGGCTTGGCTGATTTGTGTATCCTTGGCTATGTGTAAGCCTGCTTGTTCCTTATTCCTTGGGGAAATCATGCCCATCTCGGGGGTGGCAGTGTTGCTGAGAGATTAAGGAGCACGTTGGCCTATGGTTGGGTGGAACATTGCAGCGACATAGCTAGTTGTGGGACGAGTTCTTTATAAGATAAGTATTCTTGTCTATTTCACTTCTACACTCATATATGATGTTTAATGAATTATGATGAACATGTTGAATGCTAGAATGTATGGTTTTTCTTTTGCTGTATGTTAAACAATTATGCATCTCTGCATGTTTTTACTTCCAAGCATTTTATTTCAATTATATGTATGTACAACTTCATGGGGCTAGTTGCCTAGATGGTTAGTGTATGGTAGCGTCCTCTTCATTGGTTGGAGGGTCGGGGACATTAGAGACTGGTATCAGAGCTCATGTTGCAGCATGGGCCTGAATGGGCCATGAAGATGCAGTGACAGAGCCAAGTTACCCTCTGCGCAGCAAGAAATAAATTTTTCAAAAAAATTTCTAAGTGTTGAGCTCGTCGGATCGTTGGAAGGCTTAGTCAGAAGCTCCTACGATGCAGCGAAGAGCTTAGTCAGAAGTCCACCCGATGAGGGATAGTCAGAAAGAAATTCTTGGAAAATTTTTCTAAGTGTCAAGATCATTGCATCGTCAGAAGACTTGGTCTGAAGCTGATCCGATCGTCGGATGACTTAGACGGAAGTTCGCCCGACGGGAACCCGTGAAGGGAAGAATTTATTCCAAAGATTTTCTAAGTTTGAAAATCATCGGAGAGCTTAGGCTAAAGCACCTTCGATACGTCGGAAAACTTAGCCTAAAGCTCATCCGATGCAGTGGAGAGCTAGGCGGAAGTCCACTGGATGCACAGTGGACAGAACTTAGAGACGGAGCCGCAATGGCGGGAAGCTTCACAAGAACTCTTCTGATATAGCAGCAACGACAGAAGAAAGGGAAGGCTCACCAGAAGGAATCCACAATGACGAAAATGAAGAGGTGTTGAGAGCCGATGTCGTTGGGCGAAAGAAGCTGATGAGGAGGAAATTTTTGAAAAAATTCTTGAAATGTCGAGATCATCGAAAGTCTTCAGCTAAAGATCGTTGATACGTCGGCTCATTTAGACGGAAGGGCTTCCGATGCGGTGGAGGAAAATATGTGAAGGGAACGGACACGGCGGCAAAAGGAAGAAGAAAATTTTCGAAGTGTTAAAAATCATCGAAAAACTAGTGGATGGAACAGCCGAAACGCCGGCTCATTTAGTCGAAAGGCCGTCCGATACAAACCATCAGCGACGGTGAAAAATAGAGGAAGTCTGAGCCGATACGTCGGCTGGTTTGGCAGGTTTGAGCCTTGTTACCACCTAAGTTGTACTTAGTGGTTTTTTATCAAGTGAGCTTGGTGAACTGGACAAGGATAACTTGTTCGGACTTTAGAAGACCTTCAGTCTTGCTTTTGGGAAGCTTTGTTGTACTATATCACATGTTCATACCCCATGGAGGAATTGTAATAAATGTTCTAGCATGATAGTGTCTGTAAAAGACTCAGTCTCTTACACTTTATTTGTCAATCCAATCAGCCCAGGGTGTTTTTTCCTTTGGTTATTATTGGTTGTTGAATAAACAACTGATAATTTCTGAGTTTTTCACTCCATACCTCCAAAGTTGGGGTGGTCGGCTTGGCATTTAGGCCTATTGAGGTTATTAGAGTCTATGTGTCAATGTATAAACATGCTAGACATCATGGTCGAGTCATATGAACATGTCTAGGTCCCCCTAGGTTTTCTTAATTTTTCAAATTTTTTCGTTTTTTCAGTGTTTTGTATTAAAATTTATTTTTTCCAAAAACTTAGGCTATTTTTTAATAGTTTAATTGGAAACTTTGATTTTGTAATAAAGTGGGCCAAATAATCAGTTTTAGTCATGTAGGTGCTCATTTTCAAGCTAAGAGCACCATGTAAACCCATGGTCCCACTATTTCCTAATTTTGAGTGATTTTCCATCACTCAGGTCAGAAAGCCCCAAAAATCATTTATTGATTATTTTAATTAATAAATTGATGAATAATGGAGCAAATCCAAAATCATAGATCAGTGGATTCTCAGTCGATTTGATTGAAATCAGCCAGATCTGAACCAGATTGACTGGATCTGACAAATCCTTAACTGAAGGACGTGATCAAATCAGATCCAAAGTTGATCTTCGGCATCCTTTATGGGGAATTTCGCCCTCCCTCTCTCCTCCACACGTTTTGGCTCATCTGGATGAGTTTTGGTGGATGCTTCAGTCAACAGGTTGAGGTGTTAGTTAGATCAGCCCCCCGATTGACATCTGCACTCAGTGAGACTCAGATCTGGCTCAGTTAGACACATATTAGGCATTGATTGACTCTCCATCAGCTGATTTGGTCTATCTCCTTGGGATTTGTGCCCTCCTGGGCTGGATCTCCTTGTTTTTGTATATATCCAAGCATAAGCCTCCTCTTCCAAGCTAGTTAGAACTGGGATTGAGGTGTTGTTGCTCTTGTACTATGTTGTTTTTTCATTCTGGAATAAGGAAGCTTTGGAGGCAATATCTATGGTGTAATGCTCTTCATGTGTGGATGTTGATTGTCAAATGCTTATGAGGTATACTCTGCTTTATTTATCATTGCTTTGTTGGTTAATTGTTGGCCTTGAAGGAGAGAGCTTCCTCCTGTTAGGGTAAGAGTTTATTTTAGTTTGATTTATGCTCTTACTACTGCTTGTTCTAGATCTATTGGATTTGTATGTATTTTAAGTTTAATTGCATGCTTTCCAATTATCTCTTCCACCAGCACCTATGTTTTAACCATCTGTTTGTGCAAGGATTTCTAAGTTGCAGGTGATCTCACTTGTAGAAGAGGTTGAGCTGGTTTGCATATTCAGTATCTTCTAAATGACATAGTCCCTCAGTGTTCCACCAAAGCAGAATCCAAAGCCCAACATTCACAGGCTTCAAACACTCTTTCTCTCTCTTCCTCCTTCAAAATCTTAATTTCTCTTCAAATTGGTTACTTTTAGAGAGTCTTATTGCTTAGATCTGTCTAATTAAGAAAATTACATATAGATCTAGTTAGTAAGATCCTTTCTTAAGTTTAAATCTCAGTTTCATTTTTCATATAAAGTTGTATTTTAAGAGATCTAGCTGAAATTATCCTCTTTTTGCAAGCATTTTAATGAAAATTTGTAGCTTGCTTTTAAGGTAGTTTCCTTTGCTGTATTTTAAAGTTTCATATTCTACAATAAAAGTGCACATCTTATTGGCTTCCCAAAAAGCAAGCCAAGATCCCAAGGAAAGCTTGCTTTCCTTGGTTCCTTATTGCAAAACTAGATTACCCCAACTTAACAAAATTTTACTTAAAATTTTTTTGGTAACTAGTGTAGTAACCCAAAACACTTTCAAAGTGTGTTTGGGCACTTTTGATTTTGATTTATCTCTGGTTTTTAGCAAGTCCAACAAAAAATAGAAGGGGACTCTACCAAATTTCCAACTCTTGGATGAATCGGAGCTTCCCGGAAGCTTCCCCCACCACCTTGTTTAATTCTAGCTTGTTACAAGCTTGTTGTAAGCCTTTGAATCCCAGATAACAAGGACCAAAGTGCATCAGTTTTAATTTGTTGATATTGTAAATCGCTGCTAATAAAAAGAAAAGGTCCTTTCGAATAGGCTCTTTCACCATCCCCCCTGGGGGGATTTGTGTTGGTGTCAATTTTTTACTTTTTTTTCATATCTTTTCAAACTAGCATAGCTCTAATCTGCAGGGTAGTATACTTTGATTCATTATCAATTTCATATTCCGTATTTGATATTTCAAAGTAATCTTAATATTTACCCCACGACTTCCCGATTGACCCGAAAGGGGAAAGAGATGCGTGGTAGGACTAATTAGAAAACCGGAACCGTGTACCTGTGTTTTCCTCTTCATCATTTGTTTCTTCAGCTATCATAAAATTAACCCCTCCTTGATTCCCCGATTGAGATCCACTTGTATCGAAAGAGGTTCCTGGAGGGTTTTCTTTTTAACAAGAACACCCATTGTAAAATTTACTAAAATTGACAAGACTCTGGTGTGTATGCTCTACACTTGGCTGTAGTTCATCCTATCAGTCAAGCTGTATCAAAAGCATTTGAGTGACTAGAATAATTAGGACTCACTCTCCCAAATTGACAAACCATTAGGTGAAATTCCAACACCTAGATCAAACCACTACGGTGGCAAAATACCCAAAGGAAGCGGGAACTTCTGAAAAGTGACCTCGGGGCGCCGATCTCTGTCACACCCTAACGGGTGCGTTATGAAAAATAGCCCCAGAGACTCCATTCAGCCCACATATTCCTTGCGGGTAGCTATGAAGGTTTAGTTTTGGACATACTCCAAGTACTCTCGGGTATATCTGGAGTCCACCCCTTCGCCTAATTTTAATCAACTCATACCTCACATTAACTTAAAACGTACCAAGAGGCAATTGCAAAACATTCACTCCAAGCACATGCAGTATATTGATTTATTTTTTACTCCATTTTAAGGCACTGGTTATTTTCTTGCTATATATTTATATTGTGTCTCAGCATTGTGCTTTCGTGCGCTCATTTTGTATCTTGTCATCTATGGTTGTTTATGATTAAATTTCAAACTCCTAAGCAACTCATTCAGTTCAACATCACCTTACTAAGTAATTTAGCCTTAGTAACTTAATAGGGTCTACGCCCCTTGGCTTTGTTAGGAGTTGAGCCTAAACGAAGGAGTCAAGAACAAGGTGACAGCCTTGACTCGAGGCTTACCCCCAAGGACACACCGAGTGGCTTGAATATTTCTGCCACGTGACCCAAGTGTGTGAAAGGTGGCAACAAGCCGCAATGGCAGCGGAGGAAAGGTGATGAAGACGCCAATACATCGGCAAGAAAAGGAAGATGGAGCCGACATGGGTGAAAGTTGAAAATTTTTCAAGTGTTGGGATGTTTCGAAAGCATTTAGCGGAAGACCACTGAAACGTCGGCAGAGATCACCTGAAGGAAGTCGAAACGGCGGGGGAAATTAGTTGATCGAGCAACCGATGCAGCGACGGATGAAGGAAGAAATTTTTTTGAAGTGCTGGAAGCGTCAGAGAAATCTAGATGATCAGATCGCTGACACGTCGAAGAAAAATAGAGGATCAGACCACCGATGAGCGTCAGAAAAATTTAGTTGATTGGACCACGGATGAGTATTGGAGAAAATTAGTTGATTGAACCGCCGAAGTGTCGGAAGCTTAGTCAACTAGCGACCCGATATGTCGGAAGTTTAGTAGGGAAGAGAGTCAATTAAACAAAGGAAAATTTTGAGTTTTCAAGCGGTATTTCTCAGCGGATTTCAACGGCTTTTTCAGTGGGATTTTTAGCAGTTTCCAGTGGATTTTCAGCGCTGAAAAGAAAGAAAAATTCTAGGTGGTTGAAGTTGGCATTCCAGACCAGAATACAGTTATGTGTAAAAGTGCATAAATTTGGTGAAAATCGTCATTTCAGAAGTGGTGTGATTTTCACACCCGAGGTCAGAATGGAGCATGTGGATAGGCGTTGGAAATCTTATCCATTAGGGAACAAGGGAGAATCACCAGAGTTTGAATGTGGAGCAGAAAAGTACTAGTAGTAGTTTGAAAAAAAAATGTGTTACTGTCAATATGGACAAATCTGGGAATTGCATGCCTAGAGGTAGCAAAGACCATGAAGTCGAACCAGCTGTTATGTGGAAGAGGAATTCCATGCAAAGATGAGGGACTTGAAAAGGGAAATTTTCTTAACCCTTGTCTTGCTAACTATTTTATATTTTATAAGTTTTTTACATAAAATGTATGAGGATATGCCTTGCATGCATAGGATATTACATATTGGTGACCAACAACCTATGGAGAAAGGGATAAGGAAACAAATCCATGATCAAGAAGATGGTGAGTGAATTCTACAATCCTCTACAAGAGACCGACTAAACTGGTAATGTCAAGGGTGTACGTAGGATCCATGCAGGTGATGGTTTAATTATGACAATTGCATGGAGTGGTAAAGGCAAGAGATCTCATACCATGTGGTTATTTAAAAATTTATACTACATTCATATAGAAATATATCCTGCCTTGTGAATGATGGTATGAACTTAATAACCGGAACGAGTGAGGACTGGTGGTATTGATTATAGTAATGCATCCTATATGAAGTGGTCATGGTTAGGCCATAGTATGTTTGAATGCGTAGTATTCCTGAATCAATACAAGGTAGCATTGAGTGAATATGCATTAAGAGATTTTATAAATCTTGTAGTTATGCATTGAATGGATGCATATGAGCAGTTTGAGTAAATGTTGTAAATAGGCATACATAAGTGTAGGTGCAAATGTTATGATGCATTGCATGAATGCATCGAGATAGTGCTTGTGTTATCATGACTAACTAATTGCTAAAATGATGAAATGATGATAATTCTAGAACCATTTCAAGAGCTGTTATGAATGCAGGATAGTAAGTGCATGAAGAGAGTAGTCATGATCGATTGGCTGCCGAAAATGCTTTATGGAAGGGAAAGGTGGTACAAATGATATGCTTGTGAAGTAAGGAGCATCTAAACATTTCATCTAAATTGCATAAATGATGTGACTGTACCTTGCAATTTTAAGTACGATAATGATTCACATGAAGTAAATGAGTTTTGGTGACATTAATATGCTAACAACTAGAAGTATTTGAATTCTATAATTTTGAAAATGCTTCAGTGATTGCTGTACTAAATTAAAAAGTTATATGCATCAAGACGTACAAAGTGTTTGCCTGATTGAAATTCATACTTCAGGTACATTGTTGGGGGCATGGCAATGTGGGTAAGACCATGACAAAGGCCGAAATCTACCATGTGAAATAGCCAAACCTCATGAGAAGAGTCTCATGGTTGTGAAAATAGTTTGTGTGCAGAATGGGTTGTCAATTTGGACTTGTAATTTCGGATTTGAGAAATTGTTGATAACTATTAATCACTATTGGCTTGCATAGAATTGCGTCAGGAGGACGTGTTGTAAGTGGGTGTTCATGTTATGCTAGTAAGAAAAAAAATTCAATGGGAAGAATGGTGCCGCTTACAAGATACCAACAAATGAGGATCACCTCATTACCAAGCAAATCAATTTCTGCAGTAGACAGAGTTGCAAATTCATATTGAATTTAATTAGTAATGCCATTGCTTGGTTATGGAACAATCAAATTTAGATTGTATTAGTAGATGATGATTGACTGTTTGGCTACTTGATGAATGTGCCAGGGGTACACATTGTAGGAGGACCACGTATGATGACCTGCAGGAGCCAAACTTCATGGGGAGGTTCCCCTACCTTGGAAATGGGTTTCAGGTGAAACTCCATTGGACATTTTGGGAATGTCCCATCTGCACTACATGATTGGTAAGCAACATGAGTGAGATGGTATAGATTATGTCAGTATGACATGTGTGGGATATGGAATGTAAGAAGGAGTTGGGATGGCAAACCGAGGGACTGTCAACTCAGAAAAGGGAGCCCCCATTCCTCATTAACGAAGGAATACTGCATCCGCAAATGGATAAGTGTTCTGTGACCCTAGCTAAGAATATGCATGTCAAATTTTTAAATTCAATATGCATAGCATGTTTTGATTTTATTTCCATTATGATAGATTTCTTTAGTATGAATAGGGCCTACATGGCTCACATTGAAAAGGGGTGCACACTTTCCCGATGTTGGGTCATGAAAGGGTTTTCAATATTGACTACACCCTAGGGAGTGGATGCACTCCTGGTGTTTCAATACTTGATAGTGAATGATATGAAATATGATTACAATTTTAGAGTAATAATGCTGATGAGTTTGCTTATATTGCTTGTGTTGTCAGGCTAAACAGATGCAATTTGGTGTTGCACACTAAAGAGAAAATGTAAACGATTGTTTTGAGGGGTTGCGGTGTAAGGGTTGATGTGTATAAATGGATGTTGTGGGGATTGTGGGGATTTGATGAGGTGTTGTGAAGGTGTTGCTGAAATAGGGCTGTTATATGCCTAGGGATCCATAGTAGATCCTTGACCTAGAAATGGTCGTGGTAAAGTTCTTTCCCAGTCGGCATGAAGGTGTACAGGCTGGACATTAATTATTTGATGTTGTGGAGCAGCTTGCGTGCTGACCTAACATCCAAGTCCATAGGAAATTCCAAGGCTTGCAAAGCAAAGGAGGACCCTGTGGACCAGAGAGGAAACACATAATACAGATAAGTATTGGATTATCTTGCAACTTATTGCTTATGAATATACATGTGTATATGGTTTGGTTATAATCTTCTAACTCTTGTTTAGAGACAAACCGATGAGAATAAACTAAACATGTGAATCTATTCAATGTTTGAATATAGGTTATCACTGGGAGCGAGGACTATGAGGGCATCCTATGGGTGCATGTGGACATGTGAGTCTCCTAAAGAGCTCAAAATGAACAGTAATGAAAAAGGGTGCTAGTGGGACTGTGAAGGTCCTAGCAGCCAAGAGTTGTAGATTAGCCATGTGGAGAGACTCCATGGTTGAGAGGTCTGGAATAGACCAGAGACACTAAGTGTCATGGCCAAGAAGGGTTGGTCCAGCATTCACGGTGAAGTGAAAGAGGCTAAGAGCATGAAAACCACACTGGTGGTGTGGGTTCCAGAATGGAACAAGACAAAGAGGGGAAAAACTCTTGCTGCTCTCTCTTTCCTTTTTTTTTGATTATATATATCTATATATACTTATGCATTTACGAAAACATAAGATTGTTGAATGCATGTATGGCTGAAAAACAATTTTAAAATCATTTAATTTTAATTATTATTATTATTTGCATTTAAGTTTGAAACTAATCTTAGTACTTACCAGGTTGCAAACACAGTTTCAAAATCATTTAAAATGCATTTTATTTTAATTATTATTATTATGGTTAAATTTAGGTTTGAACCCACCCTTAATACCTGCCAAGCTCCAAACACATTTTTAAAATAATCATTGTTAAATATTGGGTTTCTTGCCATTTCAAATTAATTATGCTCCAACCAAAGAGTTTTAAACTAATTATTGTTCAATTTTGGGTTTCTCCCATTCTCAAAATAATTATGGTTAAATTTTGGGTTTTTACGAAGCTACTAACACATCGCTCTTCCGACACCATCGTCAGCCACCTAGCATATATGAACTACAAAGTATGAAGAGCAACGCCCACACACAGAGCGACACCATAGTCAACAACCTAGCATATATGCACTACGAAGTAACAAGAGCAACGCCCGTACACAGAGCACCACGGCGATATCCACTAACGGGGCTAAACCCATGCACTACACATCGATAATATCCATAAGCAACATGTTATAAAAAGTGATCATGTATTTTGCTATTCGTTGTGCATGCGAGATACAATTTGCTTTTTGGTGCCACGATTGCAGTTCTTGGCACATTGCAATTTTCTTATCTAAGCAATTCATCCGAAAGGGAGAACAATATTAAACATGCAGCAGAGTAATAAATGCTTTGGCTGCAGCATTGTAAACCCTTGGATCTCAAACGTACTGTGAACCCTTGGATCTCAAGGGTTCACAATACTGCAGCCAGAGCATAAAGATGAGCATAATTGTTCAAGGTGTCATAAAGACGAGGGTAATCTGCTAAAAGAAGTGGATTGCCTTTTGAGAGAAGTAAATCAAATGCATGTTCTGGCTTACATTTGTCAAACATTACTTTGTGTTATATTTACAAAACATGGAAAATATGGTGCATTCCATGTATCTCACACAGCATTCATTATTGTACCTATATCCTTTGTTTAAACACCTATCTCGTTTATTTCAACACCTATCTCCTTGTTGTCGTTTGTTTCGACAGCTGTTGTTGTTTGTTTGAAGACATATCTCCTTGTTGTCGTGTTCCAACACCTGTACGTGGCTCGGATGCCGTGAAAGGCCTTGTTGTCGTGTTCCATGTCGCGTAGGATAAGCGTTCACCAAATCGCCCCGTTTTTCCGGCCGATTTTTTATTAAAATCAGTCAAATGTTTGCTGTGAAATTGTTTATTTCATTATTTTGGAATTCTACTAATCTTATTAGCTCTTTCCATACTAAATCGGGCATTTTAAAACTACCCAAATAATTAAAATTACGATTTAATTCCTCGAAAGTATGATTTACACCAAAATTATGATTTACACCAAAATTGATCTGCCGGAATCCGGCGAGTCGGGGGCGATTTGGTGAACGCTTATCCTGCTCCGTTCCATGTGCTCCAGAGTCCAGAGTCCAGATAATTACAAACCCTGACAATACCCACGTACAAATATCCATACCCATGCATGGTGCACCTGCTGCAAGAGACCAAATCTTTCCGAAGATCGAGACGAATGAACAGTGGCCGGCGCCGCTGAAGGACGATATGATAGCGAGACACGAAAAACACGAGTGCGGGAAGTAGGAAGGCTGCAAATTTGGCGTAGGACAAAGATGGAGACACGAAAAACACGAGTGCGGGAAGGTGGCCAACACGTGGTTGTGGGAGGTAGCTGGACACGTGCTGGAAGATAGTTGGGCTGGTGAAAAGTAGTTGGAAACGTGGTAGAAGTTTGTTGGGCAAAGGGACGAGGAAGCGGAGGTTTTTAACGCCTTCCCCGTAATTATAAATTTATAATAATAAATAAAATTGACTAAGACTTTTTAAATATTTTGTTAAAAATATTTATAAAAATTTATAATATTGAATCTTTACAGCATAGACTTTAATATTGATTATGTATATATGGCCTAAATGTCAAGCCCAAACTTAAACTTAATATTGATGTTGCATTTATAATTCCAAAATTTGGGGATATCATTATTTCTTGCGTAGAGATGCTTTTGAAAACTTTGCTTCGACCTATATCTGTTGAGTTAATTTTTTTAGGGGGGATTTGTATTTCAGGTTACCCAAGCGAAGATGTTGTAGGTCCATTGTCATATGAAATCATGGGATTGTTGGAATTAACTTTTAATACATGATTTACAATTTAAATATATCTTTCACTAATCCAATTTGATTTTAATGGATGTTTCAGTTGTTTAATTGATTTTCTTAGCTATAAAGTAGTTGAAATTCTTGGTAAGATATTTTTCTATCAAGTTTGATTGGATCGTTATTGATAACATGATTGAAAATGAGCATAAAAAGATATATATACTTATTAAAATTTTATGATTTTAAAATTATAATAAGATGAGGAGATTTTGCATTGTCTTTATAGTTAATTTAGATTCTATGATCTTTTAAACAAAAATGAAACATTTTATTATTATCTCTCATAAAATAGTGAAATATTTTTACAAACTTATTATTGTTTAATGTGGATTTATAAATTGAAATTAAATAATCATAAATGTATTTGATTTATTATTTCAAAATTTTAATTTTTTTTTAAGTATAATATTTTTTTTATAAAAATTAAAAAGTATTTTTTTCACTCAAAGAGATTAGATCTTTTAAATTGTATTTCTACCTACCTACAAAACAATGCCAAATTCATATCTTATGCATGTTAATCCCACTAATGCAACTAGCCCCCAAACTATTTATGTGTGTCGAAGAGGAACATAGAACATGTTAGTTATTCAACACTTTTAATTATTAAATACTAATAATATATGCATATTCATTGATCTTTATGTTTTTGCAACATATCTTTTCTTGTAAATAATATGAAGTTTAAAAAAATGAAAGAATCATAATACATATTTATTAGCAAGTCTAATATAAAAATAAGTGTTGATCAATAAAATAATTTGAAATGAATATTAATGATCAATAAAAAAATTTGAAACCAATATTGATGAATAAATGTTAACAAAAATGCGACTATGTAACTCTTGTATTAAAGAGTAAGATAATCTACATAGCCAAGCATGATATACTATAATATCAAATATAGTGTAATATTATTTGCATCAGTTCGCTGAGCATATTAGAGAATTAGATGATCCAAAGTCATCGTGTAAAGAGTAAGATAATCTACATAGCCAAGCATGATATACTATAATATCAAATATAGTGTAATATTATTTGCATCAGTTCGCTGAGCATATTAGAGAATTAGATGATCCAAAGTCATCGTGTATTATTATGTGCATCATTTGCTCAACATGAACAATATTAGAGAAGTAGACGATGGATATTGTTAGAAGGGAGACAAAAAGAAGAATGAATTCGATGTACAGTTTCTTTTGTTTAGTTTTAAATTATTAAATTGAGATCTTTAAAAATTGAAGAAAATAATAGTTGGATGAAAATGAAATAAATTGGAAATAGTGATAACGATAGAAAGGTGGTGTGGCAAGAGGAGAAGCATACGAAGATTAAAAAAAACATGATTTTTAAAGATGAATTGTCATATGTCATCCTAGAAGGAAAATAAAAACATGTAACAACAATCAAGGTACATTTCCATAATTTTATACATAGTCAAATGGCATTGCCAAACTTTTCATTAATATATATAATTTTCATAATCAAATAGTGTTGTCAAACTTTTCATATATATATATAAATGAAAATTTAATATTTTTCGATTTTTTTTATTTTAGTTAAAAAAATGAAAATTTGATATTTGATATTATTTATAAAATATAAATATAAATAAATATTATTTTTTATATTTTCTATAATTAAATTTATAAAAATTTATATTTATAATAATTTTTACTATTTTAATAAAAAAAAAATATTAAATACAATAAAGATAATATACTATTTTATACTTCAATAATACTGGTGTTTTCACACCAATACAATAGTAAACGTGGTCACTAAACCGTCATTACATTATACGTCGTAATAAACACGTGTAAAATGATATAAGCATATTACAGCCCTTGATGACAACTTCAATCATTCTAGATGGGTGGGGACCTAAATTTCACATCCTATCTTTTCAGAAATTTTTAAAGGATAAGGTTGAAATTTGGCATTCTATCTTTTCGGAAATTTTTATATAATCTTTTAACTTTAATTGCTAATTATGGTTGCTCGCCCAGCTTGAAGCATTATCTACAAAAAGTGATCAGCCATGGCCATTCTTAAGTGGTGAATGACATCCATGCAAGCGAAGAGAATGGCTGCAACGAGTGTATTGAGTTCCATGTCTACTCTGAGCTGTTTTGTGAGCCAGAGGCCAAAGCCATCTGGCTTTTGTCGCTTTTATGCTTGCAGTTCCAGTACACGCCACGCACAATTCTCATCAGATTTTAACCATGCGGTTTTGAAGCAGAGAAGAGCCGGCAAGTACAGAAGCTTTGCCATAGACATAAGAAAAGACGTCTCTGGAACAGAAAGCCCTTCTGAAATGGTCATAGAGCAAACTATTTCTGGAGAAGTGATACTGCAAGAATTACCTGCTATCGACACTAATGATAACATCGCAATTCTGGTCGATGAGGTGTCTGACATCTCGGGTAAAAGAGTGTCCCTTCAGCTGGTGAGCAGCGACCAGGTTGATCCAGGTATATCAGTTAGTGTATTAAATCAGTGAATCGGTACTTAATGTATTTAATTTAATTCTATTTGCTTTGGAGGGTTTCCATAACGTTTTATATAATAGATGTTTTTTAACCGTTGTGCTGTGGAAATCAATGTATTATTGCAGAAACAGGAGTGGGTAACAGGAGTGAAGCGTCTTATTTAAA